>OZ024828.1:42978634-43578634 GCA_964016985.1 Anodontia alba
TTAGTTTCATGGAGACCCTGATGAAACTCAGGATTTATGGTTATGACCGTACAAGGTAGCATAACTCTTTGATAAATACCGTGATCAACATCCCTGAATTTATCCGAGCTTTTATCCCTGGCCTACACATATGTAAGTTTCAGGAAGATCCCATCAAAACTGAAGAACAAGGTGATGACAAGGTCAGAAACAGGCATTTTCAGCAGTCAAGATAGTTTGACATCGCCAGTTTTCAAAACATCGTAGCCTTTAACCCTGACCTACATATACCTAAGTTTCAAGAGGATCTGGTCAAAACTTATGCCAAAACGCTGTAACCCGACCGAACCTGTCTCAAACCCCTACCCACTCTAAACTAAAACCAGAGGACCATTCGTCCTGAAACGCTCACCTGACTGCTGAAGAAGTGTTAAAATTTAACCTCAGGGCAGGGCCACACAATCCCTATGGGCAAACTTTTTATGTCAGTGGATACCTTTTGTCATTGTGACCCACTGCTGCAAGTTAAACAGTATCTCTTTGAACTGTTATTATATATATATATATATATATATATACATTTTTTCATTATTTTATACATGTGTATATTCCCAGGGCAGGACGCATAACCCACTGGGGACAGAATTTTGATGTCAACAGATACTCTCTGTCATTGTGGCTCACTGTTGCAAGTTTCAGTTTGTTTGTTTTTTGCTTTTTTTCCTTTAAATTGTGATTTTCTACATTCTTTTCATTATTTTTACACAGGCATGGGCACATAACCCCTGGGACCAGAATTTTAATGTCAATAGATACCCTCTGTCTAGTATCAATATATCACCACAAGAATACCGATTTGTTTTTGCGAAATAATTAAAATTCTAACTCGACAACTTATTTTGTTGCAAATGAAAATAAATTTTGAATACCTTCGCTTTTTCTGTTGTTGCCTAGTATAATCCACGTGTGTAAATATTAAACAGAGCATTTCTTGGAAAACCAGAAATAAAGCACCAATTTAATCGCTGTTTACTATTGATCGTTGACCTGTACAGGCCAATAACTCGCGTCATAAAACTACTTATATGGATCATATAATGTATGAGCAGGAAGTCAATACATTAACGAATAATTAAAAAAAAATTACCAAACCAATTCTGTGGACATGAAATGTTCTCCGTATATTTTCAGTATTTTTTAGCAAAGTCAAGGTCACTCCTGGTTCCCGTCCCGATTTGAAAAACCGGATTGGACACTTTGTCAGTCAATAAAATCTATTTATAGAAATGCATCGTCTTTAAAAAATCGATTTGCTTCTTACAGTAGGCTCACGAAAGCGTAGATCTTGACCTATTGGGCCTAAAATAATAGATGTGTTTCTACTAACCCGACTGACCCTGTTTTTGACAGCAGACTCTGCGTTTTGATATGGCTTATTGAAGCTTGAAGGGTATCGGGAATCGTAAATTGAACTGTAAGGTCAAGTCGATGTGAATTTGTCACAACGGTTGTTGCAAACTCTCGCTTTATCATATTTGTTTTTACACAAGTGTGCCATTTGAGGTGTTAATACTGATTGTAAAAAAAAAAAAAAAAAAAAAAAAAAAGGTGGTCACCACCGAGGCCACCACATGGTTCAGCACTACACACAGGTGCTCTGCACTCGGCGCCTGCACTCATCTGCTCACCTTTTTTGGGGGCTGTCTACTTGCTTCTTTCGGTGGGAGTAAATAGTCTTGCAATAGTCGTTTCACCCTCTTCCCGCCCCGCCCCCACATCATTTATGCAAAACTGGTTAATCTTGGGAGTGTTACTTACTGCATGGTTTCACAACGTTATTCACGTCACCCTCAGCCATGCTCCGAAAGTGGCATAAAATTTATTCTACGTTTATTTTAGACACCTCACTGTAAATGAATATACACAGAGACCAACAATTTCGTGTCCATATTAAAAGCCGAGAACAAGACAAAAGTCGAACGTGGGAACTGCGCGCGTAAATAGTTTCCGTTTAGAATTTCGTTCTGTCCCCAGGTTTTTCAATAGACTGTTTCGAAAAGAACAAAAATAAACCCACCACACATTGCATACTAATATCTACATTAGTTACTTGAAAATATGCTGTCAAAACAATAGTAGTAATGACAGTGCACATTGCCACTTTTTTGAACGGCGGTTACAAGGTTTGAGAACGATGATTTGTGAACAGATATAAAGGTGCACAAAAATGTAAGAATAAAACATTTGATAAGTATTTTCAAACTAATCGAACATATTATTTTATCATATGCAGTGTCATGGAACAAGTATACATGTAACATCTCGCTGATCATTCAGCACATAATGGAGATACGATCATCTTAATTTTTGTGTAAAGTATCACTTTTCCAAAGTCGCCATTGAGGTTTAGACGGGTCTCTTCCAACACACCACGTGAACAAAAAGATTTTTTTCGTGTTTTGCAATATTTTTTACAAACTAACGTACTTTTTCCCTCACATTTATTGTGTATAGTATATTTTGTTATATCTAAACACTGCATTCTTGAACGGAATTTGCAAAATAAGAACGGCAAAAAAACAAACAAAAAAACAACAACAAAAAAAACGGTTCATTTACGTCCCGTTTATAGAACAGCTCAACCCTCTACATTTCCTTATATAGTCGGAATTACAGGCATGCCATTTTTAAAAATAGACATATATAAAAATATTCTTATCTGCTTCACCTAGTATGTAAAACCAGTAATTTATGATTTTATAAAAAGTATGTTCATCACTACCAATATGGCTGGCCATTTATCCTTAACCTCCAGAAAGAAAATTACAATCAAATGGCACATATTCCATATGGGCGAATTCCCCGCATGTTTCCAAACTGGGCATGTGGGCATGCGTGAGGCAAAGTGGGACCTCAGCTATGATGGACACCTACCACCCCCACCCCCCCCCCTCACACACACACACATTCACATAATTAACCTCCATAAAGAAAATTACAATCGAATGGCATATAGGGTGAGACAAATTCCGCATATGTTTACAACTGGGCTTGCGTGAGGCAAAGTGGGACATCAGCTTTGGCCGGACACTTACTTCCCCCGACCACACACACACCCCACGACATACATCACAGTGGTTTTGATTATATGTCTTTCACTATGATGTATGATTAAGTAGAGGACCCCCAGACGAACTGAACACATATGTGTAATTTGGAGCGGCATCAGAATTAAAGGTTAGGTTTCGCGCCAGCAAATGGCGTTTGTTATTATTTTCATTATTTGTTCCTCATCTTTCCTTCTTTTAGTGCCTTGGGAGGGCTATGCTTCGTTATTGTAGCATTTTCTGAGTATCTTCACTTATATTTTTCTGTACGGTCTGTCATGGTTTGTGAGCTCTTCCTCTTGGTGTCATTGCTAGGCTATGTTTTGTAATTGTGCCTACTCCTGGACATCTTCTATACTATTTTCATTGGTTAATGAAAAGTAATGTAATGTAAAAAAATGCTCACAACTTCTAGCCCACGATTGCTCGGTATTCTATTTTCAAATAAATTCATTTTCTGTACACCGAAAAATGTAAACTACCCTAACATAAAGTATGGCGAGGTCACATGGTATTTAACACGTTGCAGTGAAGATAAATAAGTTTTGAAAAGAGGGGTCCTAGTGTTAAAGTCTGACGGAACCCTGATAAGTCCAAATAAAAATCTGGAAAGTCTCAAAATTCAATGTCAATATTTTACTTCGTTCGGATTTTCTACATATGGTTCTATTACCCTATATAATACAAACTTGTCAGATACAATACATATTTGTCATACAAACTGACAGATAGAAACATGATTTCATTAAACAAAAGATGCGTTTATTACGTTATATTAGCTTGGAACCACTTCTGAAGAAAGGGCTATCGGAACCCGAATTTTATGGTGACTTTGTCATTATATTATCACCATATTATAATTCAGAAGGATTGATTTTTCGGAACAATTCAAATAAAACCGATTGTTAGTCGTTACTAAAAGATAGGTGAATGTTAAATGGCAAATTGCATGCATGGTTTAAATCCAATTAAAGCTGACACCAAAGATCATTCTACTGATAAGCCTGATTTTTTATGTCTGTTTCTCGGCCCACCGAGTTTTCTTTCGCTCCAGTATTCCAGTGTTGTTGTTGGACACCCAAGGGATCTCCAAGTGTCTCATTCTGTTATTTCTGTTGAGTTCTCATCTTTGCTTATAGGCTTTATTAAAGTGAAACATTCACTGAATTGAATGGACGTTTACTTTAACCTTTCAATTCTGCTTCTAGATGACTTGCTCAATACTGGTAATATTTATTATGAACATATAGCTGATCAGACCTATTCCACAATTGAATAAAGCTAATTCAGTATTTGAATGCATCGATATCAAATGGTATTCTTTCTTCAAACTTTTTCTTTTTTTTTAATGATCCTGCCGACACTTCGATTTGATAAAAGAATTTCGCTTTACTCTAAAAGACCCGATCTACTGCTTCTTAGACCTACAGTTTCATTTTGGTATTTGAAGAATGGTATCCAGGAATTCCATATTCTGGTTTCATTCGACAAAGCTGCTAAAATGTTTTATTGTCTGATGGCTACATTGACCATTCCTTAAAACAGGAAAAACATATCAAAGTACTTATACTGATAAGCCTGTTGTTGTTAAGTAATGCATATTGCTTTTGAGTTTGCAGTAAATATCAGAGATAATCAAGTCAATCACATTTTATACTGGATACGTAAGTTTCATAAAACACACAAAAGAAGCAGTCAAAGAGGGCAGCAATCGCTCACCTGAGGAACAGGTAGCTGACGGTATGAATATAAATCGAAACTTCGGCCTATGCATACATAGTTAACACAAACACGTCCTTTGTTTGAAGTTTTTCCTAATTGATTGGAAATATATGTCGTCTACGACACATGAAGAGAGTAAGTTGGGCCATGCCCAAGATCAAACTTGCCCGAGCTTTTATGCATGTCCTTATTACTTTGATGATGATTCGATCAAAACTGAACAGCATGGAGAGTGCCACAATCACAAACCGCAGCCCATCCCAGACACCAAGAGGAAGAGAAAACAGACAAAACCAAACAAGCGCAAATCGAACAAACGTACAAAAAGCACCAAGACTAGCTCTCTCTTCCCCAAGCGAGGTAATCGCAATACTAAAAGGTCTGAAAAACACAATAACAAAATAACACAAGGCAAGACATAAAACAAATCGCCTCGTAAACTACAAAGCAACAAAGAGTAAGAATAACACCGGGACCACCGCCTTAGAACGGTCAGTAGAATAAACCACCGGGGGGTTTAAAGCACTTTTACGGCCAGCGAACTTCACCCTGGGTTCCGATGTAACTCAGAATACAGAAAACAGAAAAAATTCGGTTCGCATAAAGGCTTCCAACTCAGTCAATGCATCAAAGCGAAAACATAAAAATCAAATTAATCACTATGATAACAAAGACGAGTACTCATGGCTAATTCTACTGTAAATGAAAACCAATAGTTGAACCACGGCGGGCCAAGCCAATGACATATCGTCAAGCCCCAACCCACTAGTTAAAGTTTTACGAAGAGGCCGTCATTGAGTCTGAGGCCCGAACCGCCGTCGTGCAATTAAAGAGTGAAGCATAGCCATCAACAATGATTGGCCGATTCTTTTGTAACGGTTAATTAATTTTCTGCATTGCTCCGAAAAGTTAGATTTTCCCACAAATTCTCTGTACAGTAACTCACCGTAAAAACAGTTTAAAATAACGATAGCCCTGCCTAAGGGCTTTATTACGGCAGTTAAAGTCACTAAGATTTGAAGAAGCTCTGACAAATCTAATAAGTTGAGATGTGTATACCCCATATGAGGTACGCCGGGGGACATCACCATCCAGAAAAGGGAAATTGACTATATCAAAAATCAAAATTATCCCGTTTATCATAAATTTTGGTGGAAACTGTACCATAAGATATACAAAGATTCAAATCCGAAAAAGGTGCCTCGGTATTGGAAGAATTGTCCGATCTGCTCCAAAATCAAACTCATCCAAGATTTTATGGCTGCAAGTCTGCTGAGGATTAAACCAAAAATAAAATTGCTATCCTCTTGTCCGAGATTTTATGCTTGTCCTCGTTATCTGCAAGTTTGATGAAGATTCGTTATCGTCCGGACAATATTTTCTTAATTATATGTCTATGAGACCTTTTGGTTGCCGTGGAACCAAAGTTTTGACCAGACCTTCCCTTAAACCTAATACAGCCCAAATGATGGTACCTGTGAAATTTGATCAAGATTAGCCAACTGCTTTCGAAATATTCTTTTTCGAAAGTGTGGACGCACGGACTCACGGACGACGGAGCCTTGCTATACTGTAAGCTCACCTTGTGAGCTTCAGCTCAGGTGAGCTAATGAAAATAGTATAGAAGATGTCCAGGAATAGTCGTTTTATTGTTAATATTAGTTCCTGCTCAATTGCTGAATTTTCTAATTATTAACTGTAGTTAATTATTTGGAAAACGTTCATGAAATGAATTAGGGAAACCATACGCGGACCGAACCATTTCGTGTAGCGATAAGTATACAAAAACATATTGTTTTAGTTTCATTGGAGTTTTTGGACTGTTTTCACTGCAGTCGTCATAATGTCATAAAAGTGGAGAATATTATATTAGAAGGAATCAAAGGGAAATTGCTCTACACGCATACACGCATGTGTTTGTATATTTCATACCTCAAAGAAAGCATTCGGTTGTAATCGTTCCATGATGTATTCTTGTTGTTTCCAATTTAGTCCTCCGGCAATCAATTCTATTCGTAGGGATTCTGCTTTGATGAAGTTAGCATCTCTATCTGATTCAGCATTACAATAAAACATCGCACGATAAAGATCCATTTTACGTTGAATATCCAACAAATCACAGATTTCAAGGAGATATTTACTGATTGGACTGGAAAAGAAATGCAAATGTGACAATTAGTCAAAACGTAGCCATACCCAAGTTAGTGTGTCATATGTAAGTGAGGGTGACTAACGTTTGTTAAGGCGATCTAGCGTTGTAAGGTTCAGAAAGCGATAACTTTGCCACATTGCTTCCCTGATACAAGGCGACCAGGTGGACTCTGTAAACGCAAATGTATGGGTGTGACACCGAAAACAGTGGCTCATTTCAGCCGATGTAGTGATTTAGTGTTGTACACCAAAGAAATTTGATGGGCACGAAATAAAGAAAGGGCTACACAGGTAAGGTCTGAGTCACGGAAAACAGCCCTTTCATGGCACTGAACTGACATGAAATCACAACACAATGCAACATCAAACAAAAGCAGACCAAACAAACAAAAAGAAGCTATTAGTCACATTTACCTATACGAGATTTAGAAGGACACTTAGGGTTGAAGAAGTTTGAGAGGGCCTGCACCTGTGAAGGCTAAGATATGAGTCTGATCTCATAAACTTGATCAGATGTTGAGTTTTATAAAGTAGGTCACAGAGACAAAGTTTCGTGTCAGGTGACTTGGGGTAGTCATAAAGTTCGATGGCATCGATGGGAGTCAAGATATGGGTATGACGCCAAAAATCTGAACATAATTTGTGGACTATCAGAAATGTGACAGTCTGGATCAATTAGTCTTTAATTGATCGCCGCTACTAATGGTGGAATATTGACAGGATGAAAAGATAATTAATCTTTTAGAGAGAGAGAGAGAGATTTCATTTGAAATTTAAATGCCCATACAAAATCTCGTTCTGTAGTACATAGTAACAAAAGGTAGGCCCTCTTATACAAAATTGTCATTTTGTCTTTTTGTCAGTTAATCGTACTGATCAGCAATTATCATGTAAACTACATGCAAACCTGTATGTACGCCTAAGGGAAAACCAAAAATTGGCCGCTTAATACATGTAGATTTCAACAATTTTGTATTTAGTGGCATCTGAAATAGTGACCTTTTCAAATAGACTGAATATGATTTACAATTCTTATTGCAAGTTTCTGTTATCTGAAAACTCTCATGATTAATTTCTTATTGTATGCTTAAACTAAAAAAATCTCCTTTATACAAAATATACAATGTACTTTTGTCAATGTTTTTTTCTTTATCCCTCACTATTCAATCGTGAATGGATTGGATAGATGGATAGATGGACTGATGGACACTCCACCACTATATTTTAAACGGAATTAACCTCATAATCTTGTCCAAAATAGCCTTTCTAATTCTAAATATTCGACCTAACGGACGGAAGCTCGATGGGTGGGATCATTCATGCCCCTCCCCCCCTCCCCCCCCCTGATTTTGTATGCGGAGACATATGAATGTCGTTCGGAAATGCGTGTGGATGTAAACTATTGCCATTTGTCACTTCTAATTACGTCATTTAATGCACCATTAACGCTCATCAATGCATATATCCCAAAATAGAGGTCCCAAAATGAGAACGGATTGACCAAAATATGAGTACGAGTTGACCAAAATGAGGACGAATTGACCAAAATGAGTACGAATTGTCCCCGCAAGTCAGCTGGTAAGCATCGAAGTTGTTTAACCTGTACTTGAAAAACGAAACATTTCGTTTTTTCATAAACATATTTAAAAGGCGTGCGATATCCAATGGTTTTACACCGACTTGTGTCATCTCACTAAAATGTCAGAAAATGTAAAACAACTACACCCTTGGCCTCGGTTCAATGCATGGATTTTGGTCGCAAAAAACGATTTCTCGAGAAAGCTACGGAGTTTTCTGTTACAAGTGTTATAACGATTTTGAAATTTTATCTCAGCATATGACATTCTCCGATTTTTATTAAAACACAAAATAAGTAAATAAACTCACATTTTATCCAGCTGATCAGCATTCTGGGAAGTTGTTTACACACGTCAATAGGTTCACCGGAATAGGTCAACTTATTCCTTGATACTGTAGGAGTACAAGTTGACCGATTCCCGGATGTGTTTAAGCATTCATGCATTATTTAAACAAAATATATAACGATATTTCAATAACCTTGGTGTAATCCATATGACGCAACATAAAACATATAATAGATGTTACCCAGGTAAGGCAAAATCAAGAAGCACAGACGAGGAACAAACAAAACAAAACGGCTTATTTACAATTACCGATGTAAGACCAAAGAATAAGTGCAACAAAGTGCCCTGGGAAAGTCGGCAGAAGCAGCTCCAACCATTAACACAACAATAAAACATATAAATACAAACAGTAAGAAAACAGGACGCAAAATGGTATTCATTGACCATAAACCATCAAAACAAGAACACGGAAACCTAACATATGAAAATAAAAATCGACAGCAGACACATATATAGCAAAGAGATCCGCATTCTGTCTATGAACGGATATCACTGTAAACAACTCAGAAGCGAAACCTCGTTCTTAATTCTTCTACAACTCTTAATAAAAAAATATGTTTTACCCTAGCGAAACCTTGTCCTTAATTCTTGTACAACTCTTACCGCGCCCTTAATTCTTGTATAACTCTTAATAACAAATATGTTTTACTCTAGCGAAAGCTCGTCCTTAATTCTTGTACAACTCCTAATAACAAATATGTTTTACTCTAGCGAAAGCTCGCCCTTAATTCTTGTACAACTATTAATAACAAATATGTTTTACTCTAGCGAAACCTCGTCCTTAATCCTTATATAGCTCTTAGTAACAAATATGTTTTACTCTAACGAAAGCTCGCCCTTAATTATTATACAATATATATATCTTAATAAGAAATACGGTTACTATAGCGAAACCTGGCGCTTAATTCTTATACAGCTCTTAATAACAATAACGTTTTACTTTAGCGACACCTCAACCTTAAATCTTATTCAGTTCTCAATAATAAATATGTTTACTCAAGCGGAACCTCGCCCTTAATTATTATACAGCTCTTTATAACAAAAATGTTTTACTAAAGCGAAATCTCGCCCTTAATTCTTATACGGTTCTTCATAAAAAAGGTAAGTGCCACAATCCAGGGAGTGCCACAATCACAAACAGCAGCCCTTCCCAGACACCAAGAGGAAGAGCAAACCGACAAAACCAAACAAGAACAAATCGAACAAACGTACGAAAAGCAATAAGATTAGCTATCTCTTCCCCAAGCAAGGTAATCGCAATGCTAAAAAGGACTGAAAAACACAAGAACAAAATAAGACAAGGTAAGACATAAAAGAAATCGCCTCGTAGAATAAACCACAAAGCAACAAAGAGTAAGACCAACATCGGGACCACCGCCTTAGAACGGTCAGTAGAGTAAACCACATAACAAATATGTTTTAGTCATCTAAGGTAAAAAAACAAATATACTCATAATCATTAACACTGTGAAACAAAGCAGATAGGCCAATAGCGGATCTTATAACATTATTTCACTGTTGGTTCAACTCATTATGTTTAACAATCTAATAATTTCAACCTTTAATGTGTAAACTCTGATCCGGCCTAAACTTAAATATGCAGCACCTGTTTGGATGCCCCATCATCAAAATGAAATTGACAGAAAAGAAAAAGTTCAGAGGATTGCTGCTCGTTGGACTTGTAGACGCTGGCGCAATCAAAGCCACGTTGGAGAAATGTTAGACGAGCTCCAATGGCCAACTCTGCAAGAAAGACGACAGCAGGCTTCTCTGACTCTATTCTATCCACAGCTATTACGCTCGTATATGAATAGGTACCTGTCTGTAGCCGGTGGGGAGAGCAAGAGAACTAGGTTCCACCCCTTTCAGTATTACCGTCCTAATGCATACACGGATGGTCTGAAGAGCTCTTTTTCCCCCAGGACAATTGCAACTTGGAATGGCCTTACAACCGAAGCTGTCTCGGCTGAGACAGTTGATGGGTTTAAGGCCAAAATATAATATCCTAGGGTTGGGCAGGGGATATGTATGGATTCCTTTCCCTAATGACTTTATGTATATAGTTTTAAACTGCTAGTGGCTGTTTTTTTTTTTGTTTGTTATTTTTTTTTGTTTTGAAACTTATGTGCCACACTCCAACCCTGTTATCATGGTCAGAATTGACCGAACACAGTATCGGAAGAAAGAAAGTAAGGCATTTTACCATATAACACTGCGTCTATTTATTTGAAGTGGCATCCTACCAGATGAAGGACCTTATTCCTTTAAAAAAAAGCATTCAAGGAATGTTTCAACAAAATATTTCGATCCCTTGGGTTGCGTGATAATTTCCAATAGTACCAGCAGATGTATCACCATCATTTATAGAAACATACGAAACCCTTTGCTCACACAATTAATACTTTTAGCAGTGTGAAAGTGTGAACAAACTTATACATGTAGGGACGGACGGACGATGACGACAATAAACATAGAACATCGAATGATAAATATTTAAATGACTAATGCTTAGCGTTTGGCTACAGGGAGTTAACAATAGCAAATAAAATGATGGACGTACTCCATTTGTGTAACTCTTTCACAGAGAGCAGATATAACAGCAAACATCCGGAATGTGATCTGAGATGCATCGTCTATTTTCAGCACCTGTAAAAGAAAAAAATCATTCATGTACATATGCAATAAATCTATGAAAAATAAATGGTATTTTGTTAATAGGTTATTGGTATTTTGTTTCTCTTTAACATTTTATTTTCTTATGCGATATTATAGCTGCAAGCATACCCCAGACATGTAAGTCCGTATCGCTTGTTGTCGCTATGTCAAATGGTGTCCAATAACAGATATATGTAAACAAGAAAGGCAACGAGCCACCTGAATAACCGTGTCGACTCAATAGACATTCCTTGTACCCTCATTGAGCCAGTAAATGTGCAGGCTGTATCATCCCTCCAGCATGGTCTAATTACGGTAAACCACTAATTACCCCCAATATATAGTCTATAGTCTGGTAGACTAGTATACGGTCTGGTCTCAAAAACAGAGTTTTGCTCATTAAAAGCCAGTACCGATCAGGCTTTTTGTTGATGATTGAGGGTGCTATATATACTGCACAGACTCGTATATATGCAAGTTTTTTAGACTCCAAATTAGGATCCAAATAATAACCGTGCTATCACACTTTCATCTGCAATTCTAAAACTGTTTGGAAGGTTTCTTTTTAAACTACTAGAAAGCAATTTAAGTGAGCCATTGAATACGTTACAAAGTGGACTTAGATCGAATATTGGTTGTAATATGACCTCCGTGTTGTTTAAGGAATGCTGCTAATTTGCTAAAGAGCATAACAGTAAATTAATTGTTTGTTTTTTAGACGTTCAGAAAGCTTTCGATAAGATTTGGCATAATGGTTTGTTTTTGAAACTTTACCAGAAAGGTATCAGGTCAACATTAGTGCTTGTAATTATTAATTTACGTTGTAACATGACCATTTGTGTGATCCTTAATGGTCATCATTCCGAGTTGTTCTCGATCTCGCAGTGAGCCTGTCAAGGTGGTCAATCAAATCGAGTCCGATTTTCGTGATTTTGTGTGTTCTTTATTTCCAAAGGCAATCCTTTTTTTACTTTTATTTCACCTTTTATGTACACGACTTAATTAATTAACTTTATGCATGCATAGCTGGATTCACGATGCTTGGCCTGGTTCAGTATGCATTAACTGTGGCAGATGATATGGTGTTATTGTCTATATCAAAAAAGGTAAGAGAAAAGTCCGGGGAGTGCCAAAGTCACAAGCCGCAGCCCATCCCAGACACAAAGGGGAAACAAGCGCAAATCGAACAAACGCACGAAAAGCACCAAGATTAGCTCTCTTCCCCATGCAAGGTAATCGCAATGCAAAGTCTGGACTTGATATGTTGTTGGATATTTGTTATCTATATACATGCAAATGGCGTTACGAGTACGTACCGATAAAGTGTTTCGTTTGTTTTTTAATAAATGCAAGACAACAAACAGTTGGAGCTGAGGTCCAAATGGAATGCTGACGAAGCTGAAAACTACAAGCCTTTGGGTGTTAATTGTAATAATAATAATAACGTTAAGGAGGCTCTTGATTAAACTAAAGGGTATTTTTTTAGTTTGGTGAACTGTGGTATACTTCTCAAATGGCCTGCACCCGTTATCTTGTATGAAGATATATAGCTCTGTAGTTTGACCGAAAGCTCTTTATGGCTGTGAACGTTGGTTTTGTGTGACTGCAAGTCATATATTGATGTCAGAAAGGGCTCACAGATTTTGTGTTAAATTTATGCAAGGTTTAAGTA
The DNA here is from genome assembly GCA_964016985.1 of Anodontia alba. Taxonomy (NCBI): domain Eukaryota; kingdom Metazoa; phylum Mollusca; class Bivalvia; order Lucinida; family Lucinidae; genus Anodontia; species Anodontia alba. The sequence continues at coordinate 42,991,846 of OZ024828.1, forward strand.
CTAGAACACGAACTGATTCTGCCTTAAAGACACAATTTGGATTGCATAACACCCTAATGACTTAGCAGATTAAGATAAGAAATTCTTGGAGACTTAGGCCACTCTTACAGGTAGGAGCCTGATAAGGGGTAATTAAATTAGGTATCAGCAAAGTTTATGATGAAGACAGGGAAACAGATAAGGGGGGTAATCATATATTTTTTCTCTTTATTCAATAAAATATGTCTGATTGTTATTCATTAGAGGCAGTTCTAATGAATACTCACTACATGTTTATGGAAAAATACAGATACTTATGCTTATATGCTAATTTATCATCAAATGCCCTCTTTATCTACTTCTTTGGATCAGCTTCAGAAAAGTGGTAAGTTAGTATTTTATTTATTTATTTATTTATTGAAAAAGAAACGTTAATGGCATAAAATACACATTCTAAATTGTCTATGAACTTTCTTAATATCCCGTACTGAAGTTAAAATATTTAGTTTTGAGGTAGCAGTGGAATTATTGTGAAGTGTGCTTATCTGCTTTAGAAAATAGATCTATAAATAAATAAAAAAAATTCAGTTATATATTTCTATTCCAGTTTATTTGTTGTTTTTTTCTCAGTGCAAGAAAAACAACACCTGTATTTTGGAAAAACTGAATAAAGTAAAACAATACAAATCAACAAATTAAATGCAAAATTTGCAAATGAATTTATTTGGTTCTTAAGTAACATATTGAATACTTCTCAATTATATGAATTACCCCTTATAGGGCCCAACCTAGGGAGACTTAACATAATCACTTCATAATCACTTAGATAAGATAAGCCTTTGATGTGCGTTCTGTTTTCAGGATTGTATATTGGGGCTGATCATGAGGAGGGTGTGGGGGTGGTTCTTCTAGCCAAAGAAGGAAAATAATGTGTCTTTGTTTGTTTATTCTGTTAAGTCTGACTTTAAGAAGTTGATATTATTTGGACAACTTTGTAAAAATGATTTGAACTGTTGGGTACAGTCATGTTTTTTTTTTTTATAAACGTATAGCTTCTTTTGTCGTTTATAGAGATTTACAGGAAGGGTACATTCCAGATATTATTAATATTCTTGAAAAGTATGGACTTGAGAATTATATTGATTACTATATATATAAAAATTCCAGGCAAGAACAGTTGGAAACCCTTAGTGAGATGTCGTATACAAGAGAAAGAGGTTTGTGCATGGCTGAGTAGGATTTCAGCTCCCGATTTTGATCGTTTCAGAAGGTTACATTCTGATTACTGTCCGCATAGTCTGTGGATATCGTCCAAAGAAAACTCTCATGTAATATCTCAAAGCATTTCATGCATCCAAATGATTGCTGGTACAGTAGATAATGTACTTTCTGCATCTGTCTGTGTTCTAACTATAACTATAACAATATTGTGGATCATTGTATCCATGACTGCCCTTTCGTTGCACAAGAAAGATTGAAATTATGGAACGAATATTTCATCTAAATGCAGATATTTTCTCGTACGAATTTGAAAAGTCTGGATAAAAGATTTTTAACATTAATCTTCCTTGGACTTGAAGTAGATCAGGTATACAGGTGGCCTTGGAAATCTTTATCAGAGGTTTAGATTCCTTTGTCTATATAACCTTCATCAAGACGAAAGATACTCAAACACGATCTAGCTTAATAAGCTGAATGTTTTTTCTTTATTTATTTTCTTGCATTACTATGTATATGTACGTGTTGGATAATTTCATGTATGTTCTAATGCATGACAGAAATGGCGTAATTCTTTATGCGATCGCTGAGTCCAGTTGTACATTGACTGGCTCCTCAATTAGCCACTATTAAGACGTTTTGAAATTCCAATTCTATGTAAGCTTTGGGGATCCTGCTCCGGCTGCGCAAAATACATGTGCTAACCTAGATATGTTAGCTATAGTAACCTGGGCCATCGCCGGTCGCTTAATGTTGCGCCATTGGCTCGTTGATTTATCTACAGAGTATTGAAACATTTATATGTATATGCATGTGAGTGTACGTATATGTACGTGTGTATGTGAATATGTATATGTTTAATGTATATATATATATATGCATGGTATATATATAAGTCCGAGTTTGCCAAATAACACTATATTTTCAGTAAACATCTACCGCGGTTTCACTGCATTTACAACAGATTATCAAGAAGACATTTTGAATTACTTAGCAACGAAACGTAACGTCATAATTAACGTTTCCGTTTCAAATAAATGACGTTTCCGGTGTACGAATACTCTGATGACACCCATCCCTTTAAATGGCTCTGTCTAATTTAGGCTATAATGAGTTTATAAAGATTTTTTCTTTTGATCGTCGTAATGTTACACTGTCTGTGTACATCTTATAGAAGGGGAAAATATTATATTTTGGTTCTAATAAGTTAGCGCAGTTGTCAATGCGCTCACTCACTTTTAGCATTCTTGTTTTCGGGTCACGAATGGGTTAGTTATGTACTGTGACACGTTTACGCAGGAACTTTCCTGTTTCACCTATGTATTCTTCCCCACAGCCCCTGCATTTCATAACGTAAATCATTGCATGACATATCTTCATGGATTTTGAATCTGGTTCCACAATTAAATGTGAAATAGTTTCCTTCTAATAAATGAATGCAGAGGACGCAGTTCGGTCTATTACATCTTTTCTCTGGGTGTTCATAATTTGAATTGAATTTTGCTTTAGTGAGTGAACGCTTAAGGTTGTAGTGTTGTCTTTTATTCTTTATAAACTTGTATTTTGAAATAATCCCTTTCATTTTTTCGTCTTTCTCCACAATCGGTAAATTGTTGAAAATAACCGGGAATATTTCAGGGTCTTTGACATTAAATGTTGACACGAAAGGGATGATGGACTCATCTTGCTTAACCTTTACGGTTCTGAGTATGTCCTTGTCTAGCGCCATTGTTTTCTTTACCCCAAAATTAATTACATGTTCAGGATATTTCTGTTTAATGAGGAAAGATTTCAATTCCTGCAGGCGAACCTGTAAAGTTTGTTCTTCTGATATTATCGTTTTTTGCCGGCGTGCTAGATTAAATGGTATATTTATCTTGATATGCCTAGGGTGGCAAGAATTAAACAGTAAGTACTGTTTACTATCTGTTTCTTTATAAAAATATCAGTTTCAATTTTCCTTCGTTATTTTTTACCAAAACATCTAGGAAAGACTGTTCCTTATTGTTATACTGTAATGTGAATCTGATATCTTTATGTAAATTGTTTAGAGTAGTGTGTAATGTTGCTAAATCTTCGCTAGATTTTGTCCAAGGAACGAAGCCTTCAGTCATCTAGAAATCGTTTCTAGTTTGTCATAAAATAGGTTCCAAAATCATTCCTGAAATGTCGATCTCTTGATATAAATTTTCCTCAAGGTAGCCTATGGTAAGAGTAGCATATACAGGTGCGAACTTCGTGTCCATTGCTGTACCTTTTCTTTTTTTTTTTTTTTTTTTTTTGTTTATAAAAGTTATCGATTGAATACCTTTTTTAATGAAGTCATTCGAAAATCTTTGGATTTTCCGTTCCGCAGGATATTTTTCTAACCAGTACTTTACTGCATCCATTCCTAATTCGTGGGGAATGTTTGAGTATAGTGCTTCTATATCAAATGAGACCAGCAGGGTATTCGGTGGTACTTGCTTAGGCAGATTGTTAAGAAAATCAGTTGTGTCACGTAGATTACCTCTAACGTGTTTTGTGTAAGGTCTTAAATGAATATCAAGTAAGTTGCTCAACCTGTGGGTTAAACATGCCGGCCCTGCTACGATCGATCGTAGCTTTAAGCCTTGTACATTGCTTACTTCGACGTATGAAGACACTGTGTTTTTGCATTTATCATTAATTGATTGGCTCTTGTGAATTTTTGGTAAACCATAATACTGACTATTTTTTACCTCGAAGTTTTGTAAATAATCAATTTCTTTTTCAGTTAATTGGTTTTGATACTTCTCTAAAAACTTGATGTATTTTTTCAAGGTATCCTTATGTGGGTCAGTTGACAATTTTTCATAATAGTTGGCGTCTGTATTTATGGATTCTACCATGTTTTGATAATGCCCTTTATCCATTATTATAGCAGAGCCTCCTTTATCAGCTTCTTTTATTATTATTGTGTCATCACTTTTTAAAGATTTTACTGCATTTGATTCATGTTTAGTTAGATTTGCTTTTATCTGGGTTTTGGCTTTGGTTTTAGGAAAATCTTCAACTGTTTCAATGAATTTATCATTTTCTTTGAGAAGGTGGTATGAAATTACTTTTATTTCTTACCAATGATCTATCTGTGTCTTCGGTGCCATCAAAGTATTCCACCAGTCTGAGTTTTCTATTAAACTCCTTTACATCTTCGTTCAGTTGTTCAGGATTGCCAATAGGTGGGGTTGGGGTAAATTCGAGGCCTTTATTTTATAAAGATATTTCTGCCGAACTGAATTGTATGTTAGATAAATTTTTTATTGTTATATCATTTAAATTTGTCTTGTCTATTGTATGTTTGGCAGGCGACTGCGGCCTCGGCTTCGGCCCCGGCCGCGGCCCTGTCCCCGGCCCCGGCCTCTGCCCCGACCCCAACCTCGGCCTAAAAAGTAAAGTTCTCCATTTTTATAATTTTCATTAAGCCGTGGTTGCTCAATGTTCGTCGGGTTTGGTCGTAATTGTCTTGGCGGGCGCTGTCCTATGCTCCCGGTTTCGATTCCCGTTTCCCGCGGAGAAATATGTGGCCTTTGTTGTCTTGGACCTTTCTGTGGTAAGGGTCTCTCGTCGGATTCGTGTCCAATTTCTTGGGTCTGTTGACGTCCTTGTGATACTTCTATGGGACTTGGTTGTTGTCAGCGCGCCCTCTGTTGAACAGAAGAAACAGCCTATGCGTATGAGCGTGGACCTTCTTTTTTCTCTCCAATTTTTATATAAGGATTTTTATTCTCGTGCCTAGCTTTAAATGTATCTCATATTTTATGAACCACGCCGAGTTCCGTTTTTCTGTGAGATTTCTTCATCTCTCTTGCAGTCTTCTTCCCATAGTTTCAACAGCGCATTTCCTCGTTGCTCACCAGCAATTTTATCATTTTCTTCCTTCATTTTAGCGTCTATCCCTTTGTATTTTTCCTCTTAATTTTCTTTTCTTAGACGCAGTAAGTCTATTTTGTTTTTTTAATTGTAATGCACTTGTTTTTCTCTTCGTTTAGTTAGGTTTCTGGTTCATTTGGGATAGGTTTCATCTGTAGCCATTGCGGAATGATAAAATGTTCTTGTGTTGACCATTATTCATACGTTTTGGCTATATTTTCGTTGCAAAAGGCCTGCCAATAAGCCAATCGTCTAGCTTTCAGATTAAGGTCCCATATTTTTGAGATCTTTAATTTGATCCTCAGAGCCTCCTCTTCTATTAGGATATTTACTGGGGTAAATTCTCTTGGTGTCTCTGTATTTGGTTGCGGTTCATTCATGCATTCCAGATACGTCCGTATTTGTTCCAGGGTTTGTCCTATTGTCTGGAACTCCCGCTACAGTCTTGGATAATGTTTGATCTTTTAGATCTGCAAGACTGTCCTTCATATCATTAACTGAGTTAATTTGTTAAGAAAATTTTTTTACTTATCTCTTTTATTGTGTCTAGTTGCGAATCCTTTCTAATCGTGTTCTATTCCTGGTAGTTGAATTGTTAACTGCGAATTGCTCGTAGATTCTGTCACTTGTTTACAAAGAATCTTGGTACCCTTGGTATCTATCTATCTATCTATTTATCTATCTATCTATCTATCTATCTATCTATCTATCTATCTATTTTTTCTATCTATCTTTCTATGATTTATTCACAGTTTGACGTCAAGACATTATTTATCATGTTCAAATGTCAATTTTCTATTTTGGGGTTAAAAATAGCCTTTTTGCGAATTTTAAAATGAAAATTTTCATTTCAAAATTTGTTGTTGGAAACACTCCTTTTCGGGTTCCATTTTAAGAAACAATCAACCATATTTCAATACTTGATGAGGTTTTGCCCATAGGCTCGGTCAAAGTTTGCATATTTGGAAAATTGCACTATGTGACCCTTAAATTATTTTTAGAATATATATACATACCTGAAAGACATATTCGAACTGTTTTTTGGTCATATGTTGAACAGTAGGAACACCTTCTAAGGCTTGTTTAGTTTCCTGAAAATTAAAGGACTTTATAAACTAAAATATATTATTTGAAATAATACAATATAAATCACAGGATGTGACTTTCACTGTCATGAATTTCGTCATGCACCTTGCCTTACAAGAAATCAAATAAAAGGAAATAAAACAGTGAAACATTATATCGAACATATGACAAACAAAGAAAAGGTATATGCATAAAATGTTAGATTCTTGAAGAAAGTTAGGAAACTATTTATAAACGTGTACTTTAGTGGATCTAAAAATACCTTTCCAGAACTAATTATTGTTAATCTGTTAATACCTATATCACAGTAAGCATGTCTAATCGCAGTACCCACATTCCATCATTTCCTACAACTTACTAGTGCCCAGTGAATTTTTTGACGTTTATTGTACTACACTGCAGCTGGTGTTAGTGCCATGTTGCGGCGGTAGAACGTCTCCATAGTGCAAATTATATTTCATTTCCTTTGAGTCATTGGGCCCATTGTGGTATATTTGAAAATGGGGTTCTGCTCATGTATACGCTAGATGGCGTAAGCACTGTTGCAAACTTCATTACTGCTTATGAAGAGTCTCAATAAAACCGAGACTCCCATTTTCTAACCCGTAGTATGTTCTTTGTTTCCAAAGGCAATATTTTTGACGTTTATTTCAGGTCAATATTATGGTATACACATCGTAGGCCCTACTAGTGAAAATGACTTGAAGATCGATATTATGGTATAAACTTCGTACAACCTTCTAGTGACCAAGGTGACTTTCACGCAGATGTTATGGTATACAGTTCCTTCGACTTACTAGTGACCAAGGTCGTTTTCACGTCGATATTATGGTATACGCTTCCTACGACCTACTAGTAACCAAGGTGACATTCACGTCGATATTATGGTATACACTTCCTACTACCTAGTAATGACCAAGTTGACGTTCATGTTGATGTTATGGTATGCAATGCCTACAGCCTACTAGTGACCAATGTCAGTTTCACGTCGATGTTATATGGTATACACTTCCTACAACCTACTTGTAATCAAAGTGGCTTTCAGGTCGATATTATGGTATATACTTCCTACAACATACCAGTTCCCAAGGTGACGTTCACGTCGATATTATGGTATACACTTTCTACTAATGACCAAGGTGACTTTCACGTCCATGGCATACACTCCCTACAATCTACTCGTAACCAAGGCCACGTTCATGTCGATATTATGTAATACACGTGACCAAAGTGACTACCACGTCCATTTCCTGGTATGCACTTTCTACAACCTACTAGTGACTAAAGTGACTTTCCCGTCGATGTTCGATGTTAACACTCCCTACAACCTGCTATTGACGTTCGCGTCGATGATATGATATACACTTCTTTCAATCTACTAGTGACCAAGGTGACGTTTACTTTGACATTATGATTTACATTTCCTAATCTAAAAGTGACCAAATTAATTTTCACAATGATGTTATGGTATGCACTTCTTATAATCTACTAGTGACCAAGTAGACTTTCACTTCCTACAATCTAGTAATGATGTTCACGTCGATATTATGGCATACACTTTCTAATTTAAGAGTGACCAAAGTGACTTTCACGTCGATGTAATGGTATACACTTTCTACAATCTACTAGCGACCATACTGACTTTCATGTCGATGTTATGGTATACACTTCATATAACCTGCTAGCGACCAAGGTGACTTTCACGTTGATGTTATGGTATACACTTCCTACTATCTACTAGTAATCAAGGTCACGTTAACTCGATGTTTTATCGTATATACTTCCTACAACCTACTATTGACCAAGGTAACGTTCATATCGATGCTATCGTATGCATTTCCTACAACCTACAAGTGACCAAAGAGACCTTCACGTCAATCTTATGGTATACACTTCCTACAACCCACTAGTGACTAAGGTGACGTTCACGTCGATGTTATCGCAGACATTTCCTACAACCTACTAATGACCAAGGAGATTTTCACGTCGATGTTATATGGTATACACTAACCAAGGAGATTTTCACGTCGATGTTATATGGTATACACTTCCTACAACCTACTAGTGACCAAGCTAGTCTTATATTTTGCGGTCAAATGGCCCCAGCGTTTAGTTCCATTTCTGATTCGCTGTATGACCTATAATCATCATGGCATACACTTCCTCAATAACAGGGGTATCATTTTATGACTGACCTATATTTAATGGTCTAATGACATTGTTGTTTTGTTTTGCTCAAGTTACCTTCAATTCTGATTATCAATATAACCATATATTTCCTCTGTGGTATCATTTTGTGGTCATAACCTACACATAACGGTCCAATGATTTTGTCATTCTTTACATGAATTATACCTCATTTATAATAATGATATGCGACGGCAGGTGCGACACCGCCTTACGCGGCAACAGACTAGCTTTCCAAATAATGCTGGCGTTAGGTTGTAAATTTTTCGCCAAGTTTCACAAGGGAGCTGACTTTCTGTTTGCATGGAGGTGCATTATGCCACTTTTGAAAATGGGTAACTTCAGTAAAAGCAAAGAGGCTCTGGGAGCAAATCAGTTCCTTTAGTCCCCTTTCCGAATTTTGATGTTTGTTGCCCACTGTAAAATTTCCGTATTACCTTTGCAGTTATCACTGTGTCAAAGTTTTCGTCTTCAACAACAAATGCCCTAGCGTATGACTCAACCTTTCCCGGATCGACTAGTTTATAGTGAGTAAGGAAATCTATATCTCCATCTGAAATGAAGAACAGCATATTAAATAAATTTTCAAACAAGCCATTTCTCTCATACTTATTATGTTTGGAATCAACAAGTTCAACAAATTTTGCACTTCTAATTTTGTTGCTTATAAGGCAATGAATGTTATTAAGTTCTATTCTGAAATTGTCAGGCACATCATTGCTTTGTATATTGTAAAACCACAAAATGCCTGCAAGTTTCAAAAGGATCGGTTAAAGCCTATAAGAAGAGATGCGCACACAATATATGTACTATCAGAGGGGTGGGGCGGGGGCGGAAGTACACACATAAGAATGGAACTACGGAACCACGGAAGCGCGAATACCATGTCCCCTACATTTCTCCGATACAATAAAAGTAAAAAAAAAAACTGCAATAAATCTCGAAGCTGTTTAATGGCTTTTGTGTTGCTGGTGAAGGAAAACTGAGTAGAATATAATAGTCTGTGCATTGCATGTATCCATCAGGCTGTCCTTAGATCACAGGACGAGATGGGACGCTTAAGGTCAAGAATACGTAAATGAATGGCGCAGTTAATTACGTGTGTTGTGAAGGACGTTACGTCATTACGTAATTATACTACAACGTCACTTTCAATATGGCGGCTTCCACGACGGTGAAGGATGAAATATCGCAAGAAAAGGACGCTTTATCGGACGGTATGGGCATATAACTCCCGAGCATATAACTCAGCGCGCGCGCGCGCGTGTGTGTGTGTACATGGGAGTGCACTAACATGTGTGCCATATACAGTCTCATTGATAGGTATATGATGAATAAGAGTTCTACTGTCTCATTGATACGTATATGATTAATAAGTGTTCTACACTCTCATTGATAGGTATACGATAATTCATGGTTCTACAGTCTCATTGATAGGTATATGATGAAAAAGGGTTCTACAGTCTCATTAATAGGTATATGATAAATAAGGGTTCTACAGCCTCATTGACAGGTATGGGATAAATAAGGGTTCTAGTCTCATTGATATGTATAGGATAAATAAGGGTTCTACAGTCTCATTGGATAGGTATATGATAAATAAGGGTTCTACAGCCTCATTGACAGGTATATGATAAATAAGGGTACTACAGTCTCATTGACAGGTACATGATAAATAAGGATTCTGCAGTTTCATTGAAAGGTACATGATAAATAAGTGTTCTACAGTCTCATTGACAGGTACATGATAAATAATGGTTCTACAGTCTCATTGATAGGTATATGTTAAAAAAAAAAAAAGGCTTCTACAGTCTCACTGACAGGTATATGATAAAAAAAGGCTTCTACAGTCTCATTGATAGGTATATGATTAAAAAGGGTTCTACAGTCCATTTATAAGTATATGATAAAAAAAAAAGGTTAATCAGTGTACACTGCAGGTGGTGTTAGTGCCGTGTGGCGGAGGTAGAACGTCGCTTCGTACTTTACCATAGTGCAGATTATATTTCATTTCCTTTGGGATCATTGGGCCCACTTTGGTATATTTGAAAATGGAGTTCTGCGCCGGTATACGCTAGAGAGCGTAAGTAGTGTTGCAAACTTCATTACTGCTTATGAAGCGTCTCAATAAAACCGAGACTTCTAATCTGTGGTGTGTTCTTTGTTTCCAAAGGCAATCTTTTTTACTTTTATTCTACAGTCTCACTGATAAATAAGGGTTCTACAGTCTCATAGATAGAGACATGATAAATAAAGGTTCTTCAGTCTCATTGATAGGTATATGATAAAAAAGGATTAAACAGTCTCATTGATAGGTATATGATAAACCAGAGTTCTACAGTCTCATAGATAGGGACAGCTCTACAGTTTCATTGAAAGCTATATAAAAAGTGTTCTACAGTCTTATTGCTAGGTATATGATAAAAAAGATAGGTATATGATAAATAAGGGTTCTCCAGCCTCATTGACAGGTATGGGATAAATAAGGGTTCTACAGTCTCATTGATATGTATAGGATAAATAAGGGTTCTACTGCCTCATTGACAGGTATATGATAAATAAGGGTACTACAGTCTCATTGATAGGTACATGATAAATAAGGATTCTGCAGTTTCATTGAAAGGTACATGATAAATAAGTGTTCTGCAGTCTCATTGACAGGTACATGATAAATAAGGGTTCTACAGTGTCATTGACAGGTACATGATAAATAAGGGTACTACAGTCTCATTGATAGGTACATGATAAATAAGGATTCTGCAGTTTCATTGAAAGGTACATGATAAATAAGTGTTCTGCAGTCTCATTGACAGGTACATGATAAATAAGGGTTCTACAGTGTCATTGACAGGTACATGATAAATAAGGGTTCTGCAGTCTCACTGACAGGTATAGGATAAATAAGGGTTCTAAAGTCTCATTGATAGGTATGGGATAAATAAGGGTTCTACAGCCTCATTGACAAGTACTGGATAAAAAAGGGTTCTTCAGTCTCATTGATAGGTATAGGATAAATAAAGGTTCTACAGTTTCATTAATAGGTATGGGATAAATAAAGGTCTTCAGTTTCATGAATACGTATAGACTAAATAAAAGTTCTACAGTTTCATTGATAGGTATAGGATAAATAAGGCTTCTACAGTTTCATTGATCGGTATAGGATAAATAAGGGTTCTACAGTCTCATTGATAGGTATAGGATAAATAAAGGTTCCACAGTCTCATTGATACGTATATGATAAATAAGGGTTCTACAGTTTCTTTGATAGGTATAGGATGAATAAGGGTTCTACAGTTTCTTTGATAGGTATAGGATAAATAAAGGTTCCACAGTCTCATCGATAGGTATATGATAAATAAAGGTTCCACAGTCTCATTGATAGGTATAGGATAAATAAGGGTTCTACAGTTTCTTTGATAGGTATAGGATAAATAAGGGTTCTACAGTCTCATTGATAGGTACAGGATAAATAAAGGTTCTACAGTTTCATTGATAGATATATGATAAATAAGGATTCTACAGTCTCATTGGTAGGTACTGGATAAATAAGGGTTTTGTGTTTTTTTTTTGTTTCCAAAGGCAATCCTTTTTGACTTTTAGTTTACTCTATTGTAGCTGGTGTTGTGCCGTGTGGCGGCCGCAAAAAGTCTCCCCGTACATCATCATGATGCAGGTTATATCTTATTTCCTTTGGGATAATTGAGCCCATCCTGGTTATTTTGAAAATCGAATACCGCTTAAGCTGCCGCTCTGGGGCGTATGCAGCCTCGCTAACTACAGTGTTGCATATAACGAGACTCAATCAATCCAAGTCTCCGATTTTCGTGATTTTGTGTTTTCCTTGTTTCCAAAGGCAATCCTTTTTTACTTTTATTCTACAATCTTTGGTAGGTATAGGATAAATAAGGATTCTACAACCTAATTGATAGGTATGGGATAAACAAGGGTTCTACAGTCTCATTGATAGGTATAGGATAAATAAGGGTTCTACAGTCGGATTGACAGGTAAAGGATAAATAAGGGTTCTACAGTCTCATTGAGAGGTATGGGATAAATAAAGATTCTACAGTACAGTCTCATTGATAGGTATGGGATAAATAAGGTTCTGCAGTCTCATTGATAGGTATGGGATAAATAAGGGTTCTACAGTACAGTCTCATTGGTAGGTATATGATAAATAAGGGTTCTACAGTCTGATTGATATGCATAAGATAAGTAAAGGTTCTACAGTCTAAATGACTGATCTGGTACATAATCGACAATAGCCACTACTGTTTGGACTTTGTTTGCTTCTGTTCTGTGCTTTCTGGTTCGGGGTAGGGATAGCTATGTTTGTGTATATCATTAAGGTCTCACGCGTACAATATTATATAACAGACCTCGCTCGTCCAGATCCTTGGCGTAATCGTCCTGCAATTTACACTGTTCTAAGATTCTTTTCATGTGCTCCTGTAATAGTTTTCCTTCTCTTTTCCATGCCACATTTATTTTCTTCAGGCCTTTTACTGAAACATACGATAGATATTATAGATATTATATTATTTTGACTTTTTCAGTGTAAAATCAAATTTTCTTTCACCGAATGAACACCAACTGTAGCATTTTCACTGGTGGCGATAGCCACGAGTGAAAACACAAGTTTTGAATAAACGTCAAAAAGAAACAAAAAACACAAAATCACGAAAATCGGAGGCTCGGTTTAACTAAGTGAAGTTCATGAGTGAAATAAAATTCAATCAAACTGAAATATTATGTTTCTTTTATTCACAACAATCAACACTTGTATGGGTCAAGCAATAATTCCCTTATAATTCTTTTATTAAGAATAATCAGCATTACTCTTCACTTTAGGTGTAAGCAGAGTGTCCCATTATGTATCCTCTCGTGACTATAGAATGGACATCTTTAAAGGAAGAAATGCAAATGCCTTTCGTCTGTAAAATATGTATAATTCAAAGTGAGATCAACAGCAGGGCTTGTCTTTAATTTTAGCTCAATTTTTCATTACTTATGTATCTATTGTTACATCACAGTGGAGTACAGGCATTCTTTATTTTTGTTTAACAACGAACTGAATTAGAGCTTAACAGAAACGTTTATTTCCTTGAGCACATGGCTCATCAGACCACAGTGGATCCGCTGCCAAGAGCAAAAAGAATTCAAGTCAATTATATCTTAAAATTGTCTTGTAAAACAGTTTGTTTTTATTGCACTCTTTCAAAGGTGTTCCACAGGGTGCAATTTAATTATCTCTTTGATTTTCCACAGTTTGAAATAACCAGTTAGTTGATTCTAAGCAAACTATTAATAATGACCCCCCAAACCTGAACCAGAATAAAACATCAAACATCACCTGAATAAAAATCAATTATTTTGTGTATTTTCTCATTTTGCTGTAATTTGGGTTATCATTGTTAATGTTCAAAATCAACTTGTTACCGGTTTTTGATTTTTAAGAAATTTTGTGAAAATAAACCAGATAGGTATGGCCAATTTTTATATTAAAATGATAGGTTGACAAGAACTGGAGTTTAATTAATGACCAAATTTGCTAAAAATGCTATGTGCTATAAGCATTTTTAGCAATGACTTACTGTTTTTATCAGCAAATCGGACATCCAAATTATGAGTTACTGGTTGTTGTGGAGTGCGCTTTTCAAGGGTACACATATATACAGATGTGATTTTATACAAACCCGTCTATTTAAGCAAGGGAAATAGATAAAGAGAGATAGGTACCTTATGCATAACAGTCATATCCTAGGTAATACTTGTGCTTAATATTATAAGATTCTATCCGTGGGCAGAGTCCTATGTAAATTCTCTATAGGCTTTCTACCTACTCTTCGACACTTACGTCGGGAAACTATTTTTTCCCAAAGCCATTTCGCGTCAATTTGGTCTTGTTTAGCGTATTCATGGGTATTATGCATACTGGGTAAAATATAGTTTTGTACCTAGAAAATGAGGTCAAATAAATTTTAAAGCAATACAATGCAAGCAATCGACAAGTGACGTCAGCGGTTCTAACGCGTAACTTTAACCTCCACATAATTTTGGACAAGTATCCAAAGACTTTTACCTTTTGGCATTTTTTTACCCAGAATTCATGGGGAATTCGATTTCAAGACGAAAAAGTAGTCCCAAACAGTGAAAATACGATTTTCGAATATCACACACTTGGATTGTAAAGTATCGAATTCGATTTCACTGAGAAAAAAATCTATATTTCACTGAAAAGCATAAATGAAATTTATGCTAATTTATTTATATTAACACCAGATATTTTTCTTTGTATTGTAGATTAACTTTACTTTTTTTTATTCCATCCGAAGGTTTGCCTTACGGTTTTATCAAGGAGTTTGTAAACAAAGTATGAATATGACGTCGACGCTAAACATTCATAACGTAACGCACCAAATTCATTACTAGAATATAAACGGAAAATAAACAGACCAAGAAAATATTTTTTCTTATTTTTCCACGAAAAAACATGTTGTGGGAGAGAGAGAGAGAGAGAGAGAGAGAGAGAGAGAGAGAGAGAGAGAGAGAGAGAGAGAGAGAGAGAGAGAGAGAGAGAGAGAGAGAGAATATGGTATTATGTTATCAAACCGTATGTTACTTTATTATTTGCCGTGTTTTACCAAAACTATATAAAAGTGGTCAACTATTTCCTAAACTAAATTATATAGCTTGTCAACTTAACGAGTGGCGGGCGTGTACTAAATGGTGTTATCATTTTATGGAATTATTACATTATCGATTTTCCTAGGTATGTGTCAGATTAGGACAAACAAATGAGGCTTAATCGATCAAAAGCGTGCATAAACATTATCTCATCAGTTTGACCGCATAATAAAAGGGATCGTAGCCTAATCTATGCTTCAGCAAAATCAGCAGCATTTTAAATGCAGTTGTGTTTAAACCGTCGTAAAAGAAATGAACATTTTTGTTTGGCGGCGTACTAAAAGGGCAATAGTATAACTTGTGATCCAACCCATTTGTCTGTACGCTATTCGTGATATTCCAGAAGACCATAATGCCTTGCGCGAACGTGACATCCGGTTTAATCGAAAGTAGGGAATAGTATTTGAAATTCAAAACATTCGATAAAGATTCCACAAACGGGGCGCGGGGATGTGTGTGTGTGTGTGTGTGTGTGTGTGTGTGTGTGTGTGTGTGTGTGTGTGTGTGTGTGTGTGTGTGTGTGTGTGTGTGTGTGTGTGTGTGTGTGTTGGGGTGGGGTTGTGGTGAGGGGGTGCATTCCAGCTGTCAGATTCAACACTGACTGAGTAGACCTTTTATGATGATCTTTTTCAATCCAAGTACTCTTAACTACCTCACAGATTTATTTTTATAAACAATCATCACTAAATATGACTTTCCACAAATAACAAAATTAATGTTTCAGCTTTCAACATTCAACAAATGTTTTCAGCTTACAAATATGTTGATACTTCCATACCCTGCATCATTGACTGATACATTGAATGCTACTCC
Source organism: Anodontia alba (assembly GCA_964016985.1). Lineage (NCBI taxonomy): Eukaryota > Metazoa > Mollusca > Bivalvia > Lucinida > Lucinidae > Anodontia > Anodontia alba. The sequence goes on from OZ024828.1 coordinate 43,007,707, forward strand.
GGGGTACACAATATATCTGACAGGTTTTCATATACTTTGTCGCTGACCGATATTCCAGAAACATTCCGGGTGACAGGCCGTTATATCCCGGGTTACTGACTGATACACCGGGGAACAGTGTAGCTGACAGGTCTTCGTATACTTTGTCGCTGACCGATATTCCGGTAGATCTATACACTCCAGTGTATACCCCAGGTATACAGATACATCGGGGTACAATGTAGCTGGCAGGTCTTCATATACTTTGTTGCTGACTGATATTCGGGTGTACACTTCCAGTGACAGGCCGCTATACATTGAGTTACTGACTGATATACCGCGTAACAATGTAGTTGACACTGGTCTTCGTATACTTTGTCGCTGACAGATATTCCCACGCTATATTGATTGATTGTGTTGGGGTTTAACGACCCCCAACCCTTGTGGGTCATTTTGTGTCGTCTCCCAGAGAAAGGGAGAAAAGAAATAGAAGAGATTGTAGAAGAGATGAAAGAGAGGGACAAATAAGAAAGAGGAACAGGAATGAAAGTGAAGAAACAGAAGAAATAAAAACATTCCCCCTACCCTTGCAGGCCTTGCCCAACTGTAAGCCAATATCACGGCATTTAGACGTTACGTAGCCTATCTGTGCAAAAAGCGTTTCTAGAGATCTATTTGTTCTGGCAACGTAGCCTATTTGTAGTAAACAATAAATACGGCAAGTACGACGTCGAAAAGGTCAGGCAAATAATAATTATAGTCATTTATATCAATAAAATCTCAATGCAACGGACAATATTTATTAGCTTAAATTAAACTGTGTTTGTCTCACAAATTGCAGAGAAATGCATTAAACATGCTACTGAAAGTGGAACGGTGAAGGCCAGAAGGCCGGCTTCAGCTGAAGGCCAGAAGTAACAAAAACACCATTTTCAGCAGTTTTAAAACGTTTCACATCCTTGTTTTTCAGGGGTATATCGAAAGTATCTATGGGTCTCATGAGTATTTACATTTCAACTTAAATGCGTGAAATTTGAAAAATAAATGGATAGTGATTCTATTTGTTTCTGACAATGGAGCCTAAACTCTAATCTGGCTAGGAAGCCTATTTGTATACGAGGGTCGTGCAAAAAGTTCTGTCACTAATAGGCTTCCTTGGTTTTATCCCAGGTATATTTTTATATGCTTTACTGCACTTGAATGGTGTGTTGAATAGCTAGCGATACCCGTTTATTTCGTGCAAATTGCTTTCCAACTGACCGAGTTATTTCAAATTGAAATAGATGCAGTCATATACACTGACCAATTTATTTGTTACATTGGAACATGGACCAGAAGACTGAAATTCGTAGCTATATTAAATGCCGCATTGGGCTTAATATAGATTCATAGCAGATATTTAATGAATTGTGTGGTATATATGGACCTCAGACCATTTCAATGCGCACAGTATTTAGGTGGGTTAAAGCTTTTAAAGCTGGAAAATTTTCTGTTGAAGATGATACCAGTCCTGGAAGTCCTAAAACCTCTGTTACTAAGGCTAACATCGCAGCTGTAAAGATTGTGGTCGAACAGGATGCATGATTGTCTGTCAAAGATATAGCTAGTTGTACTGGCATATCAGAAGGCAGTGTGCAAACAATTCTGAAAAAAAAAAAAACGTTTGGACCTGAGAAAGGTTTGCGCTAGGTGGGTACCTCATTTGCTCACTGAGGAGCAAAAGACACAACGCCTAAAATGTGCCCGGGAACTTTTGAAAACATACAAAGCCTGTAATAGTCGGGTTATTTCTAACTTGCTAACAGGTGATGAAACTTGGGTGCACATGTTTGAGCCACAAAGAATAGCTGATAATAAGCAATGGAAGCGAAAAGATCAAAAACGCCCATGTATTGCCAAGAGAACCATAAGTTCGAAAAAGATGTACGCAATTTTCTTTAATTCAAGTGGGCCAGTCGTTCAAGTGCCTTGTCATCTGGTCATACAGTCATTTGCCGATTCTACAAGAATTCTGTACTGAAGAAAGTGAAAGAGTTTTACAATAAGAAACGACCAAGCAAAAAATTTGGTCAGGAGTCCACCTTTTACATGACAACGCCTCCTCTCATAAGTGTGAGGTTGTTAAGTCTTTTTTTGGCTTCTGAAAATGTAAAAGTTTTAAACCATCCACCTTATTCACCTGACCTGAGTCCCTATGACTTCTTTTTTATTTCCAAGGCTTAAGAAAATGTTTTCTGGAAATAAGTCTAGAAGTTCTCTTGGCAGCGCTATTTATCAATGTCCCAAACAGATATCAAAAGAAGACTATTTATCTGCTTTTCGCGACTGGGTAAAAAGGTTACAAAATGTGTTTTGGTAAAGGGGGAATATTTTGAAGGTTTGTAAAAAAAATATGTTTGATACAACGTAGCACTGAAGTAATCCGAACCCAGTGAAAAAACTTTTTGCAGGACCCTCGTACATACATGGACTCGAAGGATGTCTGATAATCGTTTACGTATGTATGAATTGTTATGGACTTATGGCCCGAGCCAGCAGTCACTTGTTGAGTAATACATCATTCATTATTTATTTATCAGTTTTTAATTTTATTTTTTAGAAGGTGTGTGTGGGGGGGGGGGGGGGGGGGGGGGGAGGGGTAGAGAGAGAGAAGAGAAAGAGAGGAAGGGAATTGATCGTATCCGGAAAGCGGCGGAGATTTGATGAATTTTTGAATGCGAAAATTTACTGTACGCCTTATCACAGTGTTCAATAAATCACAATAAGCGCATCGATGTTACCTAAGAACCAATATACTGTATTTGGTCCGAGATGTTACAGCATCAGTTTTAATAGGCAAGTCTGTTACTGAGAATCAAACATACAAACTATAGAACTGTATCGAAAACGTAGAAAGTTTGAAGACAACCTACACGCATAATAATGGGCACAACATGGAAATTAAAAGTTTCTGATGTTAGGATGTTTAAATATATTAACAATATTGATTGATTGTGTTGGGGTTTAACGACACGTCAACCCTTGTTGGTCATTTTGTGTAGTCTCCAAGACAATGGAAGAGATAGTAGAGGAAAGAGCGGGACAGAGGAGAAAGAGGAAAATGAATGAAAGTGAAGAAACAGAGGTAATAAAAACATTGCCCCTCTGCTATTACCTGCTGCAAGGATAGCAGGCCTTGCCCAGCTGTCAGCAAATATCAGTTGGACACCCCGGTGATGCAAGTTACACGACATCTTTGCCTCACCCAACCACCCCCAATAATATCACGGACAGGAATTGCTATGTTTAAACTTTCATGTTTTTAATGACATAGAGCCGCAATCCATATTCTTGGGTATCTTGGTATCTATCCATGTACCTTTGTACCTCTCCCTACTACGAAATTGAAGGCTAGGTGCACAGGTGCTAGGTACCATCCTATCTCGTGTATTTCATCCAAAATGTACGCGCTTTCATTTTCCACGTATTCAGGATGACCATTCGACCTAAAATATTTTCATTACTTTGATAAAAATTGGTTTAAAATTGGATTTTGCTCGTCGCTATTAGAAGTTTTGACTAGTTTTATACCTGTGACACAGGTTTCATGGTCGGATGCCCTAAGTTCGACTCTGTACATGTCCTACATTCGTCCCCTTGTTATGACGAAGTAAGGGCAACACGTTTGGAGCACAAGTTTATGGGTTACATTATGAAAAAGTGGTGATTGGCAAAAAGATAAACAATAGATTCAAAAATAGACTTGCTTTAGATGTTGGTCTAGTAGTGTATCGATGTCAAAAGCGGACCAAATATTTGTTTGAAACGCATAAGCAGACATATTAACAATTGTTGCTGAAGGGAACGTACATGTACTTGGGGCAGTTGAGGATAGCTGAAATTCGTAAAAATACCGTAAAATAAATAAATACTGTCCCTTTGCTTGAAAAAATAACGGACTGTGAAAAATATTTTCGGGCTTCCGGGCTGTTGATAACAGATGGACGGATGCACGAACGGACGAACGCACAGATAAGATAATGTTGCTCTCGCACACCTTTACCATGAGGGAAAGTGATGTAGAAAGTTTGGTTGAATTCCACCTGATGGTTTAGGTGATAGCGTGACGGACAGACAGACGGACGACGGACGCACAGAAGGACGGACGCACAGAAAAATGTTGCTCTCGCACACTCTTACCATCAGGGGAAGAGATGTAGCAAGTTTGTTTGAATTCCGCCCAGTGATCTAGGAAGAGATGGTGTGACGGACAGATGGGCGGACGACGAACGCACGGACTGATGAACGCACAGAAAAATAATGTTTCTCTCGCATACCCTTACCATGAAGGGAAGTGATTAGCAAGATTAGTCTAATTCCGCCCAGTGGTTTAGGAGGAGAAAGCGTGACGGAAAGATGGACGGACGATGGAAGCAAGGACGACCGCACGGAAAATTAGTGTTGCTCTCGCAAACCCTTACCACGAGGGGACGTGATGTCCTTACCACGAGGGGACGTGATGTAGCAAGTTTGGTTGAATTCCGCCCAGTGGTTAAGGAGGAGATAGACTGGCAAACAAATAGACGGACGACGGACGCACGGAAAAATAGTATTGCTCTGGCACACAATCACCATGAGGGGAAGTGATGTAGCAAGTTTGGTAGAACTCTGTACATTGGTTTAGGAGGAGATAGCGTGATGAACTAACGGTCGGACAGACGGATGAAGGCGTAACAATATCCCCATCTTTTTTTAAGCGGGGGATAAAATAATTACAAAATATTGTATGGTAAATTTTTTACCCAAAGTGCTAAACATCAATTTTTAGCAGACGATATTTTGAAATATTATCTTATTTTTCCCAGGAAACAGGATTTGACATTTCATGCAAATTGTCTCCAATAGGGACAATTTACATGAAATGCCAAATTCTGTTTTCTGGAACGTATCATCGCGAAATGTTGTCTGCTGTTTGATTGCCCAGAGAGTGCAAAACATCAATTTTTAGCAGGCGACATTTTGAATTATTTTCTTATTTTCCCCAGACACAAGATTTGACATTTCATGCAAATTGTCTCCAATTTGCACGAAATATCAAATTCTGTTTTCTGGTTTATTTAAACCAAAAGTAATATCATATTTTGCCATTGCGGCTCATACCTGTGACGGTACTTGTTTTCTATTTGCATGAAATTTCAAAATGTTGTCTGCTGAAATGTTTACCCAGCATGCTAAGCGTTAATACAAAAAGTCTTTAATGCGTGTAATGAGCTCTTATTGCATTCGAATAAGGAAGGTCAAGCTCAACCTGTGCATCCGCACATTCTCATCTGGATCATCTCTGGATTGCTCCTGTCTATTCATGTAGTTTATAGTATCCGTTAATTTAAGAGGTCCTGATCAGACTGAATGATGATAAAGTATTGAGATATCGACGTAATATATTGTTGTTTATTGCAAAAACTATATATATATATATATATATATATACTATATATATATATATATATATATATATATATATATATATATATATATATATATATATATATATATATATATATATATATATATATATATATATATAAAAGAAGAAAGAAAAAATACCATGTTTACCCTAAACATTCTGACCATACTTATCCAAAAAATTTAATAAGGTCATTCATCTACTTGTTTATTTATCTAAAATTGCCAGATGAGAGACATTCAGTAACCACTCTAATCACTCCGCGTTCTGCTCTGGGTCCACACTGTTTGCTCAGACTTCGGGTAAATGCAGTAAGTGCCAATTAGCCGGCGTCCTTTATAATGGTGAATGAACAGCAGAGGCAATAAAGCCCATTATCCGGTTTTTTTTTTTTTTTTTTTTCACAAAAAATAAATAATGTTTAAGCCACAACTGATATAAAAATTCCAAAGTTAAATACACACAAAAAAAAGAAAAACAAATAAATAAAATAAAGAGGGAGAACAATACGGCACTTTACTATAGACAGTCACACTCTAGCGATGTATCCACTATACCACGCCGTCCGCTGTTACAGAATGTTGTGTATATTATTTGGTATTCTCGTGGCGCTATCGCCGAACGCTTCACGGACAGGAGTCCGAAAATGCATCCTGACATCAGAAACTTTTAATTTTCATGTTATTTTTAGTCATGCTTACCTATAAAACGGGTTTTGGATGAACTCGTCCACTTTTGACATGACAGTAAACATTCACCAAGTTATAGTAAATTTACAAAATTTGATGACCACATTGTCATGCGATTCCATAAGGGGTTTGGGGTAAAGGTTCATACGCGATCAACCTTATTAGAGATGTTGAAATCTCGTGTGAACTTAATAAGTCAATTTATATCCGATATACGCCCTAATTGTTACTTTGCACGTGCTAACTCGCATATTCCGGAGCTTGAAACTGATAGGGATGACTAACAAATCCACTTCAGTTTGCAAAATATTGACTCGAGCGAAAATGATGAAACAGTGACAAAACTTTCGACAAAAGTAATAGTGTCAAAACTTTTATAAGGAACCTGTAGACGTGTGCTTTCTTATGCAATTACGAGGAACAGAGATATGTATGATTTTATACCAATACTAGGGGAAGGATAGTAAAATAGTAAAAACAACGTGCGGATTTCTCCAGCCAGGGTTATTATCAAATTAGCCATTAAGTACTGTCCTGGACATGGCAAAAGCGTAGAGGCGCTGCTTCTGATCTGCATGTCACTGGCGGCAGTATTGCTAGCTGGGAACAAGCATCTGTGAAATGGATGTTGGTGAGGCAAAACCTGTATGTATTATGCGCGGTACAATTAGGAAAACTGATACGACACCCGGCTAGGTACATTGTATGTTTTGTTTATTGTGAGTCACGTGCGTTTTTACTATCTCATATTGCGCGGGTATGTTCAACACGTATTTCTTACGATGCTGTAAAGAGGCGTAACTAGACGGACAGGGTAACACTATATGCCCTTTCCACCATTTTTCGTGTGGCGGGGCATAAATAGAGGATCTTACATGAGTGGTCATTTAATATGAAATTTATGAAACCAGTTTGGGTAATATAGGTATTTTGCGAGCCTTGGCTCGCAAAATACCTATATTACCCAAACTCGTTTCATAAATTTCATATTAAATGACCACTCATGTAAGATTCTGTTGATCACATGGCCCTTCCGATGACAAAAAATGCGGAAAAAATATTTTAAAGATAACGGCTTTCCATAGCTAAGCGGAACAACTCACTACCAAGGATCCAATAGTACTACGCAACAAAAATAGTTCGCATATTATTTGATAAGAACTGTAAAAACACACACACACACACACACACACACACACACACACACACACACACACACACACACACACACACACACACACACACACACACACACACACACACAAAAACAAAACAAAAAAACAACAACAAAAAAAACAAAAACAAAACAACTAGAAACAAGATAAATATGCCATTTATTACTTCGTTAAACTGAAGGAAATAAAGATGATTTTTATTTGACCTAATAAATATCTCATTTGAATAAATCAATTCAAAACTACACATTCCATTAAACAATATCATTCAGCGAGTCAATATGTCGCTGAGACTCAGTAGGGAAATCCCCCACAGTCAGCTGTCGTATTTAAAAGTCATTGACCTTGATCAATACAGTTTATACGGTGGCTGACGCACTCAAGTAAATGACAGATTTCTAGACTATAAAACATTTTAACTGTAGGTTGGATTTTAATTTGACACATTTATTGACTGTCTGAATCATGTCATCCACCAATGCTTTGTTTGGAGGAGGTGAAAGTTTTTTTCATTGACGGTTTGACGATATCGATGTTGAAAGTGCCTACAAATATGTTGCCGGAAAACATCGAATTTTAACCACCATAAATATGTCTGGTAGCCGTGTTATTCACATTGTGATGGTTTTGTGTCTTCCCCCTCTATCGGTCTGACATTTATCGTTCATCTCAAAATCATCTCAAAATTGAAGTCAGGATCTGTTCCAAATGTGAAAGTTGTATCGGCGAACGCGGACACCATCTTGGTTGCTATCAATAAGGGTAGTCTGTAAAACCTGGGCTGGTCTCATTGGGCTGGGCTCGAATTTGGGCTCAATTTTGGGCTGGGCTCGAATAGAAATAGGAACATCTAAGGGGAAAGGTTAATTAGGGTGAGTACCCAGACATCATTTATCTCGTTATGTCAGGTCATTGCACTTGAAACCTTTAGGTCAGTGGTGCTGTTTATATCTTAATGGGCTACTTCCCACCGTATATCCCACGGGAGGTGGTGTCAAAAGTTAATGCTGACTAAAATAGGATGTATTGCAATGCTAGTCCTCCAAGTGTTTTTTTTTTTTTTTTTTTTTAATTAAAGTTGCTTATCATATTGGTAGTAAGTTGCTGTAGTAATTTAGTTTCATTGCTCTTCAAAATTAAAGGTATTTAACTCGTATTGAGCCAAGTCAATGATTTAACTATTATATATACCGACCCAAATAAGAAGCGTCGTCTTGTGACAACCATACATGTCTCGAGTTTGTATTGAACTCAAATATGTTTGAAGATATTGATTTAGCTTTCCCCTTTACGATTATCAAAAAACAACAGCTTTCAGTTTACTTCCATGATGGTAAACAAAGTGTCCATGTAAATATTTACTTTTTACATATGCAAAACATGAATTTTAAGACGACGTTCTTTTTTTTTTTTTTTTTTTTTTTTGGTGGGGGTAGAGGGGGGTGGGGGGGGGGGGGGGGGCTCAGTATATTATAGCAGATCGAAGGTCAAAAGTCCTCTCCTTCTGAACTTTACTGGTAGGGTTGTGCACCCTTACCGTGAGGGGAAGTCATGTAGCACCTTTGGTTGAATTCTGCCCTGTGGTTTAGGAGATAGCATGATGGATGGACAGACGGATGGACTGGTAGAGAAAAAAAATGAATAAGTCAATTTTACTGCCCAAAGATTTGTCTAAAAATTTCTTACTGAGTGGCAAACAGTGCAGACCCTGATCAGACACTGTGTTCTGCGGCGTCTAATCTGGGTCTTCACTGTTTTCTCAGGCCGGTCTGTCCGAATACTTAAGACAAATATGGTAGCTGTAGCTGAAAGCTGCTGTTCAATGTCCTTTCAGAAGCGTCCTATTTGCTATTGAACAGTGAATATTTATAAATGTTTGACAAATGGTTATGCCAACAATTTCACTAATTGGCAAAGGGACTAATTTACTGGCTTATATTTGGCCAGTAGAAACCGAGGTGGCTATGCTGACAACATTATGAAGCCTTTGGGGCAGTGTTTTCATTAAAAATGAGTTCTGATAAAATCAAGGAACTTATCTCTACTAGTATGGTTCTAGACTGGCATTAGTCTATTGAATTAAATAATAACTACATAAAAATGCATTATCTGTACCTATAGATTTAAATGAAACTAAACTTTTCTCTCTGATACCAATTTAAAAAAAAAAAAAAAAAAGTGATGGTCATATTGTGAACGCCTCCATCTGTCCGTCCCTCCATCCTACCACATATACGAATGGGTATTTATATGTTTGCAGATTATGGACATCTTCAATGTATTTGAATGGGATTTATTCCGATAAATACTTATAATTTGATCTTATGTGGCTAAAAAGTGATCTTATGTCGCTATTTTCTAACCACACAGGTATGCCTTTTACTGATGGTAGCCACATAACTGACCATTTGTTACAATGTGCGTCCATCCGTCCGTTCATCACGCTATCTCCTGCTATATCACTCAGCAGAATTTGACCAAATGTGCCACGTCATGGCGTCCCTCCATCTGTCCGTGTCTCCAACTAAACCAATGGGCGCAATTTAACTGAACTTGCTACATGATTTATCCTTATGGTAAGCGTGTGCGAGAGCAAAATTATTTTTCGTCCGGCCGTCCGGCGTCCGTCCATCTGTCCGTTATCTCCTCCTTAACCACTGGGTGCACGTTCACCAAACTTGCTACATGACTTCCCCTTATCATGGTAAGAGTGTGCGAGAGTAAAATCATTTTTCCGTCCGTTTGTCCTTGTCCATTCGTTACAATGTCTGTCCGTCCGTCACACTATCTGGATCCTCCTAAACCATTGGACGGAATTTAACCAAACTTGCTATATGAATTTTCCTCATTGTAAGGATGTGCAAGAGCAATATTTTTCTGTCCAGCATTCGTCCGTCCGGTGTCCGTACATCTGTCCGTCACACTATTTCCTCCCAAAACAGTGAGCGGAATTTAACCAAACTTGCAATTATTGAATAAGCCTTCCTTTCATGGTAAGAGTGTGTGAGAGCGAGTCCATCCATCTGCCATCTGTCTATCTGTCCATCCGTCATGCTGTTAGCAATATTAGGTCGGATGCGGGGGAGTGGGGTGGGGTCGGGGGGGCGGGATGTTGCGATGGCACGCCATTGACTGCGCATTCTAGGTTTGATTATTCAGGATTATAAGAATAATTAGAATGTGCAGTCGATAACGCGCCATCACAAATCCCCATGCTCGTTGCCAATGTTGCTAATAGCATGACTGACTTCCTCTTGCACACCCTTACATGAGAGGAGGTCATGTAGCTAGTTTGGTTGAATTCCGCCCAGTTGTTTACAAGGAGACAGCGTTACGGACAGATGGATGGATAGACGGACGAACACCTGGAAAAATAATGTTTCTCTTGGACCTATTACCATGAGGGGAAGTGATGTAGCAAGTTCGGTTGAGTTCTGCCCAGTGGTTTAGGAGGAGATAGCGTTATCGACGCACAAGAGGCGCACGGACTCACTGAAAAAGAATGTTGCTCTCGCACACCCTTACTATGAGGGGAAGTGATGTAGCAAGTCTGGTTAAATTCCACCCAGTGGTTTAGGATGGGAGCGACGGACAGATGAACGCACGGACTGACGCACAAATGGAATAATAATGCTGCTCTCGCACACCCTTACTGTGCGGGGAAGTGATGCAGTAAGTTTGGTTGAATTCCTCCCAGTGGGTTTGAAGGAGATAGTGTGATGGGCAAATGGACAGATGACAGATGCACGGACGGGCGAACAGATGGAAAAATAACGTTTCTCTTGCACACCCATACTATGAGGGGAAATGATGTAGCAAGTTTGGTAGAATTCCACCCAGTGGTTTAGGAAGAGATAGCATGACGGACGGACAGTCAGACATTCTCGCATGGACAGAAGGATGTCCGGACATACATACGGATCGACGGACAGATGGAGGTATTCACAATATCCCCATCACAGTTTAAAAAATAAAAATAAAAATGGGGATAAATATTTAGTCACTGGTGACTGGAGCAAGTCTAGCATGGCTCCAGTGGCAATGATAAAGGGAGTAGTCCACAAAAAAACAAAAAAAAAAAAAAAAAAAAAAAAACTTCAAAGACATTTTTAAAGTGATATGAATGTTGACAGAATCAGAATCAACTGTCCTGTGCTTCAAATAAAACAAAACTGAGAAAACCTCTGCAAAAAATAAGACTGGATTTGGTATTCACCCAGGCTCATAAGAACAGAGCAACGTTTGGGTCTGTAGTTACTCGTAAAGCGAATAAAAAATATTTGTTTCAAACTATGCAGATCCGAGGTTGATCCTAGTATTTTCTGAGCACTCATTTGATTTCTTTATTTTGTTGTGCTCAGACTTTTGTCTGGTATTATTTTTTTTTCCTCCAAAAACAAATGTCTCCCCAATCCTCCTCCCACCAGCATCCCCTCACCCAAACCGCCAAAAAAAAATTGTTTTTTCTTTATACTCGTTTAACATATAATATTGACCATATTAACCCTTATCCTGCTGAATAATTTAATTAGCCACACCCATTTTTGACTATCAGCCAATCAGATTACATCATATAATGTTTTCATTCAAATTCACAAACTGAATGACAAGCAGTGTAGATCCTGATCAGATGGCTACTTCAGAAGCCATCTGATCTGGATCTGCACAGTTTGCAAAAGTAGGGGTTGTCGTGAACAGCAGGATAAGGGTTAAATCTTCTCTCTCACTTTCTTCTGAAGCAGCAGTAGTCTTTACCAGGGTCATGACTCTTATCATCCATTATCAGCCCTCAAGGGAATTCTGTGCATCAGCAGGTCTAAATACTGCAAGCGTCTGGTTTTATAACATCAGGCACTGAGGTTACAGACTTGGTCACTAACCTTTGACCTCATATAACCCTGTAATTAATCGAGCCCAGCCCAAAATCGAGCCCAGCCCAAAATTGGGCCCAGCCCAAAATTGAGCCCAGCCCAATTAGCCCAGCCCAGGTTTTACAGACTACCATCAATAAGCGGAGTAATACGAATATTAATGAGGGTAATAAGGCTTACACGTGTGGTTATATGATTTTTATGACATAGGTTATTTCACTGAATAACTTGACGGTCATGTGATAAAAATGCAACAGTCACATGTACATGTATACCAGCTCTGACGGGTCTGGTTAACTCACTTATAGCTTTCTTTGGCAGTTGGTTACGGGGAGAACAATTACACTCTTCTATCCCGTTTCCGTAGAGGCCACCTTTTAATTAATATAACCTTCCAGATTTCAACTTTTCTCATGTCAGATAAGGAAAAAACACGCCCTGTATGATATTAAATTTTGGTCATTTTCTTTTGCATTTAAAATAATTGTAAATTACTGTGCAAAAAATATCTCAAAGTTTGTACTACACTTGATCTTATCTCACTGCGTAGGTTACATGCAAAGAAATCCACTGCGAAAAAATTGGAAATCAATCTGCACCCTGGATTATTTATGGCTTTAATATGATCAGACTTTTAAGTAACCGATCAGCAGTTTCTCTGTAACCTATAGGTATCCTTAGCCATGTGCGCACATCATTATTCCGTGTCACAAAATGCACATTTTTGTCAAAGCAAATAGGCTCAAGATATGTCACTAATTATAAAATTCATATTTCCTACTAACATGTGCGTTTCAAAAGCGGGGAGAGTTTAATGTCTGATTCAGAAAAAGTGATTTTTGTTCCCAGCTTAAGACTGAGTGGTATAAAATAAGAATATTGACTCTTTTCATTGACTCAAACACGTAAAATCAGTGACTCGATTTCGCAAATGCCATAGAGATTTCAACGATACTGTCTTGCGATCAAATAGATTTCACTAAGCATATCACACTTAAGTAAGAGTTATAAAAGTTCCGTAGCATTCGAGTATTTGTGACTTAATTTGCAAATATGTTGCTTTTAGTGGCCAAATCCGTGCTCCCTCCCTGCTATGGTCTATTTACTACAGATAGGCTACGTTGCTAGAACAAACAGGTCTCCAGAAATGCATTTTTGCATAGATAGGCTACGTAACGTCTACATACCGTGAATCCAGGTGACAGGCCGCTATAGCCAGCGTTACTGACTGACACAGGGGTACAGTGTAGCTGACAGGTCTTCATATACTTTGTCGCTGACTGATATTCCGGTATGCACTCCATATTGGGTACGGGGCTATATCCCGGGTTACTGACTGATACACAGGGTAACAGTGTAGCTTACAGGTCTTAGTATACTCTGTCGCTGACTGATATTCTGGTATACACTCCAAGTGACAGGCCGCTATACCCTGGGTTACAGACTTATACTTTGGGGTACAGTTTATCTAATAAGTCTTAGTATACTTTGTCCCTGGCCGATAATTCACTGGTTTACACTTTAGGTGACAGGCAGCTATACACCGGGTATACCGGAGAGCAGTGTAGCTTACAGGTCTTCATATACTTTGTCACTGAGGCTCTCAGTCCAGGAAACAGGCCACTATACCCCAGGTTACAGACTAATATACTAGGTAACAGTCGCTATTCTGGTATGTACTCCAGGCGACAGGCGGCTATACCCGGGTACTGTGTAGCTTAAAGATCTTATTATACTTTGTCGCTGACCGATATTCTGGTCCAGGTGAGAGGCTGCTATATCCTAAGTTACAGACTAATACTTTGGGGTACAGTGTAGCTGACAGGTCTTTGTATACTTTGTCTCCGACTGTATTCCGGTATACACTTTAGGTGACAGGCCGCTATACCCTGGATTACTGACTGATACACCGGTGTACAGTGTAGCTTACAGGTCTTTGTTTATTCTGTCGCTGACCAATATTCCGGTATACTCTCCATGTGACAGACCACTATACCCCGGGTTACTAATACACCGGGTAACAGTATAGTTGGTAGGTCTTTGTATACTTTGTTGCTTATTCAAGTATAATATCAACAAACCATCAATCTCGACCCTATCACATTGAGTAGAACATAATGTTCTTTCTATGCTGTGCATCGTGTTCGCAATCAGTCAATCAGTCAGTGATATGAAGTTCTCTAAGTTAGATTTTGTGTTTATTTTTAAACTTTCAATTGCTGTTTTGTCAACAAAAATGCCAGTCACTGGCTTATAGTGTAATTCTCTGCTTAATATATGAACGTCTGTTTATAAAGGGTAAAGTTTACTGAAACCTATAACGGGTATTTAAATATCTATTCTATGATCTCAAAGAGTGAAAATATAGACTTTCCAAGCAATTCTAAACGGCGTGTATAAATTGAGTGATCATCAGTAACAATAATCTTGCACTTGTTTCTCCCGGAGCTCCTTGTGATTATTGCAAGGATAAAAGTAAGAAAATAAACCCACTGGTCGGTATTATTTTATTCCCATCTAAACTATTTGCTTAAAAGTATTCCCATTGTTGATTTTAATGTAAAATCTTGAAAATAATTCATCTTTAGTCAAACAAAAAGCGGTCATCATAACACTATCAGTATTGGTTTTTCTACTTTCCTTTCAGTCGGATGTCACGTTGCGCGCAAGGCATTATGGTCTACTGGCTATACACTATATTTCAATTAAACCAAGGTAGCAAGTAATAGAGTATCCGACATTGGAATTAGCCTGTCAATCTTTACATAACAGCAATAGAAATAAATTTTAAAGTACTATTTTTTTCACAGAAAACAAAACTTGACAATTTATCTCTAATTTTTTGAATGAAGTATCAGTTAATTCAGACTTATTTAGCATTATTTTCTATGAAAAAGTGGCACTGATTTGTCGTCTCCTTATATAACTTACAGTAGTATAAAATAAAAGTAAAAAAGGATTGCCTTTAAAATGTCCGGGGCTCGTAATGGTGTTGAATACTTTTATTCACACAATAAGAGTATTACTACTGATGTAGCAAAACTAAATTGTTATAACTTTTGAAACAATCTAAGGTTAGGAATTTTGCAGCCAGTCATACAAAGACTGCAAAAGTCTGAATTCGATCTATAGAACAATTAGTAGGTATCGGTTGAACATACTTTATAATAGCACGCGTGATTCGGCCAGCCAGGCCTCGTGTTCCGGAAGTACTCAAGAATCTGTTTTACTATTTGTCACTAGGGTTTGCCCTTTCAGCTTAGATCGTTTCCGTGTCTCTGAATCAACTAACTGTGAATAATTTACCAAGTCTGAAATATCAATCCAGCAATGTATATTTATATTTAAGCGCATGCAGTGTAATATCGAGCCTAACACCCGAATGTAAGATAAAAAACGAGATCTTCTAGGATTAAAGTAATTCAAGTAAGATACGACTGTGTAAACGCATCTTAAGGTAAATATTGGTTTACTCTGGAGAGCAAAATTATGCTCTAGAATCTAGCAGAAACTTACATGTTGCAACATCTAAATCACTGTCATCGGCTAGGTCATCCGTATCTACATCACTGCCATATTCGCTTGCCCGTTTTGTTGGAATCTTTTTTCCTTTCTCACTTATCTCTATATGTTCTCCGAATTTTTCCTTGGATAAAAATGAAATATCTTTTTATGCAAAACTGTGGAACGTACACATGTTTCAGACGGACTATCTTCTAAAACCATTTCCTGGCATAATAGTTTTCAACCGTTTGTATTTAAAGATTACACATTAAATAGACATTCTCATGTAAGTTTAGATAGGCAGCTGGCTCTTCGGCTCGAATCAGTCTCTATTGTGTCACTCACTCTGTTTGAAGAAGGATCACTATGCACTTGTGTCGCGGTAAAAATATTGTTCAAAACGTTTTGGTAATGAAAGGATATATATGTAAGTAAGGAAATGAACCTGACCTATATACTCAGACACTCATTAAAAGTCATAGAACTGCTTCAGGTAAATATAAAGTGTTCGTCAAACCTACACTACAGTTATACCTATTAACGTAATACCTATTTATATCTATTAACGTAATACACATTTTAGGATGTTGTACTGCAAAACTATCTATGCACAGGAAAACGCCCGACTCAGTTATAAATCAAAATTAATGCAGTATAATCTATATATATATATATATATATATATATATATATATATATATATATATATATATATATATATATATATATAGAGAGAGAGAGAGAGAGAGAGAGAGAATATATTTATAAAACAATAGATTGGAATTGAGTGCAGCTGATCAAATGTGAATTGTTGAAATCATACTACGTGGAAAGTTTAGTCCATTCAGATTATGCGGATTTCATTATTTAAACAAACACTGTTTGTTTATTGGCCCATGTTGACAAACATTCCTGCTACCTTCACTTTTCAGATACTGTAATACGTGACCAGGGAACATAGTATTTAATACATGTCCATTTTCTCTTGAACACAGAAATAATTATTTTCTTTTCTTCAGATTTACGGGCTTTAGCCAAGTATCTGTGTTTTTAATAGAACACACTGTAAATGCGACCTACCTTTAGAAGTTTGGCTATTTCTTTCTTTGACAGTGTGGGGTCAATTCCTAATTTTCTGAGATCTTCATCTGTGATTTTACTTAAATCAATTTTCTTTTTCCCGTCTCTGAGCCTTATTTTACCATCTGCTCCAACCTCAAATGGCTCCTCATCAGATTCTTCATCTGAAATGTTGCATGAACTTAACTTAAAGTTTACGTAACAATCAAACCCAGCTACCGTTTTCAGATGTAAATAGCCAGACTTTTCATAAGATTGCATTGCATTTGACCATCTGAGGGCACCATCCAATATCCTTGACAATGATATTTTGTCATTGGTAGCAGTATGATTGGTACAGAATGAAATCTTTAGCTGCAACCTACCACCTTGCCAAATCCATGAAAGGTTAGGAAGAAAAAACTACTAACATACCCCACACAAAACATCTTAAGACGAAAATAAAACATTCGTATCGTTGGGACTTTTGGAGTCATACACTATGTGTAAGACAACATTGTTCCGCGATGGGTGAGGTGCATTTTGTCACTGTTCCTCAGGACCAGACTGAATCAAACCGGGTCAGCTGATTTGTTCTGTATTTCCAAAGGATAACTAGTTCAGAAAGATTTACGACCGCAGCTGTCGTTACGTGTTTATATAGAGGCTGTACAACGTACTTAGATATAGTGCTGATATTATATAGTATTTTGATCCATTGAAACTAATACATTTTATGTGAAAGTAGATTAAACTTGCTAAAATCAGGGGTGTTACGACAGTTAAATGTGTTGATTGTCTCTCATACAAAGACTAAATCAAACATATGTGAAGATACACAGGAAATGCCACAATCACAAAGCATAGTCTTTCCAGGACACTGAAAGGGTAAGAGATGAACAAGGTTATTCAGCTTGAATATAAGGACGTATGACTGTATACTGGATTCACTTGTAAACAATTGATACAGTCTCTGTTAAACACTTGTTATAATGAGTCCTACAGACGAATACGTTTACTTATACGTAGAAGTGTATACAATATCTGAACTGTTCTGCAGTGTATAAGGGATTGTGCTATACAAACCATACAAATCAGCATTTGCTACAAGCACCCAACTCCCGGCGAAAACCTAGCAAAGTTCCAGGCACATATGTTCGGCCTGTGCAGCCATCCTGTCAGAATTTACTCGCAGAAACAATTCCCTTATAACAACATATAGCTAAATGTGCTAATATCTATAATGGTTCGATACGTTCTATTTTAATGAGGACAACATACCCATAATTCTTTTGCCACCTTTTTTTGTTTTCACCACTCGAACATTGCCTTCCTCATCTACAAAAATATGATAAAATAAATGAAAATATGGTAATATAGAAATAAAAACAATAGCAACAAGACCTTTTACTGGACAGGAAAGCTCGCCTAAACTTTTCATTGACCAGCGTATAATAAAGTTCCAAGTGAACAGGGAACACGTTTGGACCACAATCTAACATCATGAAACGTCCATGTCGCGCATGGCCGACGATTTTCTTGCGGAGAGAAAAAAATCAGGCGTTTTCATTCATTTCTGTATTTGTTTAAATAGTGTTTAATTGTGTTTACGACTTTTCTTGTTGGTTTGTTTCCTTGTCCAAATTATCCCGCTGAGTTGGTGAAAACTGGTTCTTTTACCAATTTGGCTTTGTTTCAATTTCCCGCCATTTTTTCGGACAGATCATAGGTTCGGAAAACAACCTCCTGCTACAAGTGCAGTATACGGAGAGTATTCAGACCTTCGAATACGCTGTGTCTGCTGCACTTTGTAATCATTTTGGCTCAGATTACTGATTAGCCCCTTGAATTGTCAGTCAGTCTGTTAAAATAGGGTGTGGGTAATTGAGCTGCCTCATCACCTTAGCCCTAGTTTCCTTCAAAATCCCCGCAATTTGTATAAATAAGGCTCTGTGTAAAAATAATTGTAGGATTTCTGGCTTCTAAAATGGCCCCAGGCTCAACTAGATGGAATATGTTCACACTTGTGGTGACCTTAAGCTTCCTTGTGATGAAATCTGTATGTTGTACAGAAACAGCGGATATGAATATATTTACGTTGTGGCAATGGTCTGACCCAGTATTTGGCTAGCGTCCGGAAACTTGGAAACCGCAGGAGTTCTGAAGGGTTGAGAACCTTCAGTCCTTGACATGAAACAATTTGGCTGTATTGTTAATGTGATATTGAAATGAACCCAGGCCCTAGCATTTCAGTGTAGGCTTTGCAAAAAGTACTGTAAAATATCAGATAAGGTGGTGGAGTGTGAAGACTGCAAAAAGCGTTTTCATGCAACATGAACTTGGCAACGAGGCGTTTGAAAAAATCGAACCGGGAATACTTTGTATTGCGCAGACTGCAAAGCGGACTGCGGACTGTGCAGCCGCGCAGTGCAGTGTGACTCATGTGAAATGTGAATACATATGAATGTTCATACATTTCACTCGGTGAATATAAACTTTGGAAAATACAAATTGCATCTGGATATGCCCAAAATGTGAAGTGCTCAACTTCTCTGATTCTTATTTTGATACTCAGTGCATCTTTGAACAGTCAAACAGGTTTGATCCCTTGGTGAAAGACCAGCATCTTCTGCACCTGGCACAAATCAATTTCCCTTAAAGAACTGAAATTTGTAAGCTTAAATATTGATGGCATAAGAAGCAAAAACTGGACCTGTTGGCTTTTTTATGATTATCATAAGCCTGACATTGTAACTATTCAGGAGACAAAAATTGACGGCTAAATTTCAACTTCAGAATTGTTCCCCGATTCCTGTCCATACAATGCATATATACAATGCATATAGGAAATACACGAACCTTCATGGTAGGGGCGTGATGCTCCTCATTCAGAAGAAAAATTTCCCATATGTCGTTGATTGAACTGGAAAACGACTCGGAATCAATGTGGGCTTAGGTCTTTGCAAACAAAACTTCTCACTACATAGCAAGTTGGTATCGAGAACCCAGTGGCTCATGCTTTCAACTCGAAATCAGCTTGAGCACATCAAGTCCCAATATTAGAAACGTCCTTCGGTCCACATACTAGGTGACTTTAACTTTAGAGACATTGTTTCACCAGACCGACCTAATAAAAATGGGACCATGCTAAGTCAGTCAGAGGGGCAAGTACTTGTGGACATTATGAACGATCATGGGTTAAAACAGCTGGTGAATTTCCCAACTCGGGAAGAGAATACACTAAATTTGATTTTGACTTCGTTACCTGGGCAGTTTCAAGATGTACACACTCCTGATAAACTGAGTGATCATGACATTATTGCAGGAACTTTAAAGTCTTTATTCCACCAAGGAAGAAACCACGGCGTTAGGTTTATTTATATCAAAAAGGATGACTTTGACTCTATGAGGCGAGATTTTTCAATCTTTACAAAGGATAAATATTTCAATGGGCATTCTGGTTCTCGTTCTGTTCAGGAAAATAAAAGTAAAAAAAAAAAGATTGCCTTTGGAAACCAAGAACACACAAAATCACGAAAATCGGAGACTCGGTTTGACTGAGTCTATGCAACACTGTAGTTTGCGAGGCGACATACGCCCCTAGCGTCGGCTTAAGAGGCATTCGATTTTCAAAATAACCAGGATGGGCTCAATGATCCCAAAGGAACTAAAATATAATCTGCACTATGATGATGCACGGGGAGACATTTTACGGCCGCCACACGGCACAACAACAATTTGATAACTTCCTTCATACAGGCCGTAGATAAGTATATTCCCTCTAAGATCTGTAGCTTCCGTCTCTTAGATTACATCTGAGATTAGAAGGAATATTCGAAAAAGGAATAAAACTCATGCAAAGGCTAAAAAGACTGGCAGTAGTAAACTCAGATCTAAAAAAAACGGGTAAGAGGAAAGTCCAGGGATCACAAACCGCAGCCCTTCCCAGACACCACACAGACAAAACCAAACAAGCGCAAATCGAACAAACGCACGAAAAGCACCTAGACCAGTCATCCCCCACAAGCTAAGTTTCAGGAACTGAGACAGCAAATCAAAGCTGATATCAAGAAACAGCATGATTTGCATGTTAACAAATTGATGGCTGGTGACATTAAGTTTAACCCGATATCAAGAAACAGCATGATTTGTATGTTAACAAATTGGTTGGTGACATTAAGTTAAAAGACTTCTATTGGTATACCAACAGTCAGAGGCAAGACAATCAGGGTATCCCTCCTTTCAAAAGGAGAAATGGTAGTGGTTTGGCTGAGTCTGAAACTGAGCAGGCTGAGGTGGTCAATGGTCAGTTTACAGATGTATTCTCTAAAACTTCGGAAGAGAAGTCATCTCCGCCTATGAGCGACATTCACGTATCAAATGATGAAAAAAAATGATGAAAAGGCTTGACTCCCTCAAAGGCTTTGGGACCTGATGAACTTCATTCTAGAGTCCTTAAAGATCTTGCGATAGCACTTAGTCCTATATTTGCTCATTTGTTCCAACAATCTCTTGATAAAGGTGAAATCACCAAGGAATGGTCTTTACCTATCGTCTGTCCACTTTGTTAGAAAGGCGGCAGAGCTTTACCAAGTAACTACCGTCCAATGTCCTTGACATGTGTTCCTTGCAAGATGCTGGAACACTTAGTATGTACAAATATGCTCATCTTGATGAACACAAGCTTCTATCAGACAGGCAACATACTTTCAGGAAAACCGTAGCTACGAAATTCAGTTGATCACAGTAATAAATGATTGGGCTGAAATTTTAGATGCAGTAGGTCAACTAGATACATTCATGTTGTACTTCGAGAAGGCCTTTGACACTCCTCCTCATGAAATTCTGAAATGCAAACTCCATGGATATGGCATAAGTGGAAAACTTTTGTATGGATTCTGTGCAATAGGCAACAAAGGATTGTAGTCAATGGTGCAAAATCGCAATGGGCACCTGTTTTCAGGGCACTGTTCTCGGTCCACTGTTGTTTTAAATGACATCATGTTTGAAATAGAATCTGAGATTCGTCTGTTCGCTGATGACTTTGTCTGCTATCGTCATTGCAGACACATCGAAACTCCAAAAGGATATTAATCAACTGGGCAAATGGGCCAGAAAATGGGGTATGAGATTTCAGCCCGTGAGATGTAAAAAAAAAAAGGTAAGAAAAAAGGTAACATTATGCAGTTTACTAGGAAGCGGATCAAAAAATCAATGCAGTTTACTCCTTAGAAGGACCAGTCCCCGAAAATGTGGATAGTATTCGTAAACATTCGTAAACAAGATAAGGAGCCCGTCACCTTGGTGTGACAATTTCTAAGGACTTGAAATGGAATATTCGTGTAAGCAATGTTTGCACAAAAGCAAGCAGAACTCTTGATTTCTTAGGACGTAACCTACCGTCATGCCCGTAAGATGATTTTTTAAAGTTGATGCGACCAATCCTGGAGTATGCTAGCCCTGTTTGGGACCCACATGGAATAGTAGTCCAGGAAGAATTAGAAAAGGTTCAGAATCGTGCAGCTAGGTTTGTGACTGGAAACTACAACTTTGAAACTGGAAGTATGACTAGCATTCTTGAACAGTTAGGGTGGGAGTCTCAAAACACGCTAAGGTAGTAAAACTCATATTGCTATTCAAAGGTATCAAAGGTTTACGATCTACAACCCCGAAATAGGCGCAGTAGGAATCAGCAACCAATGGCATTTCAAGTGCCATATGCTTGAACTGACATTTACAAGTACAGTTTCTTCCCAGACACCGTTAGGGATTGGAATGCACTCCCAGCATCTATAATATCCTCTGCTGAAGTTCTGAGGACCCTGTCGCTAGAGTCACATCACTTGTGAGATCTAGAGAGTAGTCTTCGCAATCACTGGCCCTGGTAAATGAATGTCTATTGCTCTATCACCAGTAAAATATTCTGATTCTGATTCTGATGTTTATTTACATAAATAATCAGCGAGATGACAGACGGAACATATTGTGTTTACCTTCCAGTTATTGACACACATGCTCGTGTCACATCCTACTCCCGGTTTCCCTCAATTAGTTTTGGTCCATATTTGGTCCATGCCGTGGAAACAGTCCTAGTTCCCGCTAGTATGCTTAATTCTAGTCCAATGTTTCTTTTATGAAACATGTTTTGATATTTCATGGAGGCTGCCGTCTTTCTTTTCGGCCAATAAAATTGCTATAGTCGATGACCCATATTTCACGCGCGGAACTAGTGACCACTATGGGGTATCTGAACACTGCGGGTCATTCTAAATCACGCGCAGTTCTAGCAACCAGCCAACCAATGCGCGGGCTTGATTGAGGGACCCGGAGTTTTGATTAGGTGAGCCGATGACTCTTCTGGAGTGCCTGGAATGGGTCCTCTGTTTGCTTCATATATATACTGTAGCTTTACCACGCTGCATCGGAAACTTATGTAAGGAGAACATGTTTGGCATTTGTCAGTTGTCTGGCCTGGACCCAAGTCGAGCTTACAAAGTGAGTAATATTTTAGTAACGCCAAACGGCCAGATTACGAGTTTTAAGTTCCTATACTACAATTTGGTTTAATGACCGGTATCTTAGAATATTTGGCTGAATAGTTGACACCGTGGATCACATTACCTTCAGTTATTATACATAGTTGGCAAAATGAGGGCTTTTATGTAAATTCTCCCTAACTTGCAGCTTGGAATCTAAATGTACTCAGTCACTTGAGACACCAAATCCCTCGGCCCTATATAATAATTTTACTCACTGCTTGACACCAGAACAACATAATCTATCCCTACTCCTTAGCAGTTCTGTGACTGGCGTGGTATTGTGATAGCATACTGATATTGCTGTAGGGTAACAGCCTGGTAACAGCCTTTATTTGCATGTCTGCTGTGTGTGTTAGATGGCGCTCGGTAATTCACGTTACGCATATCCTTAGTTACGCTACCTTAGTTATATTAGTTATAAGATTCATCCTCATCACATTGTTTATCAAGTGTGGATGTCAGAATATAGGATTAATAACGATTAAGCAGCAGACGGCCTAATCTTTACAAATGTAAAGTAAAGTCTATTTGGAGGAAAGAAAGCGTCTCCCCCAACCCCTCCTCTTGCCTGCTTGCTTGCACGCACGCTTCGAGAGACAGAGGTTCATCTAGCATTGAGGGGCGTCACAATCAGACTATGTATTAACCAAATCTTTCGAGACACTCAGAACGTTCCTAATCTTGTTTACGAATCTTGTTGTCTTGTTTACACAACGAAAAACTTCGCCTTTTATTCAAACGACCATGACCGTAACATCATAGTCACTGAATATGGAAGCAGGAGAGTTGACTCTTAATCCATTAGGTTTCTCACCGCTGTGGTTCGAGTCTCACTCGGGTCTTATGTGGAAAAGCAAAGTTCTGCTTACGGATGGTCAGGTGGTTTTCCCCGGGTTCTCCGGTTTTCGCCCACCTTTGATGAACAATCGGCTCGATAAAAGTGAAATATTCTTGAAAGGGCCGTAAAACCCAAAATCAATCACTGAATGTGGTGGAATTTACATAGAAGAAAACGTTGGACCAGTATCTAACAACAATCTCAAGTAGCAGGTAAACCGTCCCAAGTAATTAGATAACTTGATCTTAAATATCTTCAACGAAACAACCTCAAAATTTATTAATAAGATTGTCAAGTGGCTAATATTTCCGGCTACCAGCTATATCCATCTAGGATTCAGGTGATAGTTCTTTAAAATTTTAAAATAAAGCTTGTAAAAGTGTATGTTCTAAATCTATAAATCTATGACCTCGACATTGCGGTCATTGAGGTGTGTTCGGGGGAGGTTGGGATGGTGCTTGAATGTCTCGTTCGAATGCGTTTGTCCAGCACGTGAAAGTTTAAATCATGACCTGCATTGGACATATTTCAGTCACTATCCCACGTCAATCTATCACATAAAATCCTCAATCCATAATGACAAAAAAAAACCTGCTACTTTGTAGCAGCTCCAATCTCTCTGAGATAAAGAATTGGACCTGACAGCTTCATGACAGACAAGCAGTTATGACCTTAAAACAAACACAAATATTCACAAGTTAAAAAAGTGAAGTGTATCATATTGAATACCACATTTACATGCAGCTTAGCTACTACAGGCTTAATGTAAATATTTATCAGTGTGATTATTCACAGCAGAAAAAGTCTTGATGGTGGTTTCCTGAAATAATACAACAAATCAATGTACGTACACAGACAGTCTAGTCAAGCTCATATACGTAATAAATATAAGATGGACATTTAACACCACTTTCATTTAACAAATGTTTCAAAATCATTATGTGAAGAACCATTCAAAGGAAACAAAATTATGATATGCAATCATCGAAACTCTGGTGAGCCTGCACATTACCATAGTCTGATCACTGTTTGCTAACTGTGCTGCCTACAATCCAGTCGAAGGCTCATATGAATGTTGTATTTATACCAAGGTGCATATAGTTTTCGTTTTTCTGTCCTATTAATCCGTTTGTATGTTAGTTCGGCCGCTAGTTCGTCCTTGGCGTAGTTCAAAGTTTTTAAGAACTCATAACTTCCACTTCTTATGATGGATTAAGTTCATATTTGGTATTATTAGCCCACCTGAGCACGAAGTGTTCAAGGTGAGCTGTTGTGATTGGTCAATGTCCGTCGTGCATCGTCCGTCGTGCGGCGTCAATAATTTGCTTTAAAGCCTACTCCTCCTACAAACCTGGACCAGTTGACTCGAAACTTGGTAGGATTCATAGGGTGACGTAGCTCAAAAATAGATAAAATCATTCTGATCGGAAATCCAAGATGGCCGCCATGGCGACTATCTTGAAAATCTATTTTTCGCTTCTTCTCCTGAAGTCCAACTGACTTGAAACTTGGTAGGAAGAATCGGGATGACTTGTAGATCAAAAATAGCAAATCTATTGTTCGCTTCTTCTCCTGAACAGAAAGGCCAATTGACTTGAAACTCAGTACGAAGCATCGGGGTGATTTGTAGCTCAAAAATTGCTGAAATTAAAGTTAGCCGCACTGGCGGCCATCTTTAAAATCTATTTTTCGCTTCTTCTTCTGAATCAGAAGGCCAATTGATTTGAAACTTAGTAGGAAGCATCGGGGTGATTTGTAGATCAAAAATAGCTAAAATCGTTCCGATCTGAAATCCAAGACCTTGAAAATCTATTTTTCGCTTCTTCTTCTGAACCGAAAGGCCAATTGATTTGAAACTTAGTAGGAAGCATTGGGGTGACTTGTAGATCCAAAATAGCTAAAATCGTTCCGATCGGAAATCCAAGATGGTCGCTGTGGAGGCCATCTTAAAAATCTTTTTTTTTTTCTTTTTTTTTTTTATCGCTTCTTCTCCTGAACCAAAAGACCAATTGACTTGAAACTCGGTAGGCAACATCGGGGTGACGTGTAGATAAAAACTAGCTAAAATCGTTCCCATTGGAAATCCAGGATGGCCGCCATCTTAAAAATCTATTTTTCGCTTCTTCTCCTGAACCGAAAGGCCGATTGAGTTGACACTTTGTAGGAAGTGACTTATCGGGGGTGACTTATTGATAAAAAAACAGTTAAAATCGTTCCGATCGGAAATCCAAGATGGTGATCATAGCGGCCGTCTAAAAAATCTATTTTTCGCTTCTTCTCTTGAATCAAAAGGCCAACTGACTTGAAACTAGAAGGAAGCATCGAGGTGACTTGTAGATTAAGAAAAAGCTAAAATCCGATCAGAAATCCACGATGGCCGCCATGGTGGCCATCTTGAAAATCTATTTTTCGCTGAACTGAAGGGCCAATTGACTCGAAACTTAGTAGGAAGCATCGGGATAACTTTTAGATCAAAAGTAGCTAAAATCGTTTCGATCGGAAATCAAAGATGGCCGCCATGACCGCCACGTGAAATCTATATTTTGCGTCTTCTCCTGAACTGAAAGACCAATTGATTTGTAGTAAGCAAGACTTGTAGATCGAAAATAGCTAAAATTGTTCCGATCGGAAATCCAATTTGGCCGCTTTGGCCGCCATCTTCAAAATATGTTTTTCGCTTCTTCTCCTGAACCGAAAGAGTAACACTTGGTAGGATCCGAAAGCCAATTGACTTGTTATTTGGTAGGTGTAACTTGTAGATTAATAATAGCTAAACTCGTTCCGATCTGAAATCCAAGATGGCCACCATGGCCGCCATCTTGAAAATCTATTTGTCAGTTCTTCTCCTGAACCTAAAGACCCATTGACTTGAAACTTGTTAGGAAGCATCGGGTGACTTGTAGATCAAAATAGCTAAACTCATTCTGATCCAGTCTAAGATGGCTGCTGTGGAGGCTATCTTGAAAATCTATTTTTCGCTTCTTCTGCTGAACCGAAAAGCCAATTGACTTGAAACTTGGTAGGAAGCATTAGAGTGACTAATAGCTTAAATTGTTCCGATCGGAAATCCAAGATGGCCGCCACCTTGAAAATCTATGGCTGCCATGGATGTCATCTATCTTGGAAACATTTTTTCCGCTTCTTCTGACCCAAAAGGTCAACTCGAAACTTGGCAGAAGGCATTAGGGAGACTATTTAAAATAGTTCCGATCGGAAATCCAAGATGGCCGCCATCTTGGAAATCTTTTTTGCGTTTCTTCTGAACCGAAGGACCAATTAACTTGAAACTTGGTAGAAAGTGTCTGGATGTTTTGTAGATAAAAGAAATAGCTAAAATTATTCTGATCGAAAATGCAGTATGGCAGCCAAGTCGCCATCTTTAAAATCTATTTTTAACTTGTTCTCCTGAACAAAAAGGCCAATCGACTCAAAACTTGACAGGAAGTATCAGGGTGACTTGTAGATCAAAAATAGCAGAAGTCATTCTGATCGGAAATCCAAGATGGTTGCCCTAGCAGCCATGTTGAAAATCTATTTTGAGCGGGCCCCGTAGCCTGGTGGATGCGAGAGATGACTCTTAATCCATAAGGTTTCTCACCGCTGTGGTTCGAGTCTCGCTCGGGTCACACGTGGGAAAGCCAAGTTCTGCTTACGGATGGTCAGGGGGTTTTCCCCGGGTTCTCCGGTTTTCGCCCACCGTTGATGAACGATCGGCTCGATATAAGCGAAATATTATTGAAAGGGCTGTAAAACCCAAATGAAAAAAATCTATAAACTCCATTGAGGTTACTTGTAGATAAAATAAAAGTAGCTATAACTGTTCTGATTGGAAATCCAAGGTGGCCGTCATCCCAAAAATCTATATAGAACTTCTTCTCTTGAACTGAAAGGCCAACTGACTCGGAACTTGTCTGGTAATCAGGTGAGTAATACAGGGCCATCTTGGCACTCTCGTAATAGATATTTGTCCAAAATTTTATGCAGTTTTATCCTCAGCTCCCTACCAAACCTCAAGGTCACGGCCTTAGAATTTGTATGTTTAAGTTTTGTTTTAAAGCTTTTTCCAAACCATTGGCTGGATTTTGTTCATATATAGTATGATGATAGAAAATGGTCCAAGATTTTATGCAGTACCATCCCCACCCCTCTACATGACCTCAAGGTTAGGATTTACAGACTTAGAATTTTTATGTTTGAGTTTTGCGTTAAACTTTTAAGACCACAAATTTTGCAATCCATTAGAAGGATTTTGTTTATGATGATATGTAGTTGATTATTGATCCAAAATTTTACGCAGTACAATACCCACCCCCTTACTTAACCTCAAGGTCAAGGTCACACACTTAGAATTTTTATGATTAAATTTTGTGTTAAAGTTTTTCGGTTCGCATTATTTCCAGTCCGTTGGATGGATTTTGTTCATATATAGTATGATGAAAGATATTAGTCCAAAATGTATGCACTTTCATCCTCACCCTACTACATGACTTCAAGGTCAAAGTCACGGACTTATGTTTAACTTTTGCGTTAAAGCTTTTAGGACCACATTATTTGCAAACCATTGGCTGGGCTTTGTTATATAAAGTGTGATGATACATATTGGACCAAACTTTACCCACTACGTGACGTCAAGGTCAAGGTCAGAGACTTAGAATTTTTATGTTTAAGATATGCATTAAACTTTTAGGACCACAGTATTTCCAATCCAACAGATGGATATTGTTCATATATGGTGCGAATTTAGCGATTGGTCCAAATTTTTATGCAATACCATCCCCGCCCACTTACCTGACCTCAAGGTCAAGGTCATAGACTTAGAATTTTTATGTTTTAGTTTTGCATAAAAGATTTTAAGACCATATTTTCCCAGTCGGTTGGATGGATTTTGTTCATATTAGTATGATGAAAGATTTTGGTCCAAACTTTTATGCAGTACAATCCGCAACCGCCTACCTGACCTCAAGGTTAGGGTCATAGACTTAGAATGTTTATGATTAATTTTGTTAAAGTTTTTAGGGCCACATTTTTTCCAGTTCGTTGGATGGTTTTTGTTCATCTGATGATCTTTTTAATATCTATATTTCTTAGTTTGAAGGAATGGTCACTCAAAGTTATCCTACTGAACTGTAGTTGAACAAAGCTAATTCTACTGATACCGAATCTCCATTTTTGTGTCGCCTGCGTAACATGGCAGACACATAGGGATCAAGTTGTCTGTCCGCATCGTCGGCGTCGGCGTCTGCGTCAGCGTTAATGGCATCGTCGTCACACTTTTCGTTTCCGTTTTATAACTTTTGAAGGGATGTATTGCTCTCATTCAAATTTTGCAGAACTTTATATCTATATAAAATACAGGTCAAGTTCGATATTGGTAATCATCCGCCAATTTTGGCTGTTATGGCCCTTTTTCGACTTAACTTTTGTTTGTTCGTTTCCGCTCAGTAACTTTTGAAAGGATGCATTGATTTCATTCAAACTTTGCAGAACTTTATATCACTGTAAAATACAGGTCAAGTTCCCATCCGCCAAATTTTGGCTGAGTTACGGCCCTAAGTTTTTGGTGGTGTGTTGATATTGGTTTCCGGTCAATAACTTTTGTAGGTATGCGTTGACTTTATTGAAAGTTAGCAGGATATATTATTGTAAAATACAGGTCAACTTCGATATTAGTAATCAGCCGCAAAATTTTGGCTGAGTTATGGCCCTTTTTTCGACTTAGTTTTTGTTGGTGTGTTGATATTGGTTTCCGCTCAATAATTTTTGCAGGGATGCATTGAGTTTATTGAAAGTTTACAAAAGGAGGTATCATTGTAAAATACAGGTCAAGTTCGATATTGGTAATCATCCGCAAAATTTTGGCCAAGTTATGGCCCTCTTTTGACTTAGTTTTTGTTGTTGGGGTAAAATACAAGGTAAAGATATTGTTTCCCGATAATAACTTTTGAAGGGATGCATTGACTTCATTCGAAGTTTGAAGAATGGTATATCATTATAGCATAGAGGTCAAGTTTGATTTTTGTAATCATCCAAAAAATTTCTGTCGATTTAGAGCCCTTTATTTACTTGATTAATAAAATTTAGACAAAGTATTGAGTGGTTGCCTTTAGGGATAGGAGCGATTATAAGGACCAGTGTTTTTTTTTTGTGTGTTTTTTTTTTTTTTTTTTTTTTTTTTTTCATATCAAATGGTTGGCGCTTTAAGCAGGCGACGCATCCGATTCTGGGAATTCTAGTTATTTTTGCATTTTCTTTTTAAAATTTCTAACAGTTTTGTTCCGTCTAAAATTTATTACGAACGCTTTGAATTTGATTTTGACATTGTTAATTTCCTGTTTTGGAATGCCGACGTTCCTCATTCCACTTCTTATGGTGTTTGCATTTCTCAACCTAGTTGATTTGCAAGAGTGACTAGTCATTAGACTGACTCCAAAGCATGTAACAAAACTTACTGCCAAACTTCTCCAACAGGGGTATTGGTATCATATACTTCAGAAAGCTTTCTCTAAGTTTTATCGTCAGCACTACTCATTTGATTGGTCAAGATTCATGACCGCTAGTGGGTGGGTGGTGCCTATGACGATAGTACAAACCTCGAAAGACCTAGACCCAAGATGCTCTTTGTGGAATATTTCCCTGACATACTTACGTAATATATATGAATGGGAAATTGGATCTAGGGGGAAACATATTTTTTTAACAACTTTTATGAAACGCATTCAAATTTTCAATCAGTGTTGTGTTCTCGTCATTTTGATGCAAGAAATATATCCAGACGAGAAAGGTAACTAAATGTAATTCCCTTCATTTGAACATAGTATTAATTTAGGAGTTTTTGGGATGGGGTAAACAGGACGAATGATCTCCCAGTAATAATATGCCAGAAGCATAAATTTTCCCTTCTGCTATGCTTCAGACATTGGGCTGCCAGAATATGTAATTAAAAAAATGAATATTGTAATTTCTGAAATCTGGTCTTCACCATCTGGGCCAATTAGGGGAAATCCTCGCCTTACTGCAATATCTCCTATAAATATTGGCAGGCAAACATTTACTTACATTATATATATAAATGCTGTTTAGTTATGAATTATAAAGTTTATTTAGACAAAACATTTTTACGATTTTTATATTTAATAAGTTTGTATCAACTGTGCCTATATGCAAACAGAAAAGGCCCACACCAGCATGCACGTTCGCAAAAGAAGAAACCTTGGATTTTTCCTTGCCCATAGATCTCATCCCAAGACGCTGATTAGACAGCCCGCATATGTTGCAACTCGTCCACAAGATTATGCAGTCTTTCAATAAATGAAACGGCCAACAACAAGTGAAAAGACGTCTTCTGAGCATTTTATGCATACAGCCTGGTCGGAGATTAGCATGCAGATCTGCACAGTCCGATCAGAGTTTTTGTTGTGCAGATATGTGAAAAGTAATAAGAATTCTAATTACTAATTACGTTTCCACAGGCAATTATAGCATTTGGCTAAGTTATTCAATGACTTCCGAATTGGTCATAAATGAAGGTTTATCAGCATGTTTTGGTACTTTTCTGCCCTTGAACATATGTTTGATGGAAAATTAATATCAATTAATTAATTAATTAATTAATTAATTAATTAATTAATAATAATAATAATAATAATGATAAATAGTAATAAAAATAATAATGATACTACTACTAATAGTAATAATAATAATAATAATAATAATAATACTGTTGCTACTACTACTACACTACTACTACTACTTATACTCCTACTACTACTTTTAATAATAATAATGATAAAAATAATTAAAACCAGATCAAGTAACAATTTGCCTGAGGTACCTTTCTATTATCTTTAGAAGTTTTTTTTTTTCTGTTTTTTTTTTCTTTCAAGTTGACCGAAAAATGAGTACCAGTTGACTAAAAAGTGAGCGAATTGACTTAAGTACCAATTGACTTAAGTACACATTGACTTCGCTCCCTCCTCCTACACACCTGGGTCAATTTCAATCAAACTTCACAGGAATATTGTCTAGATGACTCTCTAATAAAATAAATAAAACAGCTCTGCTCAAATGAACAAGATGGCCAGCATGGCTGCGATATTGAAAATCTATTTTGAGCTTCTCCTGAACCGAAAAGCCAATTGACTCGAACCTTCATTGGGGGTACCAACATTACTTGTTCAAATTACAGCCCTGCCCAAGGGGTGACATTTGTTCTCTCACCTGAGCACCATGTGTTCATGGTGAGCTATTGTAATCGGTTGCCATCCGTTTTCGTTGTCCGTCCGGCCGCCCAATCACAATTTCTTTATGGTTTGGATTTTGACCAAACTTGGCTGGAATGATCCGCGGATGGTCTTCTTTTAAATTTGTTTTAAAAGCAGATAAAAATGTGGCACTGCTTGCCATACATGGCACTGCTATTCCATTTTGTAGGACCATCATGTCACTGACAAAACTCTTAAAGCAATCTACTTGTGTAAAACACTAATATTAAGTATGCAAATATGTTAGCTTCGGTAAGTGATATAGGACCATCATAATCCTCTTGTTTTTTAGGAAAAAAAGACGATTCATTTCAAAAGAATTGTCTGCTTAATGCCAAGCCTTAAGTTCTCTTAGAAATTAAAAAAAAGTCATCTGCTGGTGCTTTGATTTAGGTACGGTCAGATGAACGAACGACATACGATTGATGAACAGGCGGATGGACACCTGGATTTCCAACGTGGAAACATAATACCACACCACTACTGTGTGATGATGTATAACAAATTATGCTTATCTGGGTCTTCACTGTTTGCAAAGGCTAATCTATCCCAATACTTAGGGTTTTGACTTCAGATATTTTTTTAAACAAGGATCTAATAGTCAGCGTAATATTCACTATGCTAATTCTGCACATTATACCAGCATCCAGAATGAACAAATCTGGCCAGATATATTTATATAAAATTAGTTGGTAATAAACTCTTAGGCATGTATTATCAAAAATCACATCTAGTTTGGAAACTGCGTTGGTTTAATAATAATATAACCATTAGCTGTCAAAATTAATAAGTTGTAAAAGGACGGAGCTGCAGTCAGCTTGTTTGTAAAAATGTACTGAAATTTGCCATTTAAGACAAGTAGAACATAAATATAACTCCAACACAAATTTCTAAACAATTCAAACGAAACCAGTCTGACCAATATCGAATATCAGTCAACGTATTAAAAATCCAGAAGACATATTTTTAAAAAGTTTTCACGTAAAGCTGACTTTAACCTCAAGGCCAGGTTTGCACTGAAGAACCAGTCAGATCAAAATAAGTAGAAAGACACCAAATTTAATGCGACAGATGCGCATTTCGCGTCCTCTTCGTTGTTTCATCTCTGTAGTCTTTTGATTTTTATGTTCTCGGAGATGAGAGAACCCCTTCACGCGAACTGATCTTGTTTATACCACGGCAAAGGGCGAGGGTTGCGGCCACGTTTTAAGCCCTACTGAAATAAAGCTGTAAAGGGACAAAATATGTTTAAATAATACTAACCGTATTCGTATTCATATTCAGAATCATTGTGGCCATCGCCCTACAAAAGAAATAACAAAAGCATTAAAAAAGTAAGTTATTTAATTAACAAAAGCATTCTATTGTAATCGTACAGAGATTTATGCTTTACATATTGATGGTATCCGATGGTCGCAGAAAAAGATGTACAAAGAATGTTCTCTGTCTGCTCTCTGTTAAGAAATACACAATTACGACATTGAAATGTTCTGTTGCACCACGTGAAGGACAATGTTTACGATACACCCTGTTAATATTCTTAGCGTAAGTCTAGCTTATAAACTATCAAATGCAAGTCATGCACATAATTGTTATACTATTGCAACGCATGGGCAGATAGATGTGAAAGGTTGGGTAGTACAATTAACTTCTAGTAAAGCTTGGCTGAATGTGAAAATGAAAAACGTCCGCATTAGAACAGTTATGCCATCATGTTTGGGGACGCTGAGGTATAGTTCCATACCACGTTGGAATAATGTCATCATATAGCACTATATCATCGAAAGTAATTGAAAGACACTTGGCAAATTTTTCGCCATTTTGTATCAGGGAGATTACTTTTGTGATTTCCTGCTTGCTTCACACCAAGTTCCTTCTGAAATAGGGTCTACCTTAAGAGGGATGCGCTTCCTGTTAGAGCAGAAGGGAGAAAACATTTTTAAAGAATTACATCCCCTAAATTGTATCAAATCCCTTCAATCGTTGCCCACTGTGCGCTTTCGAGAGATGTGTAGATTTTGTTTATCTGTGGAGCTGCTTCAAGATATAAGGACCAACAGTTTTTTTGTTGTTGGCCGTTCCGTGGTGATATTTCCGATTCAGTTCGTTTGTTTGTTCTGTTTTCGAGGAAGTGTTGGTTTGTGTTATCATTTCATATCAAACCGATGTCTTGTAAGGGCTGTATAAGGCAATTATCATTATCCTTCTTGAGTATCTCAATGATTATTCTCTACAAGAAAAGTTTTATCACGAATCACATCCTTCTCTGAGGCACATTAGGAGATGAAGAACACTGAAACAGTGACAAGACACAACGGCAACAACTGCAATAACCGACATACAAGCAAAACAGAATTGCCTGTCTCGGTACAATCAACAAGAACAACTACCGGTGGCTTTGTTTTTTTTTTTTTTTTTTTTTTTTTATTTTTTTTTTTTTTTTTACTTTTATTTTATTACATTGCAGCTGGTGTTGTGCCGTGTGACGCCCGTAAAACGTCTCCCCGTACATCACCATATATTTTCATTTCTTTTGGGATCACTGGGCCCATTGTGATATCTTTGAAAATGGAATTCTGCTCATGTATACGCTAGAAGGCGTAAGCAGTGTTGCAAACTTCATTACTGCTTATGAAGAGTCTCAATTTCGATCTGTAATGTGTTCACTCTTTCCAAGGGTTTCTTTCCAAGGGTTTCTTTTCACTTTTTTACTTTGATTTATTTAGATTTACCCGATCGAAACTTCGCTTTTAATTTTGATGTAGCTCAAAATTATGATATAAGTTTAGTCCACGTCGAGTCCTCTACTTTATCAGTGAAACATCACAGTGAAACCCAAGAGACACCTAAGGCATATGTAGTTGTATACAGTGGGACTGAATTAGCGGTAGTGTACTGTAGAAGAGACGTCAAAAGCATCCCTATT
The DNA here is from genome assembly GCA_964016985.1 of Anodontia alba. Lineage (NCBI taxonomy): Eukaryota > Metazoa > Mollusca > Bivalvia > Lucinida > Lucinidae > Anodontia > Anodontia alba. Next base: position 43,042,994 of record OZ024828.1, read on the forward strand.
AGCATAGTTGTCTACATTGTCTCATTTAAATAATCTAAATACTCTCCAGACTTACGCAAAAATATACAGATGTAGCAGAACTGCGAGGCAATTATAGATTGTTTCTTTCAGTCTGATGGAAAATCGGTTAAGAAATTATGACTTTTAAGAGGGCCTCTGAGATCATTACCGAACAGAATGACAACACTATGCACCAGCGGATATTTCTACAACAATAAAAGTCTAAAAGATTACCTTTGTGAACAATTTCAATAAAACTACGATGGAAACTATGTGATGCACTATACATGCAATGATAAAAAATAAACACGCTGAAAAGTTGAACTTATAAGTGAATAAGCCTATCAATAAAACAACTTGCACCACATAATTTGTGCACCTACTTAAAAACAAGAAATCCGCGGAAAGCGATGTCGCACCTGCGGGGATTAAGTCATACAAATTCCTATTTGTATTGAAAAAAATCTATGTTGCAGTATTCAAGAATTGATGGGTTAGTTTGTAAGAAAAATGGACAAAGTAGAAAATTTGGAATAATGGCTTGCAAAATTTGATCTAAACCTGTCCATTATTTCACAAGATATTGATATTGAGCGGATATCATTTTTGCCCATTAATCAAGGCCAGTAACTCAGCTGAAAATTGACGAAAAATGTCATGTGACAATCCCAAGCTAGATATTGTTAACAAGAATATGTATGCAAAATATGATCCTAATCCATCAATTCTTTCACAAGATATTGAGCGGAAAACAATTTTGGGCATAAATCAAGGGCCCCTAACTAAATGAATCTGAGATTTATGTGCAAACAATATGCACATCTTCAGACTATGACCTAATCATCTGTGAAGTTTCAAAACTATTGGCCTAAAACTGCAGGAGGAGTTGCGCTCACGAAACACCCACTGACTATAAGGGTTTTAGGTAAAAAATGACTAAGTTAACAAAGCGGAAAAAGTTGAAAAAAAATCTGAGATTTATGTGCAAACAATATGCAAATCTTCAGACCCTGACCTAATCATCTGTGAAGTTTCAAAACTATTGGCCAAAAACTGCAGGAGGAGTTGCGCTCACGAGACACCCACCGACTATAAGGGTTTTTGGTAAAAACAGACTAAGTTAACAAAGCGGAAAAAATTGAAAAAAAAATCTGAGAATTATGAGCAAACAATATGCACAGCTTCTTCAGACCATGACCAAAAATCTGTGAAGTTTCAAAATGACTGGCCAAAAACTGAAGGAGGAGTTGCGCTCACGAGACACCCACTGACTATAAGGGCTGACTATAAGTGTTTTAGGTAAAAACTGACTAAGTTCACAAAGCGGAAAAAGTTAAAAAAAAAATCTGAGAATTATGAGCAAACAATATGCACATCTACACGCCAAGGCCAAAACATCTGTGAAGTTTCAAAATGATTGGCCAAAAACTGTAGGAGGGGGTGCGCTCACAAGTCAAATGTTGACGAACGGACAAACGGACGAACGGACGGGTCACGGCACGCCTATATCGCACCTGCGTGCTAACGCAGGTGCGACAAAAAGAGCTTCGAAAGCCTAAAAGCGTATTTGAAGTTGTAATCTAGCGAAAATATTTTTCCCCGGTTATGGACGGTAAGAAATGACGAAACAATTAAAGACCATCATCCAAAGTACCCCCAATGCTTGTGCCATAGTAGAGCTAAATAGTTTCGCTTTCTGCTCTAAACCAGAAATCGGATACACAACAGCTGGCAAAATTCTGTCAAAAATTTAATAATTTCCTTTCGTTTACTCCAAACTGAGGTAAAAGGAGATAAGTCAGGCGGAGTTTTCAAATACATCAACGGCTCAAAAGCTGTTGTATTTCCTACATTCTGCGCTTCCTATAACTGAGCTCTATCACTGTTCTAAGTAACAAAATCAAATTTCTGATTTTTGCAGAGAACAGGATTTAGTCATGTGTCTAATCAAGAAAGAGCTTGGCTTCCTGCATTTTGTACTTCTATTCAGAGACTTTTACCATGTAAATCGCAGTTTTGTAGCTACACGGCAAGCAAAACTGTCTTGGGATGGACAAAACGTATTGTTTGGACTTAGATAGCATGTTTAATAAGTAAAGAGTCTATACAAATTTACGTTTGTTTTGCGCAGTTCGACGTTTGTTTTGCACAGTTCGTTTCATTGTTGCCCCAACTATTTGACGTTTGTTTTGCACAGTTCGTTTCATTGTTGCCCCAACTATCACTGGTCTAAATAGATAAGAATTGTTGTGGATTTCAGATGCTCATCAGAAATATCATAGATAACAATCGTACATGGAACTAAGTTCGTCAATAATCAAATAAGAGCTATTTTACTTTGCTTTTTTTTTCAACTATCCGCTATAATTTACCAAGTATCAACAAAAAATACCAACAGGGTTTTGACTGTCGAGGACATAAGTGTTTGTTCTGGGACGGTCAATAGTCGCAGGAACAATACGTCAGTCACAATGTTTTTGTACTGTGTTTTTTAATCTTTTTCCACAGAAAATAACTGTTCAGAATAAATTTATAGATGAAAAAAAAAAAAAAAAAAAAACAGGTAAGAGAAAATTCCAGTGAGTGCCACAATCACAAACCGCAGCCCTTTCCAGACACCAAGAGGCAGACAAAACCAAACAAGCGCAAATCGAACAAACGTACGAAAAGCACTAAGATTAGCTCTCTCTTCCCCAAGCGAGGTAATGGCATTGCTAAAAGGACTGAAAAACACAAGAACAAAATAACATAAAACAAATCGCCTCGTAGAATAAACACAAAGCAACAAAGAGTACGACTAACACCGTGACCACCGCCTTAGAACGGTCAGTAGAATAAACCACCGTGGGGTTTCAAGCACTTTTACAGCTTCACCCTGGGTTCCGATGTTACTCTTAATACAGAAATACATAAAAAAAATCCGTTCGCATAAAGGCTCCCACCTCAGTCAATACATCAAAGCGAAAACATAAAAATCAAATTAATCACAATGATAAACAAAAACTCATGGATAATTCTATCGTATGCTAGAGTAAATGAAAACCAACAGTTGAACCAAGGCGGGCCATGCCAAAGACATATCGTCAAGCCCAAACCCACTGGTTAAAGTTTTACGAAGAGGCCGTCATTGAGCCGAACCGCCGTCGTGCAATTAAAGAGTGAAGCATAGCCATCAACAATGATTGGGTTGACCACTAGGCACGCAGTCTGCCGCATAATATCCAGGCTATAGCCAATTCTTTTATAACGGTTATTTAGTTTTCTGAATTGCTCCGAAAAGTTAGACTTTCCCACAAGTTTTCTAAATCTGTACAGTAAGTCACCGTAAAGTTCTGGTTCCGATATACCTTGTTGCAGGAGTGTTTTCAGACTGACGTTTTATTTTTCTATATTGTGTCTGCGATAAAATTTCGAAAACGCCTTACGAAGTTTAAAATAACGATAAGACAGGCGCCGACATCTCCAAAACATTTCACTGCTAGAACATTCAGCATGGCTACTGTAGACTTGTGAAAACTTTTTAATTTTAAAAAGTCCGTAACTGACAATCACATACCTCCGGTTATTGCCTAATACATTTTATTTCATTGTTATATATTAAAGCAGTTCATTTAGAAATGTTTTGTTCTTATTTTTTAACAAAGTGTACGTCCTTTTATTTCTTCATTATGTTAAATTGATATTAAAGAATATATGTTTTGGTAAAAACAGCCGCTATAACACATTTTGTATCCCTAAATCACAAATTTCATGTGAGGCTCTTGCAGTCACTGAGGTATAGTGAGGCATTGCTATTCGACTTTAATATTATTTAATAAAACTTCGAAAATGGTAAAAACGCTTTATTTTATTATAGTGTAATCTTCGACATTTGCAAACTAGAAATCCACAACATTTATCAGAGTAGTTTTGTGATAGAAACTGCAGAACCCCGGAAAGGACATTTACTTTCCAATATTTAGCAGAAAAGAAATTAGATAGTATGTTGTTTAAACGAAATCTTTATGTTGACAAAAATTTAAAAAAGACATAATGAATCATTAAAACGAGATATAAGTTTTTTTTTATTTTCCATTCTGTTTCCTTGGTTTAGTTTTCTGTCCGATGTTTAGCAGAAAAGAAATCCAAACAATAAAAACAGAACCGAAATCAAAACAAAAAAAAAAAAAAAAAAAACTTAATGGAATTTAAACATAATTATGTTGTTTAAACGAGATCTTTAAGCTGAACAAGCGAATAAATCGTTAAAACGAGATACTATTTTGTTTTAATTTCCCATTCTATCGTAAGTAAAAGAAATCCAAACAATAAAAACAGAACGGAAATCAAAACAAAAAAACGTAATGGAATTAAAACATTATTATGTTGTTTAAACGAGATCTTTAAGTTGAACAAACGATTCAATAAGTCGTAAAAACGAGATGCTATTTATTTTAATGTTCATTATATTTTGTTTTATTGTTTTAATTTCCGTTTTTTTTTTTGTTTTTTTTTTCTTTTTTTTTTTTAAATTTCTTTTTTGTTAAATATCGGAAAGAAAATGTGTTATTTTGTTTTAATTTCTGTTCTGTTTTTATTGTTTTGATTTCTTTTCTTGGAAGTTGTATTTGATTACACCCACGTATTTTCTTGGAGTACTCAAAGACTAGCCGTTCTTAGGTTTCAGAGTAACAGTATAGAAGATGTACAGGAAGAGCCATAATCACAGAAGATAGCCCACCAATGACACCAAGGGGAAGACAGAACAAACCAAGACAGGCAATACACAAGCCACAGAACAAAAATGCAAAGCAACTGGCACCTTTCTCCCCAACAAGATGATCACAGTGCTAGACAGGCTCCCCTAAACACAATAATAAGGCAATGAATGTAACACGAGAACAGTCACACAGCTAGTAGCCACAAGGCCATACAAAGAACTAACAACACCAGAACCACCGCCTCAATAGTAAAAACTACATCAGGTTTAAATCGTTTCACTGGCACCAAATCTACAAAGAGACATAACACATAAAAAGAAACAGCATATCACTTTGGCCCGAAAGGTTAAGTTAATGTTAATGTCATACCTTAACACCTTTCTTTTTCTTTTTAATTACCCGACCTTGTTCGTCATATTCCTGAAATAATCAGTTTAAAACCAAACTCAAGTCTGAATCGAAGAAAAATCAAATACATAACTACGATCCACAGTCATATATAATAGTTTTATACTAAGAATATAGCTGAAAGAATGTTACCAGGGGCAGTAAAGTGTTTTGTGGATAAGGCGTAGAAAGGTTGTTTGAAGATATTATGCTTCTTTTCATTTGAAAGAATTGACCAGTAAACAAAATTATTAGGAATTTTACAGCATAATATCTGCTAAAACATCAACCCCTAAACTGTGCATTTTCTCACTTTCAAGGTGAAAGTAACAACGAAAGTACACAAACATTTGTACAAACTTTTGATGGCAATTTTTTCTCGACTGCGCATATATTAATTAAGCTAAATGTTTTTTGTTTAAAAAATGGAAAACATCATTTAGTTCACACTGAAATGTTTTTCTTGTTCTCTAGAAGACAGATGACCCTCCACTTTTAGATTTTCGTAGTATATTTACACATTTTATGTAGAGGCATTATTACCTGCTCACATTTAGTCCGGGATCCTAATTCAACAATATTCGTACCACCCGCTCATGTATTATCTGCGTAGTCTGCGGACTAAGTAAGTCAAATAAGAATTCTTATTTGGATCTTCATTTCATCATCTAGGATTGTTTTCGTTACTTCACAACTGTTCATACTGTACATACCAATAAATTAGGTAGTGATTCTCAAGTATGAAAGTTTATCATTTTAATGAAATTGCCCTTTTAAATGTCTCTGTTTTACCTACTCAACTAATGATACCAGATCACTTTTATTAGTTGTAAATATTCTTGGTTCAAGATTATAAAAATGAATTCATTGAACTCATTGACTTTTAAAAACCTAAAACAGATCCATGGCATAAAAATATAATTAAGGGAAAGAGTACATAGTTTAATAAATGTAGCTGATTTGCTGGTCAGTGGTGAGGAAATTATTTGAAAATAAATAAGAATTCCTTTTTGGCCTAGCCAGATTCCGAATCTGGCTTAATTCCTATTTGGACTACATACGTAATATGGACAAATGCACTGTTATAACTTTAACACTGACCGTAAAATATCACTTTACTTACACCGAGTGGATAAGGCGTAGAAAGGTTGTTTTCAAAGATATTATCGTTTAATGTAAGTTGGAAGGATCTTAATGGTGTATTATACTTACATATTCATACTCATCAGGACCCTCTTCTCCGGGTCTCGTTGCTTTCTTTTTTCTGATCTTTGAACCTGTTATAGGATCATATTCACCTGAAATTATAGTATATAATCGGTTTTAACCAGTTACACTCTATAATAATGATCTTTTCAACCATGATACTTATTACAACCCTCATAAAGATTGCTCTGTAATTCACCTAGCAGACTATTTGTGACACGATTGCTGTTTCGAAACAGTAGTGATTAGGCTCATTGACAACCACAGAAAAAGAAACCACGAGCTTAAATCCGTAGTATGCGTGTATAAATGCATAGTACTGGATGTATGGGATCTGTGTTATGTCTATATATCAAATGAATTCTCGACGTTCAATATTGACCTGTTTCTCTTTGAGTCCTTTAAATGCTGCGAACAATTCTGACAGACCAACATATGCAAAGGCGTTTCGTTTAGAATTAAGAAATATGTGACACACCTCTGACTTTCAAACGTTGTTATTGGTATTTTATTCTTAATTGATTAAAATGTTTATTCTTGATTGTTTTAAATTATTCTTAATTGTTTTAAATGTCTAACTCATAAACATACGTTTAGTAACACTTTGTGTCACTTTCTATATACTGAAAGATAATTTGGTGGTACAAAAACTTATAGAAAGGAAAATACTGGAATATTTTGCCTTAATGCGTAAAATTAAAACATTATCCATCAAGGGGATGGATACACTTTTAGAGAAGGCATCTGCGTCAAACTTTGTACATTCAGAAAGGAAAGAATTTGGTGCAACTTTTGTTTTACAGTAGACTCTTTTCAGAAGAGGTGCTGTGTGTAAGAAACCAAACAGAAAGTCACAAAATGCTGGAAAGCCTACGAATTGTATCTTGTCCCCTTAAAATGGTTATTAATTAAATAGATAAGAACAAACAGTGACATGAGTTACTTATAAAAAACCTTCATGAGGGAGTGGTGGAATTCGGTTAGTAGTTTTATCAAATTACAAACAGATTTTGTAATATCAAACACTTATAATCATTATATTTACGATATACATTTCTGTCTCTGCAACAGAAATTTGTACGTGATATGATATTTCTGTTTTAACTCAAATCAGAAATTTGACTCGAAGATTTCTTGCAAAGTTTCTGAAATTTCGGAAATTATCTTCTGATGACAGATAGACAGAGTTTATTGTTTCATATACAGGCATACATAAATGTTTTATTTGAAATACGCTTATCAGTTACCAATACTGTCTAGCCAATAACTAACATGCACATAATAATTTTATCTTTTGTTTTGCGAATTTTACATCTTCTTACACTGTTATGATTATGTCATTTTTCATATTACGGCACTAGTACGTTGGATCAACTGTAAAATATACCTTCGGGACATATGAGGACAGCAAATGCCTGTGCAATCTGATCTGAGCCTTTGCTGTTCGCTTACAGAATTATTGGTTACTGTACTGTTCCTGAACAAACCATATGGCTTTGCTTTTTGATCTGGATTTTAACTGTTCGCATATACCCCGAAGACACATTTTCAGATAGCCAGATAAATTATATATCCTGTCTTTTGCTATAAAAATTCATGTATGATGACTCTAGAAATTTAATATACACAAGTATCTTCTGGAAATATCGCAAAAGTAATGATCTTACTTCCTGTATATGATTGTCGTGATGAAATAAGTAAATTAAAAAAAGATAAATATAACTATAACGTTTTTAATTTGCTGGAAGAGCGCTCCTTTTTCTTTAAAGTTCATCGACAACATTAAACCCCAAACGTTAGAAATAATAGTGAAGTACAGATGCCGGCTAGCCAGCGCACACCACAACTAAGCAACATCAACGACCATGATCCACGAAGCACAACAGCCGGACATCGGACAGAAGACGCCTCTGTGGCCAGCGCCCTGCCGAGCATACATCATGATCCACGATGCACAACAGCCATAGACATCGGATCGGACAGAAGACGCCTCTGTGGTCAGCGCCCTGCCGAGCATACATCGACGACCATGATCCTCGAAGCACAACAGCTTCAGGATCGGACATAAACACGCCTCTGTGGTCAGCGCCCTGCCTAGCATACATCAAGTGCCATGATCCACGAAGCACAACAGCCGTAGACATCGGACAGAACGCCTCAGTGGTCAGCACTCTGACAAGCATACATCAACGACCATGATCCAAGAAGCACAACATCCGTAGACATCGGACAGAAGACGCCTCTGTGGTCAGCACCCAGCCAACCAGACATCAACGACCATGATCCACGGAGCACAACAGCCGTAGGCATCTGACAAAAGACGACTCTGTGGTCAGCACTCCGCCAAGCATATATCAACCATGTTCCACGAAGCACAACAGCCATAGACACCAGACTGTGGTCAGCACCCCGCCAAGCATACATCAAATAACATGATCCGGGAAACAACAGAGTAGCAGACTTCAAGTATCCACTACAACGAACACCCACGATTTAACAAGAATAAACCGAAATACGAGACTCCTGGGCCAAGATTCGCTCACCTGAGTAAAACAGCCATTGCATATCTGCAAATGACTTGCAACAGTCCTCCTGTATTGCCACAGCAACTAGGACCCAAATATGACCGTGCTGTAAAATGATTAACGGTCATCCTAGGCTCATCATTTGAAAAAGAACTTGGTAGACCTTGAGTCCCGAATGCTATATATGTCAAGATTCAGCCTCGAAGATTTCTTGGTTGTGGAGAAGAAAAGAAGGTTTTTAAGTGTTCAGTTGTACAGCACCATTTGAACAAATTGTCAACACCGCTTCGACAGAAGTCCCCATGTGAAATTTGGTGAAAATTGGTCAAGCGGTTTTAGAGAAGAAGATGTTTAAGATTACATAGTTTCATACATGTATATAGCCCCCAGGCAAGGGCAGATAACTCCCGGGGACAAAATTTTGATTGTAACATGGGACGCAAATTTGACCTTGCCGTAAAAAATATCAAATGTCATCCTAGGATCATCATTTGAACAAACTTGGAAGATCTTAAGTCCCAAGATTCAGCCTCAAAGCTTTCTTGTTTCTAGAGATGAAGATTTATAAGTGTTTTGTTTACCATATATAGGCATGGCGACTATCTTATTCAGTGGTGCGGAACCATTTGAACAAATTGTAAATATCACTTCAACAGAAGGCCCCATGAGAAATATTTTGAACATTGGTCAAGCGAATTCAGAGAAGAAGACGTTTAAAGATTACATTATTTACACGTATATAGCCCAGAGGCAAGAGCAGATAACTCCCAGGGGACAAAATTTTTATTGTAACTAAACGTTTTTACCATTTTTATCATACATTGTAAGTTTCAGCTATTAAACACTTTTTGAGGAAATGATTTCTTAACAGCGAATTTGACATTGCCGTAAAAGAGTCAAAGGTCATCATAGGATCATCATTTGAATAAAATTGATTGACCTTAAATCCCTGATGCTATATACCAGAATTCAGCCTCAAAGCTTTCTAGTTTCTGGCGATGAAGATTTATGTGTTTTTTACCATATATGGGCATGGCGACCATCTTATTCAATGGTGCGGAACCATTTGAACAAATTGTAAATACTGCTTCAACAGAAGGTCCCATGAGAAACCACGCAAATTGAACATTGATCAAGCGAATTCAGAGAAGACGTTTAAAGATTACACAGTTTACACGTGTATAACTCCCAGGGGACAAAGTTTGATTGTAACTAAACGTTTTTACCATTTTGATCATACATTGTAAGTTTCAGCCATTAATCTTAAACACATTTTGAGAAAATGATTTCTTAACAGCAAATCTGACAGTGCCGTAAAAGGGTCAAAGGTCATCCTAGGATCATCATTTGAATAAACTTGATTGATGCTATATACCAAGATTCAGCCTAAACGCTTTCTTTGTTCTGGAGAAAAAGAATTTTACGTGTTTTTACCATATATAGGCATGGCGACCATCTTATTCAATGGTGCGGAACTATTTGATAAAATTATCAACCCCACTACGACAGAAGGCCCCAAGTGAAATCTGGTGAAAATTGGTCAAGTGGTGTCAAAGAAGAAGACGTTTAAAGATTACACAATTTTATACATGTTTACAGCCCAGTGCAAAAGCAGATAACCCAATTTGATTGTAATTAAAAGGTTTTACTATTCTGATACATATAGTTTCAGCCATTAGTCTTTTATATATTTTGAAACATGACTTTTCAAAATTTCCCGCTTCATAGGGACGCAAATTTGACCTTGCTGTAAAAAGGTCAATGGTCAACCTACGGTTATCATTTAATGAAACTTAGTAGGCATTGTGTCTTCAATGCTATATACCAAAATTCAGCCTCGAACTTACTTGGTTCTAGAGAAGAAGATTTTTAAGTGTTTTTATCATATATAGGCACGGCGGCCACCTTAATTCAACCCCCCTTTAACAAAAGGCTTCACAAGAAGTTTGAAGAAAATTGGCCCAGGGGTTTCAGAGGAAAAGTCGTTCAAATGTTTGGACGGACAGACGACGGACGGACGACGACAGACGACAGCAAGTGATCACAATAACTCATCCTGAGCCTTCGATTCGGATGAGCTAAAAAAGGGAGACAAATAAGCTACTTGCTAATGCAGCAGAGTCCATTTGTAGTTTTCCCGCAGGCCCTGGTCCTATAAACCCTATATTTCATGTCCTCGTTATTCATCTTCATTAATGGTTTTTGGTATCTATCTCATCATTCATTATATTCATTACTTAAGCATCAAATGAAGGCACATTAAGACTGCATTCGCATGCGGCCTGCTTTCTAAACCTGAGTATTCCTGAAGTTTGCCAGTAGTGCTTGCGAGGGTAAGACCAATGTCGCCCGAGCTTTGGTATCTTTTCCTAATTACTTTGGGAAGGATACATACGTATTTGCAGATACGCATTTATGCGTTACTTTCATTAGTCATTAAATGACATTAGTACTGGATAGTCTATTTTGAACATATTGTGCATTTTATGATAATTCCCGCAGTTTGCCAACAGTGCTTGGAATGGTAAAAAAAAGGTAAGAGAAAAGTCCAGGGAGTGCCACAATCACAAACCGCAGCCCTTCCCAGACCCCAAGAGGAAGAGGAAACCGACAAATCCAAACAAGCACAAATCGAACAAACGTACGAAAAGCACTAAGATTAGCTCTCTCTTCCCCAAGCGAGGTAATCGCAATACTAAAAGGACTGAAAAACACAAGAACAAAATGACACATGGAAAGACATACAACAAATCGCCTCGTAGAATAAACCACAAAGCAACAAAGAGTAAGACTAACACCGGGACCACCGCCTTAGAACGGTCAGTAGAGTAAACCACCGGAGGGGGGGGGGGGGGGGGGAGGTTAAAGCACTTTTACAGCTAGCTAACTTCACCCTTGGTCCCGATGCTACTCTTAATACAGAAACACATAAAAATTCGATTCGCATAAAGGCTCCCAACTCAGTCAATGCATCAAAGCGAAAACACAAAAATCAAATTAATCACTATAATAAACAAAGACGAGTACTCATGGCTAATTCTACTGTATGTCAGAGTAAATGAAAACCAATAGTTGAACCACGGCGGGCCAAGCCAAAGACATATCGACAAGCCCCAACCCACTGGTTAAAGTTTTACGAAGAGGCCGTCATTTGGGTTTGAGGCCCGAACCGCGTCGTGCAATTAAAGAATGAAGCATAGCCATCAACAATGATTGGGTTGACAACTAGGCATGCAGTCTGTCGCATAATAGTAAGCCTGAGCTTTGGATTCATATCATCGGCGACGTCGTCATAAATGTCATCGTCGTTTTTATTGTCTGTCCCTACCCCTTCCCCACTCCCCCGCTAAATATGGAATTGCATTCTGAGCATCGCTTAACATATTTCACTACATTCCCTAACATTCTGATAGCCTTGGCCGATGACCTGTGACTTCATTTTTTGGGGTTTTCTATTTGACGTAATACAGCTAAAACCCAGAAACCTCAGGTCGCCAGAGAAGGTTATATATTTGCTTTACCGATATGTTCTGTTATTATTATTTTTGTTTTGCCTTTTACCCATATTATGTGTAATTTTGTGCAGTAAACATTATTCTATTCTATTAAATTATCTTCGGTTCTATTCTTTTCTATTCCGTAACACAAATTAACCTCATAACAGCGTTTGATGAGCAATAGTACGCTAGAATGATAGAAGAGGTAGTCATGGCGGTTTGGAGAAACACTTTGCAAATCAGCCTATATGTTAAATGATTATAACTATCAGAAAGCGTTAATGTGATTTTACTTTTGGGATGCGCGCACATCAATAATGTGTAAATGGGTTGTAATGGGTGTAGGAATTTTCTTAACATATAATTTTGTACACTAGCTGAATTTGTACCATATAAGGTTACATACGTGAGTAATCATGCGTAAATTCGAGTGCAAGAGTTGTGTTAATACAGTACATTTAAGTGCTCAAAATGCAACCACTAGTGTGACAGGTTAAATCAATTTATACTCAACCAATTTTCAACTATGTTCTAACCTTGTCTTGTAGAATCTTCAAAACTGGGATCGAACTTAAATTTCCGCAAAACTCAAATCGCGTAAATATCACGGACGATGCTTCTACAGTCATAAAAATACATCGGTCGAAATAATCTGTCAGTCAACAATGATCATGAACATACTGCTGTAAAAATCTACATTTCTGTGGGAAGCATTCTAAACGGATATCTGAACGAACGAATATCATATCTGAACGAAGATTCTACTGCTCTCACATTAATACAGGTCTCATTATGTTGAATTGTCTGTCAACCTAAAGAGCCAACAAGAGTAATTAATGCTTAGAATGCGCATATTTGCAGTCTACAGTAATTTGTGCTATAAAATATGCCAGTGTTATTAATTATCAGTTTTTCTATAGCAGGTCATGTCAAACTTTGCTGAACACCTTCTGTGTCTACTGATCTGCAAGAAACCTGCACACTGCACACAGGCCAGTAGGCGTGTACAGCTAGGACTTTCTTTATAGCATAAAGGTGGAAAGCAAATTTGTCACCGAGATGGCAACGTTTTACATATATACAAAACAGTCGAAAGCTCTATTAAAGCTGGATGATTCACAAATAAAGGCAGTCATTCACCGTTATGAAAGTTGTGCGTATAAAAACAGATTAAAACCAAAGACTCGAGAAGTAGGAGTATGCAGCACTTTAAACTACAAGGCTGTCATATGAAGAGTTTTCAAAGAAATCATTACTTCGATTTTTGTGTTTCGTATTCTTTATTTGATTTCAATGCAGCTGGTGTTAAGCGCCGTGCGACGGTCGTCAAGTCTTCCCTACTTTATTATAAAGCAGTTTTATTTTTATTTTGCTTTTATTTTTATTTTCCTTGGATCATTGAACCAATTCTGTATGTTGACAAACCTAGTTCGGCTTAAGCTGGAGCTAGTGGGCCTATACAGCCCTGCAAACTACAATGTCGAGACTCCGATTATCGTCTTTCGTGTTCTTTGTTTTATTGATTTTATTTGATTTCAATGCATCTAGTGTTAAGTGCCGTGTGGCGGCCGTGAAAAGTCTCCCCGTTCTTCATTGTAGAGCAATTTTATTTTCCTTGGGATCATTGAACCAATTCTGGTATATTTTAAAATCGAGTTCCGCTTAAGCCGAAGTCAGGTGTTGTATGCAGCCCTGCAAACTACAATGTCGTTATATGAAGAGTCTCAATGAAACCGAGACTTAGTGGTTCGTTCTTTTATGTACTCATGTATTCTTCGTTTCCAAGACAACCTGCGTACATTTTATTTGCTTTCACTGCAGCTGGCGTTAAGCGCCGTTTGGCGGTCGCAAAAAGTCTCCCTGTACTTCAACATAGTGGAGCTTTTATTTTTATGTTCCTTGAGATCATTGAACCAATTTTGGTATCAGGAAGAAACTACAAGGCTGCAATATGTAAAGTCTCAATGAAATCGAGACACCGACTTTCGTTTTTGTATGTGCTTTTTATTTCCAAGGGCAACCTTTATAGATTTGATGAACAGTATTTTCATTTAAATTTATTAATAAGCGTTTTATTAAATTGGTATAGATCTACTTTCGTATCAAAGGTTAGACGAGTCAAATCGTTTTAAGTAAACATGACTAAAATAGCTCCGGCATGTTCCGGATTATACGTAAAGCGTATACTCGTACGTTTGTATGTAAGTATAAAATGTTAATCAAACAGTAGGCGGTGCCATAGGACGAAAAAGAAACGCCGGGTAACCGTTACAGTTATATTCAGTCTTTTTTTATTTCTGTATAACCTTTCATCTTTATTGAACAAGTTGACAAAGTTTCATTCGATTTTCAGTGACGATTATGAGAAAAAAAAATACACCCTTTTGACAGTACCCCTATTTGTGTAGTGCAACACTGACTAGCAAGTCAGTATCTTGTGTCGCTCCTACATGGAGTTCATCAGGGTGTTGATCCTTGCAATGGGAATGTTATCCCACTCTTTATGCAAGGCATGTCTCAGCTGGGCAATAAAAAATAAAATTGCTTGAACAGTATTTTATTTGTGTAATTCTTTACAGAAAATACAAACCAGAACATACCATCCAGAAGAAAGTCATCTGACTTATTCAGATCTGTATCCCAATAAAAAAAAAGAATGTAACATTATATTAAATACTTTAAAACTACCTGTAAATGTTATCCGGTGTTTCTTTTTCGTCCTAGTATATAAATAAGGTCGTTCGTTGGAATTTTAAATACTATTAATTACTTTTTTGTTGTACATTTTCCTTCTCATAAAATTAAGATCAGTCTCCACGTCAGCAGTATCTGCTCTCTCTCTCTCTCTCTCTCTCTCTCTCTCTCTCTCTCTCTCTCTCTCTCTCTTATCATATCTATCTCTTAAGCCCTGTGCACATGGACCGATTTGCTCACGGAAGTATTTATTTGCGTATACGCAAATCTGCTTACGTATGCAAATCGGCGCATTGTGTACGCTTTTACTCATTTGAGTAAATTTGCGCTATACGCATTTTTTTTGCACTTAAAGCATAACACGGAAGCGTTTGAAATACTTTAAAGATATTTGGTAGAACAAGGAAACCGACTTTGGAAAACCTGGTTAACAAGAGCTCCGCTGAACGAGGCAATATACGCTCATAAGGATTTTAGTGGTAGATACATTGAATAAGGGTTTGTCAGTTTCTTTTGCTTTGCATATTGCTAAATGATGCTTTATATTTGTACAAAGTTTCATGGTGAAATCTTATACAGTATTAAAGTTGTAGAGCAGATAGGAAACATTATCATTTGAACTTTGATCTTGAAGTATGACCTTGACCTTCAGCCAAGATGATTCAATTATGAACTTTGTCGATGTACTTTTATAGTAGGTAGTTAGGGGAAAACTTTCAACACTCGGTATTTCCGGTTTATCTGCTACTTAATCAAACCGAGTCCCCGAATTTCGTGATTTTGTGTGTTCTTTGTTTCCAAAGGCAATTCTTTTTGACTTAAATTTGACTTTCGCTTGCGTTATGAAGCGTATTGAGTTATAGCTCAATAGTTCACATGTAGTTTGTTAGAAACAGTACACAGTTGAGAACTTTCAAGGTCGGGAGTCCGACCCTTTTATATTAATCACAGTTTTTCGAACTTGTTTAATCCATGTTTGTTTTTTATCGCTATTGTTGTTTGGGTACCGTTTAAAAGTATGAAGAAAGGAGAAAAAAAGTAAATTCCCTTTAAATATCATTTGTAAAATACACCAATCTTCATAAAATACCAAGCATAAAAAAATGTGCTCTTGGCGGTACCACGAAATAAACTGTATTATACATGTATCCATACTTTTTTCACGCAAGCAGGTGGATCTTCCTGAACATGTCCTGTATTTTTCCCCTTTTTCCTCACAAACATTGATTTTCGTTTGTTATTATTCCTACGAGACTGATACGGCAAGCGAGAGGGAGACGTGTGGGGTTGGTGGGGCACGTCCTCAGACACCGGTGATGAGGCTTCTAATTTGACAGTGATTCTGATTTAACTGGTATTTTATAGTTTTATAGTTCGTAATATGATTGACTTTGATTATAATTATTTTGAGCAAAGAAAATATATAAAAGTAACTAATAATTATTTAAAATCCCAACGAAAAGTATAACAGGTTATAAACTACTAATAAAATAAGTACTAAAACTATTGACACATTGTATATGGTGTCCATGCACAATCTTGCTTGTTGATTTTGACGACTTTGAATGTATACACTAAACGAATTTGTCCAGTGATATCAAGACCTGAAATATATTAAGATATGTTCTTGGAAACATTGCCGAATGCTTCTGAAATATATCCGGATATGTCCGAGATGCTATATTTAGTTATGTTTTACCTATATACGGATTGAGGGTTTCTTTTTGTCGAGTGCCAAGTATCGAGTTGTAAAAGTCGCATATCAAGTTAAAACTGTCTAGTTGAGTTAAGTTTGTCGAGTATCAAGTTATAATTGTCGAGTATCGAGTTAAAACTATTGAGTATGGAGTTAAATTGGTCGAATATCGAGTAAAAATTGTCGAATAGCGAGTCTAGTTGGTCGAGTATCGAGTTAAAATTGTCGAGTATCGAGTTAAAATGGTTGAATATCGAGTTAAATTGGCCGTGTATCAAGTTAAAACTGTCAAGTATCGAGTTAAAAACTGTCCAGTGTCGAGTTAAAATTGTCGAGTATCGAGTTAAGTTTATCGAGTACCAAGTTAAAATTGTATCTACTTAAATGAGTTGAGTATTGAGTTGAAATTGTCGAGTAGAGAGTCTAGTTGGTCGAGTATCAAGTTAAACTTGTCGAGATAAAATGGTTGAACATCGAGTTAAGTTGGTCGAGTATCAAGTTAAAACTGTCAAGTATCGAGTTAAAAACTGTCGAGTGTCGAGTTAAAATTGTCGAGTATCGAGTTAAGTTTATCGAGTACCAAGTTAAAATTGTTGAGCATCGAGTTAAATCAGTCGAATATTAAGTTAAAATTGTCAAGTATCGAGTTAAGTAAGTTGAGTGTCAAGTTGAAATAGTCGAGTATCGAGTTAAAACTGTTGAGTATGGAGTTACGTTGTTCGAGTATCAAGTAAAAATTTTCGAGTAGCGAGTCTAATTGGTCGAGCAATATGTTAAAATTGTCAAGTATCGAGTTAAAATGGTTGAATATCGAGTTAAGTTGGTCGAGTATCAAGTTAAAACTGTCAAGTATCGAGTTAAAAACTGTCGTGTGTCGAGTTAAAATTGTTGAGTATCGAGTTAAATGATTCGAGTATTGAGTTAAAATTGTTGAGTAGGGAGTCTAATTGGTCGAGAATCAAGTTAATCTTGTCGAGTATCGATTAAAATGGTTGAATACTGAGTTAAGTTGGTCGAGTATCAAGTTAAAACTGCCAAGTATCGAGTTAAAAACTGTCGAGTGTCGAGTTAAAATTGTCGCGTGTCGAGTTAAGTTTATCGAGTACCAAGTTAAAATTGTTGAGCATCGAGTTAAATTAGTCGGGTATTAAGTTTAAACTGACGAGTATCGAGTTAAAATTGTCAAGTATCGAGTTAAGTAAGTTGAGTGTCAAGTAAAAATAGTCAAGTATCAAGTTAAAATAGCCAAGTATCGAGTAAGATTGGTTGAGTATTGAGTTAAATTGTTGAGTATTGAGTTGAAATTGTGGATTATGGAGTTAAGTTAGTTGAGTATCAAAATAAAATTTATCAAGTATGGAGTAAATCGGTCAAGTTAGATTGTCGAGTATCCAGTTTAGATTGTGGAGTCTTGATCACAAGTGTAAATTATCACAGTCTTGGTAAAGGTTTACCAGATGAAGCTACAAACAAAATTTGGAAGACTTGGCCCTTTTAGTTTCTGACAAGAAGATTTTTAAAGTTCGTTTTATGCCCCCGCAGGACTGGGGCATAGTATTCGCCGTGATGTTATGTCCGTAAGTGCATACATGCGTATGTCACAGTCTAACAGGTTAAGGTTGACCTCAAGATAACGTCCGAGTTTACGTCAGAGTTTCTCTTCGAGGCCATTACTCGGGTACCATTAACGCTAGGAAGTCGAATTTTGGTATGATGCTTGCCTAGACCAAGACCTTTAAGTGCATAGTAAAATTATTCCTAGGGCCATGCGACTCCCAGGGCGGGGCCATTTTTGTCTTCAGGTCTATAATTTGAACAATCTGGTTTTAGACAAGAAGAGTTTTAAAGGTTTTCTCATATAAGTCTATGTTAAACAAGTGGGCCGCGGGGCGGGGCCATTTTTTGCCCAGGACTATAATTTGAACAACTTCGGTAGAGGTCAACTAGACGAAGCTACATACCAAATATCAGTCTTGGTCTTCTGGTTTTAGACAAAAAGTTTTTTAAGGTTTTTGCTAATTTTCCCTTTTCATTGCCATGACAACCAGAGTTCTGCATGGAATTAAATTCTTTGAACAGCTTTGAAAGAGGACCAGCCAAGGATCACTTCGGTCAAGTTTGGTTAAAATCCATTCAGTGGTTTAGGAGGACATGTAGTTTAAAGAAATTGTGAACAGACGACGATATTATTGGCATAATACCATTTTAAGGTTTATATCCTAACCCATTTATACACACATCTTTTGACACAGCTGCAAGAAAAAAGATTCTGAAAACATAATCCAAGTTTTATATATACAAAACAGCTGCAAGAATTGGCCTCTGAAACATTTGAAATCCATGGAAAAAATGGAAAGAAAAAGCTTCTGAAAACGTTTAAAATCCAAGTATTATTTATACAACTTCTGACACAGCTGCAGGACAAGACTTCTGAAAACATTCCATGGGGAAAAATGAAAAAGCAATGTCAATCAAATTATAACAAACAACAAATATATATGGTTTACGAATGAGAATCTAAACGGTTTACGAGATATTAAGACTAATGTGACATATTCACCGGTCGGTGTCAATGAATGTGTCTTATCATATAGAACAATAATGTATATGGTTTAGAAGTGGGGATCTGAATGGTTTCTGAGTGCTTATTTGAACTAAAGAGGGTAAGGCGTACCCTGGGGACACCCGATCAGTGTCAATAACTGTATCTTATCATAAGGAACAAAAATATATATGGTTTAGGGGTGGGTATCTAAACGGTTTCCAAGATGTTAAGCCTTATGTGAACTGGACGGAGTGGGGCATACCCCCCACCCCCTGGGGACCCCAGCTGGTGTCATTAAAATGAACAACAATATATATGGCTTAGGGGTGGAGTTCTGAACTGTTTTTGAGATATTAGTCCTTTTATGAAGTGAAGGGGGGTGGAGCATGGCCCGGGTGACCCCGGGTCGGTGTCAATACATGCATTTTTTCATAAGGAACATTTATATGGTTTAGGGATGGAGATCTGAACAGTTTCTGAGATGTAAGACCTTTTCTGCAATGAAGGGGATGGGACATACCCCCGTGGGACCCAGGTCTATGTCACTGGATGGGACTTATCATAAGGAACAAGAATATATATGGTTTAGGGGCGGGGATCTGACCGATATCTGAGATATTAGGCCTTTTAAGAAGTGAAGGGGTGGGGCATGCCCCCGGGGAACCCACTGTTGGTGTCCTTGGTTGCATCTTATCATAAGGAACAAGAAAGTATATGGTTAAGGGTGAGGATCTGAACAGTTTCTGGGATATTAGGCCTTTTCTGAAGGGAGTGGGGCATGCCCCCGTATGACCCACGGTCAGTGTCACTGAATGCAGCTTATCATAAGGAACAACAATATACATCGTTAGGGTTGGGAATCTAAAGGGTTTCTGAGATCATTGTAGGCTTTTTATGAAGTGAAGGGGTGGAAAATGGCCCTGGGGGACCCGGGTCGGTGTTATTGGATGGATCTTATCATAAGGAACAAGAATATTTATGGTTTAGGTAATTGCATGCATCTTATCATAAGGAACAATATTATAAATAAGGAAGTAGTTTAGGGGTGGGATCTAAATGATATTAGGCCTTTTATGAAGTGAATTGGGTTGGGCATACCCCTGAGGACCCCGATCTAGTTCATTGCATGCATCTTATCATAAGGAACAAGATTATATATGGTTAAGGGGTGGGGATCTGAATGGTTTTTGAGATAGTCCTTTTATGAAGTGAAGGGGGTTAGGAATGCCCATGGGGGCCCGGGTCGGTGTTATTGGATGGGTCTTATCATAAAAAACAAGAATATTTATGTTTTAGGGGTGGGGATCTAAAGATTTTTTTGGATATTAGTCTTTTTATGAAGTGAAGGGGTGGGGAATCCCCTGGGGGACCCCCGGTCGGTATCAATGGATGGGTCTTATCATTAGGAACAATAATATATATTGTTTAGGGTGAGCATCTGAACGGTTTTTGAGATATTACACTTTTTATGAAGTGTGAGGTGTGGGGCATTTCCCCGAGGGACCCCCGGTTTGCTGTTTCTTATTATTTATTTCCTTTGCTGTTTCTTATTATAATGTACAACAATATGGGGTGGGGATCTAAATAGTTTCAGAGATATTAGGCCTTTTATGAATACCCTCGAGGGACCCAGTCTTTGCATGCGTCTTATCATGAGAAACAAGAATATATATGGTTCAGGGGTAGGAATCGCAACAGTTTCTGATATATTAGGCCTTTTATGAAATGAAGGAGGTGGAGCATGCCCTTTGAAACCCCAGGAGACCTTTTGAAACACTCTTGCAAAACTTCATATCCATATCTATCATAATACCAAAGTACAGAAAAATCCGTCATGTGGTTACCGTGAAACTGTCCGGACACAATTTGGGCGGGTTTCCGCATGCCACAGTGAAAGCCTTTTGAGTCTGCCGTTTTGAATTTTGAAACTCTCTTGCACAACTTCATATCCATATCTAGCATAACCCGAAATTTCAGAACAATCCGTCCAGTAGTTACTGTGAACTAGTCCTGACAAAATTTGGGCGGAAAGAAAAAGAAATCAAGAGGACCATGATGGTCCTATATCGCTCACCTGAGCAAACAGGTTTGCATACTTAATGTTGAAGTTTCAGCCAAGTTCACTGCTCTAAGATTTATGTATAAATTTTATAAGCATGACGGCTTGAGCAAACTTGGTAGAGGGTTACCAAAGGAACATTCCTGCCAAGTTAAACTGAAATCGGTTCAGTGGTTTCTGACAAGACGATTTTTAAAGTTTTCTATTTAGATATAGAGGGAAAATAAGCCCCACCCCCTAGCAGGCATGTTTTCTAACAAATCGGGATTGGTTGAATATTCTTGGTAGAGGGTCACCAAAGCATTATTGAAATTGGTCAGGAGGTATTTGAAAAGAAGCATTTTAAAGTTTTCTATACAGATATATACCGAAAATAAGCCCCGCCCCCTGGAGGCCAAATTTTTGACGTATCATGAAGGTTTGAACCATCCTGGTAGAGGGTCACAAAAGCAACATTCTTGTCGAGCTACATTGAGCTCGGTCCAACGATTTCTTACGAGCAGATTTTTAAGTTTTTTTATATAGACATATAGGGAAAAATAAGCCCCGCCCCCTAGCGGCCATGTTTTTGATGATCATGACAGCTTAAACAACCTTTGTAGAGGGTCAACAAGGAAATATTCCTGCCAAGTTATATTGAAATCGGTCCATTCGTTTCTGACAAGATTTTTTAGTTTTCTATATAGATATATAGGGAAAATAAGCCCAACCCACTAGCAGTCATGTTTTTTGACAAATCATGATTACTTGAACAATTTTGGTAGAGGGTCACCAAGGAAACATTTTTGCCAAGTTGTAATGAAATCGGTGCTGTGGTTTCTAAAAAGAAGACTTTTAAAGTTTTTCTATATAGATATATAGGGAAAATAAGCCCCGCCCCCTGGCTGCCCTGTTTTTTGATGAATCATGATGGCTTGCATAACCTTGACAGAGGGTTACATAAGAAACATTTCTGCAATGTTAAATTGAAATCAGTCCAGTGGTTTCTGACAAGAAGATCATTAAAGTTTTCTATGTAGATATACGGGGAAAATAAGCCCCGCCCCCTACCAGCCATGTTTTTTGACAAATCATGATCGGTTGACAATCTTGATAAAGGGTCACCAAGGAAACATATATGCCAAGTTATATTGAAATCTATCCAGTGGTTTCTGACAAGAAGATTTTTTCAAGTTTTCTATATAGATATATATAGGGAAAATAAGCCCCGCCCCTACCAGCCATGTTTTGACAAATCATGACGGCTTGAACAATCTTGGTAAAGGGTCACCAATGAAACGTTTCTGCCAAGGTATAGTGAAATCGGTCCAGTGGTTTCTGACAAGAAGATTTTTTCAAGTTTTCTATATAGATATATAGGGAAAATAAGCTCCACCCCCTTGCAGCCATGTTTTTTGACAAATCACGATTACCTGAACAATCTTGGTAGAGGGTCACCAAGGAAACATTTTTGCCAAGTTATAATGAAATCGGTCAAGTGGTTTCTGACAAGAAGATTTTTCAAGTTTTTCTATATAGATATATAGGGAAAATAAGCCCCGCCCATTGGCGGCCATGATTTTGGACAAATCCAAATGGCTTGAACAATCTTGGTATAGGATAACCAAAGGAACATTTCTGCAACATAATATTGCAATTGTTACAGTGATTTCTGACAAGAAGATTTTTTAAGTTTCTATGTAGTTATATAGGGAAAATAAGCTCCGCCCACTGGCGCCATGTTTTTTGACGAATCCAAATGGCTTGAACAATGTTGGTACAGGATCACCAAAGGAACATTTCTGCACAATTATACTGAAATCGGTCCAGTGGTTTCTAACAAGAAGATTTTTAAAGTTTTCTATATAGATATATAGGGAAAATAAGCCCCGCCCCCTGGCGGCCATGTTTTTTTGACAAATCCAAATGGCTTGAACAAGCAACAGGATCACCAAAAGAACATTTCTGCAAAATTATATGGAAATCGGTCCAGTGGTTTCTGACAAGAAGATTTTTAAAGCTTTCTCCAAATGGCTTGAACAATGTTGGTACAGGATCACCAAAGGAACATTTCTGCACAATTATACTGAAATCGGTCCAGTGGTTTCTAACAAGAAGATTTTTAAAGTTTTCTATATAGATATATAGTGAAAATAAGCCCCGCCCCCTGGCGACCATGTTTTTCGACAAATCCAAATGGCTTGAACAATCTTGGTACAGGATCACCAAAGGAACATTTCTGCAAAATTATATGGAAATCGGTCCAATGGTTTATGACAAGAAGATTTTTAAAGTTTTCTATATAGATATATAGGGAAAATGAGCCACGCCCCCTGGCGGCCATGTTTTGTGACAAATCCAAGTGGCTTGAACAATCTTGGTAGAGGATCACCAAAGGAACATTTTTTGCAAAATTACATTGAAGTCAGTCCAGTGGTTTCGGACAAGAAGATTTTTAAAATTTTCTATATAGATTATATAGGGAAAATAAGCCCCGCCCCCTGGCGGCCATGTTTTTTGACGAATCCATATGGCTTGAATAATCTTGGTAGAGAATTGCCAAAGGAACATTTTTGCAAAATAATATTGAAATCGGTCCAGTGGTTTCGGACAAGAAGATTTTTAAAGTTTTCTATATAGATATATAGGGAAAATAAGCCCCGCCCCCTTGCGGCCATGTTTTTTGACAAATCCAAATGGCTTGAACAATCTTGGTAGAGCATCATCAAAGGAACATTTTTTGCAAAATTATATTGAAATCGGTCCAGTGGTTTAAGACAAGAAGATTTTTTAAGTTTTTAATTAACAAATATATTTTTAGCTCCTGTGAACTAGATATGCAACGGACCGGAACCATTTGAACAACTTTGAAAGAGGACCAACCAAGGATCATTCCTGTGAAGTTTGGTCAAATTCCCACCAGTGGTTTAGGAGGAGATGTTGTTTAAAGATTGTGGACAGACGGACATCCGGACGACGACGACGACAATGACGACGACGACGACGACGGACGGTGAGTGATCACAAAAGCTCACCATGAGCCTTCGGCTCAGGTGAGCTAAAAAAAAAGAAGAAATGGAGCAAAAACAATCGTTTGGGATACTTAAAAAACGAAAATATTCTCCAGAATCGCTGGAGGGATCTAGACCAAACTTAGCATGACGCATTAGAGAAGCATGATGATCATATTTTGTGTTTTTCATAAGATTTGTAGATAATGAATGCCCAATTCATGGCTACAGTCTTTGCCAAAATTGTAGGGAAAAATGGTGAAAATTTCATTTTCAAAATGTTTATAGGAATTGGTTTTGAGGTTTTGTAAAATGATCAACTAAAATATTTTTTTATGAAATACGTTTAGCCATGTGGAAGAATTTTGCTTTCAAACGACATCTTTCCTGAAGCTACTGGACCCTTTGGGCCTATATTTCATATTTTGCATGTAGGAGAAAGGGGATGGAAAATTTGTATATTTTTCATGTAAATCCATATTTTCTTTGTATATTTAAGGAGGTATATTGTGAAACGTATACGCTGATACCTCCCTTCAAGTTTCAGCGCAGTCTGACTTACTGTATTGGAGGAGATGTGGTTTTGAAGAATTTCGAGATGGCTGCTATCTTGGACATTAGAACAGAACAATTTTAGCAATTCTGAATTTCCATAAGACTCTAATGCCTCCCATCAAATTTAAGCTCAATCAGACTTACCGTTCGGGAGCAGATGTGATTTGAAGATTTTCAAGATGGCTGCCATGGTGGCCATCTTGGATACCAGAACGGAACCATTTAAGTAATTCTAAATCTCCATGCTGTCCGGATACCTTCCACCAAGTTTCCGCTCCATCCAACTTACTGTTCGGGAGCAGATAACAATTGAAGACTTTCAAGATGGCCGCCATGGCTGCCAACATGGATATGATTCTGATGGAGATGTCTAAAATGTAAAAAGTTACTGACGGACATACGGATGAGGGATGAGTGGTCAACAGATCACGGCATAAGCTCCAGGTGAGCTAATAATAGAAGATCTTCAAAACTGCCGCTGCGGCGGCCATCGTGGATATCGTAACAAAATATTTTAAGCAATTCTGAATCTCCATGTCACCCCAATGCCTCCCACCAAGGTTTAGCTGAATCTGATTTACCATTAGGGAGCAGATGAGGTTTGAAGACTTTCAAGTTGGCCACCTGTGGGGCCATCTCAGATATCGGACCAAAACAATTTAAGCAATTCTGAATTTCTATGTCACTCCAATGCCGCCAATCAAGTTTGGGCTCAATCCGCATTACGGTTTGTGAGGAGATGTCATTTGAAAAATTTCAATCTTAGATGTCGGAATGGACAAATTTAGCAGTTCTGAATCTCCATGTCTCCACAATGCCTCCTTCAAAGTTTCAGCTCAATCCGACATACCGTTCGGGAGCAGATGTCCTTTCAAGATTTTCAAGATGGCCTCTGTAGCGGCCATCTTGGATATCAGAACGGAATGATTTTAGCCATTCTGAATCTCTATGTTGCTCCGATGCTTCCCATCAAGTTTCAGCTCAATCCGACTTACGGTTAGAGAGGAGATGTCGTTTGAAGATTTTCAAGATGGCCGACATGGCGACCATCTTGGACATCGGAATGGAATGATTTTAACAATTATAAACCTCCATGTGGCCCCAATGCCATCAACCAAGTTTGGGCTCAATCTGACATAGGGTTCCGGAGCAGATGTGTTTTCAAGATTTTCAAGATGGACGCCCAGGCGGCCATCTTGTATAGCCAAACGTAACGATTTTAGCAATTCTGAATTCTATGTCGCTCCGATGGTTCTCATCAAGTTTCGGCTCAATGGCGGCCATCTTTGAATGGAAAGATTTTAGCAATTCTAAATCTTTATGTCACTGTGATGCCTCTCATCAAGTTTCGACTTAATCCAACTTATGGTTTGGGAGGAGATGTTGTTTGAAGAATTTCAAGATGGCCGCCAGCGGCCATCTTGGATATAGGAACGGAACGATTTTAGTAATTCTGAATGTGTCGCTCCGATGCCTCCCATTAAGTTTCGGCTCAATCTTACTAATGGTTTGTGAGGAGATGTCGTTTGAAGAATTTCAAGATGGCCGCCGTGGTGGCCATCTTGGATATCGGAATGGAACGGTTTTAGCAAGTTTCGGCTCAATGGCGGCCATCTTGGAATGGAAAGTTTTTAGCAATTCTGAATCTCCATGTCACTGTGATGCCTCTCATCAAGTTTCGGCTCAATCCGACACTGTTTGGAAGGAAATGTCGTTTGAAGAATTTCAAGATGGCCGCCATGGCGGCCGTCTTGAATATCGGAACGGAACAATTTTAGCAATTCTGAATTTCCATGTGGCCACAATGCCTTCCACTAAGTTTAAGTTAAATCCAACTTATGGTTCTGGAGGAGATATCGAAAATGTGAAAAACTTACGACGGACGATGGAGTCATAAGCTAAAAATGATTAATTAAAACAGAATGATTCAAGAAGCTCTATTTTCAAAAGACATATTGTTTTCGACAAAATTTCGACTTCTATCGCATATTTTGAAAAAAAAAAATAATAATAATAAAAAAAACAAACAAAAAAAAAAAAAAAAAAAAAAAAAAAAAAAAAGAAAAAACGGCTCGTTAAAAATGACAGAACTTTTTTTAATTTGCAAGACAAAGCAAGTGATGTTGCATAAACTATACCTTCACCACCTCGTTTTTCGGCAAAATTGCTTTATCGTCAAGTCTAACGTAAGTTCTAAAGCGCCATATGTTTTCCCGCGGCTGGCTCGTTAATTGGGTTAGCTGTTTCGCTCATTGCGTTATGCTGGAATACGTTTTTCAATCAGCGGGCATAAGTATGGTGGGGAGGGGTTTTGGTTGGGGAGCTGCTTGTATATGAACAACAATCGTCTGCTTTTGGCGTAAAAAAAGAAGTGCGATTGGCGTAAGGGTAACCAATCAATCAAAAATCAATGACTTTTTCTCAAATTGGAAAAAATATTGTAATAAAATCATACTGAACCAAACTTATAATGCAACTTTTACACTATCCCTATTTTCCATCATACTTCGCTCACAACCTGCTGAAATTAAACTTTAGCTTGTTATCTACACTTATTCGGGTTATCATCATGATAACAAACTTGAGCAGTATAATTAACTACTCAAAGTTTGATAGGGATCACTTTTTAATGCAAAATAATTTTTAGATAAATGAATTAGCTGAATCAAAAATTAATACAAAATGATAGAAAACATGTCTTTCATTAATTCCATTGATTCATCTCGTCAAATGTCAGTGTATTCAAGCGTGGCAACAGCAAACGCCTGGGTACCCCTAAAATGTGCCGTAACACTAAGGGTTTTTGGCGACTGAATTTTCACAAATTTCTAAATTTGTTGAGACAAACTTCCCTAATAACGCGTATGACGTTCACGGGCATCAATTACAGCACGACATCGCCTGCGCATGCTCGTAATCAGAGTCCGTATCCGGTTTTGTGGAATGAGTCTCCATTCAGCAACCAATGCATCCTTGAGCTCCTGTAAAGTCCTTTGCTGAAACAGCATGCTGAAGCATGTCCCACGCATGATCAATCGGATTCAAGTCCGGTGGTCGAGAGGCTAGTTCATACGCACGATTGTCTCGCGTTCCAGATAGGCATTAGTGACGTGTGCACTGTAGGGACGGGCATTATCATCCATCAGAGTAAAGTCCGGACCGATAGCACCGGATATGGTCTCATAAACTGATCAAGAATCTCATTACAGTACCTCACTGCCGTTAACGTTCCGTTTTCAAGAACATACAGGTCAGTTTTTCCATTGACGCTAATGCCTGCCCAAACCATGACTGAACACAGCGATCATGTTCCGCCACATTCAAGTAATGAAATCGCTCTTTGGACATTCTCCACACCAATTGACGTTTATCAGTGAAGTCTAGACAGAATCTGGACTCATCAATGAAAAGAACTGTTGTCCAGTCACGAATTGTCCACCTAACGCGTGTTCTGGCAAAGTCTAGCCGGTCTTGCACATGCTGTCGCGTCAATGGGAGACGTACAGTGGGTCTCCTGGCATTAAGTTCGAACTCATGTAGTCTGTTTCTGACTGTTTGTATAGAAATGCGTACTCCAGTTCCGTTTCTAAACTCGTTATTCAAGCGCGTAGCGTTCAGGAACCGTTGACGTCGATATTGAACCAACAAACGTCGAGTTGTAGCCCTGTCTCGACCATGTCTGTGTGAAGGATTTCCGTGGGTTAGATGACGATTCCACATTCGGCATACCACGCTCTGTGACACTTTCAGAATCCCAGCAACACGGCGTTGTGAGACGCCAGAATTTAACATTCTAACCCCACGGTTCATTTCTTCGGGACTTAGATGGTTTCTGAATTGTCCTCGATGCATTTAAGGGTTTCAGGAACCAAATGAAAACCTTTTCACGCTTATAAAATGAAACTAACAACTATGATATTCTGGCTCAAATGCGCAAGATTTTGAGGGTGCATGGGTTCATTTGCAAAGTGTGAAAAGTGTGCACTTTCGTCAGTACTGAACTGCACGAGTTGCACCTAAAGATAATATTTAATATACGGAGTGCAAACTCTGTCATGATTTTGTACATTTGCACTGCAAAATTTAATACATAAAACGTGATGCCTATCAAACTTTGAGAAGTATACTATCCTTCATGGCTTGAGTAATTTCAATTTTCTTTTTCAAAAGGAAATTGATAATTATTTTAATTTACGTTCCATAGATAGATTTTTGCTTCTGTTTTAGAACCAACTCTCTGAGGCGGTTCTAACGAGTACCCATGTTTTCTGTAGATATAAGAAAAGTACTGTATATCCTTTCAAACACAACTTTTCTCCATATAAGGTGAAATTTGCCAAGATGATCTCTTCCTGGCCTTGTGGTTGTTCTTCCCAAAATGTTGAAAATTTAATTTATATTTTTTTTAAACTTTATCATGTGTCTGGCACAGTGACTAAAAAAATATGCAATTTGGGCTGAACGTCAGCCGAAGTTATACAATATTGTGAGATTCTGTCTTGTTTTCTTGCTATTTCATAAAAATTCCTCATATTATTGAATTGAAGTGGTGTTCACGTTCCTCTGATACACACAGCAGGGTGTTCAAATGTTCTTTTTTCTGTTTAATAAATTTCAAGCCCTGTCATTCAGCGTTGACAGTAGGATCAGAGTATGATGCAGAAACCAGAAAACATTATTTTTTAAAGAAACTTATAAACATGTTTGTGTTTGATATATGGCTTTAAATTATTGGGATAATATCCCCACACACCCCAATGCACAATATGGCCATTTTTTTTTCTTTTTTGTTCTTTAAATGGCATTCTTTTAATGAAAATTGCGATCTTCTTACTTATGCTCCAAAGACAGATTTTTTGAGTGGGTCTATACCGCATCATTGAGACGGCTCTAATTGTTCACAAAAATCTATCTTATAAATAATGAAGATATACCCCTTTATACCACACTTTACTCTATTTTCAGAATAATTATGAATATTTGATCACGCAAAATAAATAATTAACTGTTGTATAACTAAATATATACTGGAATACGTTGTGTACTCATATTGAGCATCTTTATTCATATGGTATTTGAGTCCACGCTTTCTGATCAGAGATATAGTTTTTAGCAAAAGAACATAAAGGTTTTGGCCAGATTTTTCAGATGCACAGAATCGTTCGGGACTGAGATGGGTCGCACATGGCGGAGTAATACTGTTGCAAAATTTTCATTGTTCGGGAAGCAGCTGTTCCATAAATCGAGAAAAAAAAAATAGGTCACGTTGCATTTAAAACTCGGATTGACAGGTTATCATGGCGCGCAATGCAATTTTTCGGTATTCTCAATGATAATCTGAGTTTCAAATGGGCCTAAATGTATGTATTTACATTCGGTTTATTGTTACATTTTAGCATGCTCCTAACATTACACCAACGTCGTATTTCAATGTTTGGGCTTCGAATCAACGTGCGACATTGTTCAAAGTTGTACATCCTCGGAACTATTTGTTTTGTATCATTTTCATATGGATTTGATGAATTTTAAGTTGTTTTAATACTGTTTCAGTCATATTAAGATAACGCAGGACAATATTCAAACAGTTTCCAGTTGACCAACATGTATATGCTTGTACAAAAGGTATCAGTAAAGACTGAAAGGTTCTTCCTTCAATAAGGTATAGCTGATCATGAGCATATTCAATAGACATGTACCTCTTCTAGAGGCACAGGTTAATCTGTTCGCTAGTTGAACATGTCCGATGGCCTATTTTTCGTGGCGCGGCCTATGAGGATTCATGGCATAAATTAAGTTGTTCATCAAGTTAAGATTTGATTTATTCTTATTGCAGCGTCGCTGGACTAGTCACAGGAAAATGTATGACGTTATAAAATTAAGGTTAATAATTTGGAAAGGGGGTATATCAAGATGAAGCACTGTTGCGGGAAAACAAGGTAATGAAGGTATAGTTTATGCTGCATTTGTCTTGCATTAATCTGCATTAAAAAAAAAGTTTTGTCATTTTTTAACGAGCTTTTTTTTTTTTTTTTTGAAAATATGCGATAAAAGTTGAAATTTTGTCGGAAAATGTGTCTTTGGAAAATAGAGTTTCTGGAATCAATCTCTTTTAATCAATCATTTTTATTTTTTTATTTTTTATTTTTTTTTCACAAAAATACGTGGAGCTTAATCCGCCTCTTAATTTGGTGTAAGTTTCACATACAAAGAATATATTCCCCCAAAACTCCATTTTTCAAAAGCTTGAAAATAAGTCAAAAGTACACAACCATCATCTTTACGACGTCATATCTGCGTTACGGCTAAAATTTGAGAAAAATAAAAAGCAGATCCATGTTCACATTATGTAGAACTTTTTATTCGTACTATTCATGCATTCCAACTAAAAATCCAGTTATAATATGGTTCCACCTTAATTCTAGCATGCACACAACACTGGCTTTCCCTGTTCGAAACTGTTCAAACCAGAACTTTATATGAGCCGCGTCACATAAAACGGGGTTTCGGACATATCCGATGTGCAAACGTTCGGTGGATTCATGACCTAACCTTAACCATGCCATTCATCAACTTAAGATTTTTCTAAATGATTCTTATTTCAAATTAGCTTGACTTGCCGCAGGAAAACATATGACGTTATACAACTTGCGTCATTCTTTGGAAAGGGGGTACATAAAGATAAAGTAATATTGCGAGAAAACGAGAGGGTGAAGGTACAAAGGTATAAATTAGACTGCTTTAATTGCTTTGTCTTGCATTCTTCTGCATTTTAAAAAAGTTCCGAACTTTTTAATGAGCCGTTTTTTAAATATGCGATAAAAATCGAAATTTTGTCAAAAAATTGTATTTTTTTGGAAACAGATTTTCATGAACCATTCCATTTTAATTAATTATTTTGTCCAAAAGTTGTGTCTTTTGGAAACAGATTTTCATGAACCATTCCATTTTAAACAATTATTTTGAAATCTTTTTCCACATAAACATTCCACATAAACGTGTCTCTTAATTTGGTGTAAGTTTCACATACCTGCTTAAATATACAAAGAAAATATTCCCCAAAAACTCCATTTTTCGAAAGCTTAATAACAGCGTCAAAAGTACCCAACCGTTGCTTCTTTACTTTATTGTATCTGCATTCGGGTTAAAATTTGAGAAAAAAGAATATTAGATCCATGTCAGGATTATGTAGAATTTTTTATTCATACTATCGTTGCATTCCAACTAAGAAATCGAATTATAGTACAGTTCCACCTTAACTCAATCTTGACACTTTTAACTCAATAATTAACCAACTTAACTTGATACTCGACAATTCTAACGATGCTTGACCAACTTCACTCGATACTCGACAATCTTAACTCAATACTCGACAATTTATACTCGATACTGGACCAACTTAAATCGGAACTCGACAATTTTAACTCAATACTTGACAATTTTAACTCGATACTCGATTTTTGTAACTCGATACTCGACAATTTTAAATCGATACTCGACCAACTGTACTTGATACTCGACAATTTTAACTTGGTACTTGCAACTTTACAAATCGTGACACTCATACGGATTTAGGCGGACTCGTCTAACCTTTGACACAACCAAACAAGCGCAAATCGAGCAAACGAACGAAAAGCACTAAGATTAGCGCTCTCTTTCCCAAGCCAGGTAATCAGAATGCTAAAAGGACTGAAAAACGCAAGAACACAATAACACAAGGCAAGACTTAATACAAATTAGAGGGCATGTTATATAAAAGCAATAAACAGACAAACTACAACAGCATAAATAAGAAAATCTAAATGGGGTTCGTTTGGGCATCTTGGTTTGATAAAAAATATATTTCGAACTACTCGAAAATAAACAAAGAGCATAAATCTATAAAGTCACAACTTAAGACTCATAGCCAGGATATTGAATCTCTAGTATTATCACGGATTTTATATGTACTGTTACTAGATCACGGTATACGTTCGTGATTAAAGTTTACTACGGATATAGACCTCTTGTATAAACCTTTTTCTTAAAGTAGCATTTAACTTGGATGCTGATAGTAACTTTCACACTACAGGTTTCTGCATTCACATGCATATAAAAGCACAAATCAACTTTAAATAGCTAAATGTGAATCAAGCCGGTTTACAAGAACACTTACCTGTCGTGTGCCAAGAAAGAAGAATGCCCAGACATAGTATAGCCAGGACCTTCGTGAGTCACTCTATAGAAACTCTGTCGGTTCTGTATACAGAACATTTGCATGCCTATAAATCAATGTTCTAGTCCTATATAACTATTTATTCTAGTCTCTTCTAGACATACTAGCACTGTTACAGTTGACACCATAATGAAGCAGCATAAATAGCAGTTTATTTCAAAACTTTCTAATCAACAAAGTACACGTTCATGTAAGCAATAAGCTAGTTATTTAGACGATGCAGTCAACCCTCTTTATACCGACACTCGACACAACGACAAAATTCATTATAATGACAATTTGAATGTCACGAAACCTTCGCTCAAGCGGTGACAGTTAATGAGAAATTATGCAAGAATGATTGCATTAAAACTTCAAGCAACATATGTTTTGGATATTTGTTAGAATCGCCTGACTGAGGCGATTCTAACAAACATCCCAAATATAATGATCTATGAGGAAATAAGACTAAAACAAGGCCTTTCTTACAAATCATTCTGTCTAGTAAGGATTCTTTATAACAGCAAATTCATTTTTAAGGCACCATCTCTGGAAACAAATGCTGTCGTTGTAACGAGGGTTCAATGTAGTATAAAATATAAGCAAGCACTGTATTAAAATAATGAAGCAAAAACAATCTTACTTTCATCGCTTTCATCGTCAGCTTCATTCCCATCTTTACCACCTTTTCTTCCTTTTCCTCCCTTTCCTTCTTTCCCCTTTTCTCGTTTACCCTGGGCTCTGCGAAAAAAATAACATATGATGTACATTTGTACAGTATGAATAGGTTGTTTCAAATTACTAATTTCACTATAGTGATTTACATGAATACATTCTGAAAGGAGTGGTTCTATGGAAGTAAGAAGCATACCAATTAAACGACTAGAACAGTGTTTTAGGAGGAAAACGTATGTCTCCCCACCAGTTTGAACAGACATATTGTTAAAATAGATTGTATCTATAATAAACTCAAGGTCACACCTTTATGTAAGTTTGGTCAGAATTCATCCATTCCTCAATGAGATAAGGTGCTGAGAAGCCATTTTCTAAAATCATAGCCCTTGTCTAACCTTGAAAATGGGATCAAGGTCACAAAAATCTAATCAGTTCTTGTCTTTGTCTCAACAATATAGCTGTGCAAGTTTGGTCAAAATCCATCCATTCATTCAGCAGATAGCGTGCACACAAGCCCATTATCCAACAATCTGAGCCCTCCTGCGACCTTAAAAATGGGGTCAAGGTCATCAAAATAAAATAAGTTTTTTTTCATGCCACAACAATTTGGCTGTGCAAGTTTAATTAAAATCCATTCATTCCTTTAAGAGATACAGTGCAGACAAGCCATTTTCCAACAATCTAAGCCCTAGTACGACCTTGAAAATAGGGTCAAGGTCACCAAAATCTAATCAGTTTTTTCCATGTCCCAAAAATGTAGCTGTGCAAGTCTGGTCGAAATCTACTCATTCCTTCAGGAGACAAGGTGCAGACAAGCCATTTCCACCAATCTAAGCCTTAGTGTGACCTTGAAAATGGGGTCAAGGTCGTCAAAATCTAACCAGTTCTTTTCCATGTCTCAACAATTAAGATGTAGAAGTTTGGTCAAAATCCATTCATTCTTTTAGGAGATAGGGTGCAAACAAGCAATTTTCCAACAATCTAAGCCCTCCCGTGACCTTAAAAATGGGGTCAAGGTCACCAAAATCTAATCAGTTCTTTTACATGTCCCAGCATTGTAGATGTGCAAGTTTGGTCAAAATCTATTCATTCTTACAAGAGATAGGGTGCGGGCAAGGCATTTTCCGACAAATCTAAGCCTTCTTGTGACCTTGAAAATGAGGTCAAGGTCACCAAAATCTAATCAGTTCTTTCACATGTCCCAGCATTGTAGATGTGCAAGTTTGGTCAAAATCTATTCATTCCTACAAGAGATAGGGTGCGGACAAGCCATTTTCCAATAATCTAAGCCCTCCTGTGACCTTGAAAATGGGGTCAAGGTCACCAAAATCTAATCAGTTCTTTTACATGTCCCAGCAATATAGAAGTGCAAGTTTAGTTAAACTCTATTTATTCTTTCAAGAGATATGGTGCGGACAAGCCATTTTCCAACAATCTAAGCCCTCCTGTGACCTTGAAAATGGGGTCAAGGTCACCAATATCTAATCAGCATTTTTCCCCTCCCAATGATATATTTGTGTAAGTTTAGCTAAAATATGTCCATTCAATAAGGAGATAGAGTGCGGACAAGAGGCTACGCCTCCGCCGACGCCGATGGTGGGGGGACATAAAAAGAGTAGATTCGGTTTTATTGTGTCTGTTCGTGAAAAGTAAAATAACACGGAATATTGTCGGGTCTGGGCGATATTATACTTTTCTATGTCGCTACACTGATGTTAGTTATTTTCAAATACCTCTGAAGGAGTCCAGTCAATCCAAAGCACCCCAGAAATATAAACAATGCTAAAGTGAACTACGGGGCCGTCACAGAGTACTTGATATCAACTGCAATGACGATAAATAAATTCTGATTGTTCAATACTAGTCAGAAATATATATGGTGTATACTATATA
Source organism: Anodontia alba (assembly GCA_964016985.1). Taxonomy (NCBI): domain Eukaryota; kingdom Metazoa; phylum Mollusca; class Bivalvia; order Lucinida; family Lucinidae; genus Anodontia; species Anodontia alba. Next base: position 43,078,607 of record OZ024828.1, read on the forward strand.
GATTTGATTTAAACATACTTATTTCCAAAATGTTTACATATACAACACATACAAAAATACAACAATAGGATTAGAACGAATCCATAAGAGCTTATTTAGTTCCTTTCCTAGGATGCGATCATTGTCAGAAATATGAGTATACGAGCTCTAGAACGGTTAATTTCCAAGGGCACTCTTCAATGTATTAGTAAATAATAATTATGAAGAGATGAGCAAACATAAATTGAGAATAAAAAGAAAAAGAGAGAAACAAATTACACAAAAAGAAAAACAGAGAGGGAGAAAGAAATGAATAACTATGGAGCAGATCTATAGGAAGACTACGAATATAGTAAGAAGTTACTGGGAACTGTGAGTGGTGCAGGAAAGGTCCGACCGATATCATCGATGTATGCTCCGAATCATTGTCACTCTTTAAGTCCATTAGGTCTGGTACAAATAACGATTGATATGAGTGTAACCGATCAACTTTCGCTTAAAATCTTTTCGTTCTTTGGCTATACCTCTGTACTGCTTCAAAATGACTATATTAGATTCATTAGATAAGTTAAGGTCGCCATTGAGAATTATGTTTAGAGTGATATTGCCATGTTGTGATAGATTGTCCATTAATTCCTGTCTATGATTTTGATATACATGGCATCTAAAAAGATGTGATCTGAATTTTCTATTTAACCACATCTACAATTACAAAGAGGAGACTCTATGATGTTTTTCGAGTAAAGATCTTAATTGAGAGAGCTGCCAGTTCGAAGTCTAGTATGAAGTATCTGCATGCTTCTGTTGCCTGTATAAAAGTATTTTGGAACTATTACTCTGCCCTGATTTAATTGTCTCTTAAAATAATCAACTATATCTATAATCCTGTCAGAGCAGGGAAGATCGTTCTAATCACGAATGACTGCAGGAAAGAAAGAATTATAATATTGACTAGTGCGAGAATATATTGTTCTTATATTATTTGCGTTACGCAAATATTATTTGCGTTACGCAAACTGCAACATGAAGTGTTCTGGTCAGGCCGGGGAAGCAGTGAAGAGAGATAAGGGGTAGCAGTGTCTATTATACATTTTATAGAACAGGATTGATTTATGCTTTCTTCTCTTTGCGTCTAGTGTTTCTCATCCGATCCCATCATATATTTTTTGCAAAGTTGTTCCAGTTGCTATTCTAGCAACTCTAATTGTATTTTTTCTAAAATTATGTTTCTCTTGTTGAGTGAAGCTGTCCCAAACTACATCGGCATATTCTAGTATTGGGCGAAAAAAAATGTTTCCAGGGACTTTCTATCTAAGGTATATTCTGGACCAGGCCGTACTCTGGACCAGGCCGTACGCTATATGTTTATGCCAGGGGCAGTCTGATGGTATGTAAATTCCCAAATGTTTATGAAACTGGTTCGACATGAAGACCGGACGATGATCAGGTTTATTTATTTTACGAGCGATAATAATTCATTTGGGTTAAATTTCACTAACCAAGACTTCGCCTATTTTGATATATTTTAGGATCTGTATTAAGGATTACAGCAGCAGTATCTGGATTGTCTACAATAATATACAGACTAGTGTCATCAGCAAAAAGTTCGCTCGAATTCAATGTCATTTATGTATAATAGGAATGAAAGAGGGACTAAGAACGCCAGCTTTAATATAATTCCAGATAGATTTGACCCCAGATTTGACCCCACAACACGTTGTTTTTTTTATTTTCCAGATAACTTGTAAACCATTGAAGTGTCAGTTATTCCTGCTGCCTTAAGCTTATGAATTAGTCCGGTATGCCATACTCTATTGAATGCTTTACTGATATCACAAGAAACTACTCTGATTTCTTTCCCTGAGCCTAACGCGTAGCAGAAAGTATCGTATACATATGTTAACTGATTAACAGTAGAGTCGCCTGGTCTAAAGCCAGACTGGAACGATGTAAGGATATTTTTTTTATCAAGAAAGTGATTATATAGATATTTGAAAACAAGTCTTTCTAAAGCTTTGTCTAAATTACTAAACAATAAAATTGGTCTGTAATTAGAAGGAACTGCAGGATCACCACCTTTGAGTGTTGGTAAACATGAGTTTCTTTAAAACAATCAGGTACGGTTCCATGCTGTAAGGACTGGTTAAAAAGAGCACAGAGAGGAATAGAAATTCATCAGCTAGCACAGAGAGAATACGATTACTGAGTCCATCGGGGCCAGTAGCTTTCCCAATAGTGTGAGATTTTAAAACCTCATCTGGTGAAAACAATGAGAGAACTTAAGACAACGTTCAATCAGGTATGAAGCAATTTCAGGGAGTATAGCAGAGTTTGGTCACGTAAGAAATCATTCCTCTTCGGCAAATAATAGACCGTCCTTCTCTAATGAAGACTGAGGGGAGATAAAAGACTTGAAAAGTGACCACTACTGTCTTGGTGATAAGAATCAGATTTAAGTTGATCAGATAAAGACTTATTAAGTGCTTTTTAGACTCTCAAATCATGGATATAGTTTTATTACGAAGCCGTCTGATGGTATTCCAATCATTCATGAAGTTAGTTTGTTTTGCCCGACGGTAAGCTGTTTTGCGTTTCCTAATATATCTTTTGATTGATGTAGTCATCAATGGTGGATCAGACGGGTGTATTGTAACTATTTTATTTGGAATGCAATATTTTGAAATTTCAAGTATCTTGTCGATTAGTCTCTTAGCATAAACATTTATATCAGGGTTATGGAGAGCGTTCCAGTCTGTTGACGATGTGATTTCTTTTAGAAGATCATAATTCCCTTGTTCGTATTGCCATATTTGCCGTATAAATGATCTACATGTCGGCTTACAAAATTTAAATATGCCAAAGATCGGACAGTGGTAATCTCAACTCCTGGCCAAGAAAGGGTCTCCCACACCGTTTAAGATAACATGATTAGGATAACTGACAAGCAGCAAGTCAATGAGGGAGGAAGAATGTTCCGTTAAATGTGTTGGCTCGTTTACAACCCGGGTGAGAGAAAATTGATTACAAAATTCATTTATTTTCCTGGCCGATTAAGAGTTATACGTTAATATTAAAATCGCCAGTTATTATAATGTCATCTATACCGCTGTCTACAGCAAGATGGATGGATCAAGTCCTCCATTGTTGAATAATAGTTTGATGGTATGTAAAATAATCCAAAAAGTACATGTTTATGTTAGATAGAACTAGTTCCATCCACATACATTCAATTCCTCTTGGTTATAAATCTAACCTGCGTTTATAACAATAGATAACTTGTTTTGAAGAGTGGACAGGTTCATGGAGGTGCCCAATGCTGGCAGTGCTGAGGAGCCTGTGGGAGGTCCCGGATTCTGTTCGATATCTCCGGCCTTAAGAAGCAGAATAAAGATCCAGGCGACTGTAACCAGTCCGAGAATAAATGCTAATCCATGACGTGTAAACTTACAGTTTTCCGTTTAGTGCTTACCTGGTACAGTGTGTCTAAGTAAATTTTGAAATACAAAAAAGGTAAGAGTCCAGGGAGTGCCACAATCACAAACCGCAGCTCTTCCAAGACACCAAGAGGAAGAGGAAACAGACAAAACCAAACAAGCGCAAATCGAACAAACTACGAAAAGCACTAAGATTAGCTCTCTCCTCCCCAAGCGAGGTAATCGCAATGCTAAAAGAACTGAAAAACACAAGAACAAAATAATACAGGGTAAGACATAAAACAAATTGCCTCGTAGAATAAACCACAAAGCAACAAAGAGTAAGACTAACACCGGGACCACTGCCTTAGAACGGTCAGTAGAATAAACCACCGGGAGGTTTAAAGCACTTTTACAGCTAGCCAACTTCACCCTGGGTCCCGATGCTACTCTTAATAAATAAAAATTCGGCTCCCAACTCAGTCAATGCATCAAAGCGAAAACATAAAAATCATATTAATCACAATGATAAACAAAGACTCATGGCTAATTCTACTGTATGCCAGAGTAAATGAAAACCAATAGTTGAACCACGGCGGGCCAAGCCAAAGACATATTGTCAAGCCCCAACCCACTGGTTAAAGTTTTACGAAGAGGTCGTCATTGAGTCTGAGGCCCGAACCGCCGTCATGTAATTAAAGAGTGGAGCATAGCCATCAATAATGATTGGGTTGACAACTGGGCATGCAGTCTGCCGGATAATATCCAGGCTATAGCCAATTCTTTGATAACGTTTAATTAGTTTTCTGAATTACTCCGAAAATTTAGATTTTCCCACAAATTTTCTAAATCTGTACACTAAGTCACCGTAAAATTCTGGTTCCGATATACCTTGTTGCAGAAATGTTTTCAGACCGACGCTATATTTTTTTACCAAGGCTGCAAAAAAAATTCGAAAACGCCTTACGAAGTTTAAAATAACGATAGCCAAATTCGTGTTTGATGGCTGACAAAAGAGAAAAAGCATTGTCTACGCTATTTTAGATGTATAGCAGAACACAAGCGGCACAACATTGATACGATACCCATGTGTGCGCGAGGCGGTAAAAAGCTCATCTGATTTTCTTTTCATGATACTGAAGAGCCATTCCATCAGGATCAACACTGTTTTGTCATCATGTTACTGATTAATAACCAAATCCACTATGCAAACAGTGTAGATCTACATGACCCGACTAAATAATATTTGTGAATACCATCTTAATTATAGAGATGAAAACAAGGTAAGAGAAAAGTCCAGGAAGTACCACAATCACAAACCGCAGCCCTTCCCAGACACCAAGAGGAAGAGGAAACAGACAAAATCAAACAAGCATAAATCGAACAAACGTACGAAAAGTACTAATATTAGTTCTCTCTTTCCCAAGCGGGGTAATCGCAATGGTAAAAGGACAAGAACAAAATAACAGAAGGTAAGACATAAAACAAATCGCCTCGTAGAATAAACCACACCGGGATCACCGCCTTAGACGGATCAGCAGAATAAACCACCGAGTTGGGGAGGGGTGTGTGTTTAAAGCACTTTTTGGTCAACAAAGGAAACGGGATTTGGTTAAAACACGTTCGACCATATATGACAGAAACGATCTAGGAAACTAAATTCAACCGCGAGTTTTCTGCAACAAATCTCTAATGTATTGAAAGAAGGCAAATGTTAACACAAGCCTGTCCGATTTCTCGATTGTCTGCCTGTTACCCTAGAATTAGGGTTCTGAAATAACATGAGTTTTCCCGTGACAGTTGTGACAGGTGTATGTTGTAGCATTTATACACGCCAGTAAAGAACTATCGCTACAACTAGTCCATTTTATGGGCCAAACGATGTGATGGCTAATGGAGAATTACGCCCTTCCAACACTAGAGGTGTTTGAACACGAAATTGCCTTGCTTTTCACAATTTGCTTAGTCCCGTTAATTTCGGGACGATGCATGAATATGCTATTGGCAGGGGCGGCAACGCATGTTCATTATGCAAGAATTCAGGAGTCCGACATAAGTGTGAGCGAAATACTCTAATTGCCTCACTGCTATTGCGTTAGTTCGATTCGAAACAATGGCAATCCTCTAAGCGAGAGGTTTAGCACACCCGTCGTGTATTAAAATATCCCGACCCGTCAGGTGATTTAGCCGACAGAGCAACCGTTTTCGGATCGGTAGGTTAAGGGTTGAATCCCTAGCCGTGGCATATGTACTAATTTCTGAAATTGGTACCAACTGCTCTGTCTTGACATTCAGCATTAGATATAAGAGATAGGACTGGTCACGCCGGTGACAGTATAATATGGGTAGTATCATCAATGTGGTTGGGTTTTGATACTGCAGTGGGGTGTTACTGTAAATAGGGCATCAGTTCTCATCGTCGTAACCAGATACCGTCATGACAGGACTGAAAGTCTGTTTACAATGGCGTTTAAACTCACCTCAAACAAACCTATGGGTACAATCGCCACAAGACTATATTGTCCGCAGACTGCAAGAAACTTATCCAGCAAGGCAAGCTGTCTTTTAGTCCTCTGATCATGTAAATACGATTCATACATTCTTAACCAAAGCATAACTGTTTTCATCTTAATTTACCTATTTGGCCATGACTTATTTTGATATGCATATTCACGAACTGAGGTCAAAAAGACAGATCAATATACACCAGCAATAAGATAAAACTATAGCTCACAACATTATTGACGCTTACAGCTATGGGCATGTTCAGTAGGCGACAAACTCTCCAAGAAAACAGGACCCCGACACCTCATGCAAATTATCTCCTTAGGAGACAATTCGCATGAAGTGCCCCCTAAGAAAAACAAGAAAAAATCATAATGTCGTCTGCTATACAAAGTGCCAAGAAACGGGTAAGTTAATGCCCAGATTCGGACAACCTGGAAAGTCAATGAAAAATAGTCTTTATAAGTCTGTTGCTGGGGCAAATATTGGAACGGATCCAAACGCAAAGTCGTCTACAGTGCTTAATATCACATAAATCACGCACCAGTATGTTTCCGTCACCAGACCAAACACTTTTAAGAAGTTTGTTTTTCACCATCCTACGCGCCTTCAGCCTCCGCGGTATAGTCAGGTTACCTCTGTAACCTCTGTCTCTGGTCTTTGTATGAGCCTCATGCAGCTTCCTGCGAGTACGATACGAGGAGAACTTGACAATTATATCTCTTGGTCTCCCAGAATTCCTTGGTTTTCCCGCGCGATGGCTACGTTCAATGTCATTCAGACTGACTTCAGCTTCAATCGCCCTCGGGAGATACATCTGTGTTCTCTGATTGGTTCTCAGGAACTCCAGCTATCCTATATACTAGATTTATAACAGATTATGTAAGGTTTCTAATGTTTGAATGCCTCTATTATTGTTTGAACTATAGATTACCTTTGTTTGTTGGAAATTACATCGTGTCGTTACATGTTATTTTTAATTTAAAAGTCAGTCACCAAACGGCACTATACTACACGATGTGAGAGATTCGAACCTTGAAGTAGCTAAAAGAAGAGTACAAGATGGTGGGCTTCAAAAGGACAGGTATCTACCAGGTATAAAAAGTACTCATTCATTCGACACACTCGATATTGTGTGTGTGTGTGCGTGCGTGCGTGCGTGCGTGCGTGCGCGCGCGCGCGCGCGCGCGTGTGTGTGTGTGTGTGTGTGTGTGTGTGTGTGTGTGGTTAAGAACCGATGTTTCCCTGTTTCAACTCTTTCCCTTTATGGACCTAATCCTCCACCCTTCACAAATAGTCATAATACTAATACATTAGTACCGTTATGTACTCGTCGAATCTCTTTTTATGCATGTTTGAATGCATGGATCAGTACATTCCCCATGTAGATATAGACAAGTACTATTCTCCGAGGGTGCATTTATATAATCAGACCACATCCATTCTTATAAACAGGTAAACGCCACTTGAACAGCTCTCAGTGATTTGCTTCGTAATTATCGAGAAACCTAAATCCTTACTAGCTCAGTGGTAGTTCTCCTAGCTCACAAATAATTGACTTAGCGGGTTCGAATTCTGGTTTGATTGTATTGTTTTTAAATCTTTTTGTCATGGTATTTAATTTTAGTATATCAGAAGACAGAAACATTTTTGCTTGCGCTTCATATTGAAAGTTTTGTCCACTTTTCTGGCAGACTGTCAAGATTTGATTGCAATACACAGAAAATGCATCTATTTTTATCCATTTCGGTTACTTCATGTGCTTAAAATTACCACATGTGCTAAAGATAAATTAAAAGGACAATTTAAATTTATCGCCTGCGTTTTCTCGTCAAAAATTTTCATTAAAATGGTTGAAAAACTTTATTATAATCAGCCTTTGATTGAGTCTTTATCATATTTCAATTTTTTAACCAAGAAAGAGCAATCGATGTTTATTAGATCGCGTCACATTGCGTGGTACATGTACCAATTTGACCAATATGTTATTATTCTTGGAAACCATTTTCTGAATAAGTAATCGTAGTCGAGTGGTCAACGCTCCCGCCTGCCACGCGAAAGACCAGCAAAACGTTTTTTTCCTCTTTTTTATCTGTTCTTTAATGCATTTTTGTCACAGTTTGTTGTTATTATAATTATTATTATTACTTACTGTTTTTCCATTAATCCCCAGTTGACAATTTCAGAATTAGAAAACCAAACCAGCCGTTTTGTTCGCAAATATAAATATGTCTTCCTATGGACGCATAAATTGCATAGCCAACAATGAGTCCCATGCGGACTACCTATATCCGATAATAGTATCAGTTCAAAATACATTGATTTGAATCGCAAATATATGTTCAATATATTTCTTTGAAACTAATAATGATAGAATTTCTGTGCAAATGGATTCTAAAATTTGAATGTTTTCTGAACATTATAACAAAAAACCACTAAAACACAAAAATAGCGTATGGTATGTGCCTTTAAACAGATTCGGAAAGAATAAAGTCTCTTCTTTCCAATGATGTAAAGATTGTCGAAATATAATGAAAATAAAATGGGGCAAATTAAACATGATTCATGTATAATTTAGGACATTACCGGATTTGTAAACCCGATTTATTTTTAGCAATCGGCTTTTGGTGACGCTACAATGATCGATAATGATCGTATTAGTTCGGTTTCATTCTGATCAGTACTCGGAAATCCTCATTAGTAACTTATATTGAATACATTTCATGACATTAACATTTCGTTGATATTTTCATGATTAAGAAAATTGCTAATAAAATGAAACGATAAACCCTTGGAAGATAATAGATAACCTATTGTTTATGAATGAATAAGAGTTTAGATTTCACATAAAGTTGCAACAATTTCAGAGCCTTTCCTTTGAACTGCAAACATTCAGTCTGATCAGGGTCTAATACTTTTTGTGTTTAAAGCAACCATATCTCTTGATATTATGTGTATATAGATGGGATATAACAATGATGCTAGGCTCAACAGTGATCAATCATTCAACACCCTGGTAACTCACTCTCCCGCCCCCACCCCACTTAATTCACGGAAAAGTGGGCTTTTCAGGAGTATGTATTATTTTTGTATTTCTGCTCCTGAATATAGATTTTGGATTTTCATTAGAACCGCCCCATTTATATAGATTGTGAGTACCCCTTAGAACCGCTTAACTGATGCGGTTCTAACGAGTACTCACAATATATGTTTTGGACCAGAAATAAGACAAATAATACACATTATCATCTGATAAATTTTCTTTATAACCATCTTTAAATTAACTCATACTTCATTATATTATATATTACCAATTTAAAGTCTGCTAACAGATTATTCCCCAATATACAGCGACCTTATCGGCAAACAATCCCGCCCCCACCCCCGGGTTAGCTAGCCAGTGCCGCGTGGGATAAATGAACCGGTAATAATCAGATGTAAATGGGTCATTTCTTATTAAACCATGGAAGCAATTATGAAAAACGTGCTCATTCAAATGCATTAAAATTTGTCTCTCTCATTCGACCCCCGCCGAGGTCGGCAACATTCTTGCGTGGAGATTGATCATGAAATATTTTCTGCGGTCATTCTCTCCCTTCCGCTGATTCAAGAAGGGCAGTTGTCAGTTTCTGGCGAAATAATGTGCGCAATACTGGTTAACCGCTTAAGCCTGACCAGTAAACGTGTGGTTAAGTAAACTGACCGCGCTCGACATAACCCCATTGGGTTGATTGGACCATAAAACCTCAACACAAACAAATCTCTCTCATGCATGCGTAATGCGTAAAATACATTTATCATGAAAACGAACTATAAATATGTTTTCTGGTTTCTCACGTAATTGTCAGTAACAGTCCGATAACTCGGAGAAGGCGTTAGGTACGAAAATTCTGGAGGTAATCTTGACAAACCGTGCGAGTTTCTTTTGTTGAATCATCTGGGACCCATTAGTAGTATAGCTTTGCTTGATTTTTTAGGGTGAGCCAGATCCCCATCCATCGTGTCTTCTTATTAGGGAAATGTTTTCGCGTCTAACAGCTGTTTAAACGCTTTAGAAAAAATCATCTGAAATTTCATAGAGAGCTGGGTCTGGCCCACCCAGAAAAATCAAGCTTTGCTCGATGCTTTAGGGTGGGCCAGAAAACCAGCTTTTCCTCTACTACTACCAACGTTTCCGGACCTCAGCGAAAATTATTTACATATTATCATATACCAACGCCCTTTAAATAGCATGCCTAATAGATGTTTAAAGCACCATAAAAATTTAGAAGGTGATTATTCGTCCTGACTGAATCTAAAAACCGCAACCACCTTGCCTTCAACTCTGCCATTATAACGAAGTCTCAACTACACCATGCCGTAGGCATATCTAATATGTTTACACACAATTCCCATACAAAATTGGCTCATAGTACAATAATATTTGATGAAATCAAAGTTGTCGCCACGAAATACAAACATTTTTCTTGTTATTTCGATTTTTTTTTCTTTTTCTTTTAATAAATTTTTTACTAGTTTGAATAATCTTCTCTTGTCTTTTTCTATGTTCGGCAAGCGTTTGGTTCAAGCATTTTTCACAAGTTTGAAAATTCTTATGTCACCTCTAAATTTGTATTTGTATTTCAGGTCGCCACTAAGTTTGTTTCATCAGGACCCATGTCTATAAGTCTTACGTTTCCATCAAATTTGTTTTTTTATTTCGTCAGGCCACATGTTTATAATTATATATGTCATTATTTCTTTAAGCGTCTTTATTTTCATTTAGGGCGTGGTGCTCTGGAATTTCGGATATAATCAATATAAATAATTCACAAAATTTGATTCGATGAATATCCGGATGGGGATTTTTTTTTTTTTTTTTTTTTTTTTTTTTGAGAAAGTTTAGCTTCTTCTTTTGAAACATAATCTTTTAATTTTGCTTTTAAAAAGAATCTTTCATTTTTTTATTCATTATAATATAACATCCCCCAATATAGTTTTTTTTTGTTTTTATAATAGCATAATTATCTTGCATGAATTTAAAATTTATCAAAAGAATTATATTCGGATATTCATATTTAAATTTACAATGATTTTTCCCCATTATATATATAATAAGCATAGAAAAAAATATATATCATTATTAGGATGAAAAACAAGAAACAAGTGACTCATCTGATATCCAATCACATCACCGTAATTATCAGAGTGAGATTCGGGGAGATAAGCGTTTAGAATATATAAGTAGGACTGGAGAAATATTAATACAGTATTATTTTTCATACGATGCCCAAAATAAAGTAGCACTAATATATCAGTATCGTGTGTTTATGGGAACAAGTAAAAATGCCAAAAATTCAACATCGTGTGCAAATTGTGAAAACGAAAAAAACGTTATTTCAAATAAAAACTGCGGCGAAATTGAATTGAATGTTATCATTGAACATGTAACTAAACGTAATAGAAGACAATACAAATCAATAAACCACATTAAAAACATGCTCAAATGCCTACAAGCTGAAGAATGGCGAGACGTACCGGGTGAAATATCAAATATTGTAGAAAATGATTTATGAGAAGTGTGTGTGTTCAATGCCAATTATAAAGTTGATATTAAAAAAAAACACAGGCTATCATCATATTAAAACAATGTACAACAAATATATTGCAGTTATTACGGGAACCCCGCCAATTTATTTATCAAGTGAAATGGAAGAGCGGATTATATATTTATTACAAGAGATTTTACGTTCACTTAAAAACACTACCCACCGAAAAGAATGAATTTTCTCAGTTATTCATAAGTTTTTAATAAATCATTTAAAATTTTAGGTATGAAAAACTATGCTAAATATTTTAATCTGGTATGAAAAAATATGATAAATATTTTAATCTTCCAAAAGGCAAACAAAGTTTGAGAGACCATGATAAAATTTGGAAAAAAATATATGTAAAGAAACGAGATGGAAAATTCATTATTCTGAATATACCAAATTATGATAATAAAATAAAAAGCACAAAAGAAAAAAATCAAACAGTTAGATTATATGCCCGACCAATGTTTTCGGGTGCTTATATGCAGCGCATCAGAAACGGAAAAACAAATACATTGATTCATATGTTGTTAAAACCATTGATATATTACGACAAAATATATTTATATGCAAAAAATCTGGAACAAGATAAATACAGCCTACTGATAGAAAGTTTAACTGAAATTGCAGGCGAATGATGAAATTAAAAATTATAAATCTAAACGAGCTGCCACTGCAGACTTTTATAGGAGAGCAACGGAACATCATAGAATAAATTGAGGAACAAACAAAGAAGTTGGGAGAAAAGATTGAATAACAAACAGAAAAGCAATTGGCGTTGATGCCTGATCTAATAAAATTTGATGAACCACCAAAAGTACCGAGCTTCTTGACGATCCTTTACTAAGCAGCAAGACCAAAAAAGAAAGTGATTATAGATGTTGTCGCTGGTTTAAACAAAATGTAATTACTGGTATTAATAAGATCGTGACTTTGGTTTTGAACTCAAAATGCCTTCTAAATTGTTAGCAGAACCAGAAAACTTAGCCTCGAAGGCTATCAAAGGGATTTAGGGAAAGAGATGGCTAGACAAAAGGGAAAAGGAGGAATAAGTGCCGAGTTACAAGCTCTAAAAATCTTAAACAACTCAGAGACAAAGCAAAAAATATGTTTCAGGGGCAATACATGATTAAAAAAGGTAAAGGTAAAGGTCTTTCCAGGCACCCATATAAAATGGAGACAGATGGAAAATATGGAAATTTACAAATTGGTGTACCTCAACTTGTTGAAAGTAAAAGACTTATTGTGAGAGGGGGAGGTTCTATTATGATGGAAGAAAATGTTGATTCTGATCTTATTGATCTATTGACAAAAAGAATGGAAACAAAAAGAATATATTCCAATTTATGTCAAGATATTTTTAGGCAAATTAACCAATCTCTCTGGCTCACAATCAAGAAAAAGAAGCAAAAAGTGTAATATTATAAAAGGAGGATGCATCCCAACATTTTATAATAGCCCTGATTATCTCACTGATTTTCTTGAATTGATTATTGGTTACGTAATGTATTTATACGCGTTGATCAATGTTCCGTCTTCGAAGGTATTGATTTCAAAAGCAAACTGAAGCTATTTTCAATTTTGAATATATCTAAAATGATTATTATGATTCTTTTGCCATGTACAAGGCTGATAACTTCTCGGAACTATAAAGAAATTTGAGAACTATTTGAGAACTGTATAACAGAGGCAAAAACCGGAGTAAATAACAAGTCACCTAAGGGTGTAGGTGATCCTTTATTGAACTCTGCACAACAATTGTATTCACCTGCGTTACCTGTATATACGAATAATATGAACAATATGAATAGCAGCTTTAACGGTTTGGTTCCCCGGCAAGTCAAATTGGTTCCTAGCTGTTTCAAAAAAACGCACAGCAAACGATGCCCGGTCAGATGGGCTATAATCCTATAGGTATGGGTATGGGCGCGGGTAATAGTAGCCCGCCTGGTAGCTTTCCGCATATGTCAACAGCGCAGTCGTTTAATATGGCGAACATGGTGCCTCCTAGTCAGCCACCCACAAATATGCAAAACAGGTCATCCGCCAACGCCAATGCCAACGTCACAACTAGCTTCAGCGTCGGCGGGGCAGTTGGCGTTGTTAGTAAATACCAAGTTTGATGAAATTTGTAAACGTCTCGAAAAATTAGATACTTTGGGGAAAAAAAGGAAAATGACATTGACGTCAAGGTCAGTAAATTGTGGTCAGACTTAGACAAGCGTGTGTCGAAGGAGACGTTAAATGATATTCAATCGAAGTCCATGATTAACAATTTGATCACTTGCGGCATTAAGGAGGTTAATAATGAAACCGTCGAGCAGACAGAAAATGAGGTAATTCTGTTCCTGCGAAACGATTTGGAGGTCCCGCTTGAGCGGCTGGGTCAGATAAAATTGGAATGAGTACTTTGGATTGGTCAACGTCGTTACAGAAAAATACTATCAGTTTTCTGACAATAAGTATAAATAAGTATAAAACATACGTTAAATCATTGAGGGAAAAATTAGAAGAAACTGATAAATTTATGCATGATCAGTACCCAGCCGACGTTGTCGCACACAGAAAAGAACTAGTCCCAATCCTGAAACGAGCAAAGGCTGATGGTAAGCAAGCATATATAAAATATAACAAACTTTTAGTCGCTGGAGAAGTATATTCGGATGGTGCATGCGGCAAAGTTCCCGCTTAGGAGTTACAGGAGGCTGGTATTAAGGTACTAACTTGGAATTGTAACGGTCTCACGACCTAAAAGCGCAAAAATGAAGATTTTGCAAATATTTTTGGGAAGAACGACATTGTTTTTCTACTTAAATCATGGACAGGTGATATAGAATTCAACGGATTTTTATCGAAAGTTCAGACATCGAATGCAAGACGAAACAGTGGTGGAATAATGTTGTATTATAAAGCCGGTCTAAAAGAGGGCAATACCAGGAATAATTATGATACTATTATCTGGTTAAAGTTAGGTAAAACATTATTTTCTTCTTCCGAGGATGGTTACCAGTGTGGAGTTTATATGTGGGGAGAGGCTTCCCCAGTATTTAAGTTCAGTGCGATTTATTTCAAACATTACAAAACGATATCTGTGATTTTGATCAGCTTGGTGTTGTTATGATAATAGGAGATTTTAATGGTCGAGTTGTAAATAATTGGATTATATTGAACAAGTTAGATACCAAACTAGTTACGTTTTATTCCAGATGAGCCCTTGCCAAGAGCGTCAATTGATACTGTTAGCAATATACAATAAATGCAATTACTTGATTTATGTAAAAGCACAAGTGTAAACATTATAAATGGGAGGTTGGATGAAGGTCAAAGTTTCACATATTTTTCTAGAAAAGGGTCAAGCGTTACTGATTACATGTTGATGAAGCTTTGAGGATTTTTGCTATGTAAACAATTTTAAGATTTTGCCTTGCAATGAGTTTTCGGATCATACACCTTTGCAGTTTTCTTTAAGCGCGTTTGATGATACTGAATTTCAATCAAATGGCAATCAGGCAGATACGTTTAGATTTCAGTGGAATTGTCACGAGAAGGACGTTTTCCGCCGAAGTTTGATAGGTAGATTACCGGACTTAAACCATATAACAAATTTGCTAGATAGGCAAATTTTTTTGTGTGTTCTTTGTTTACAAAGGCAATCCTTTTTGACTTTTATTCTACTCTACTGTAGCTGGTGTTGTGCCGTGTGGCAGCCGTAAAATGTCTCCCTGTACATCATCATAGTGCAGGTTATATTTTATTTCCTTTGGGATCATTAAAACCCATTCTGGTTATTTTGAAACCCATTTTGGTTATTTTGAAACTCGAATACCGCTTAAGCCGGCGCTTGGTGTGTGTGCGCGCGCGCGTGTGTGTAAGGGGGGAGGGTGGGGGTATGCAGCCTCGCAAACAACAATGTTACATATGAAGAGACTCAATAAAACCGAGTCTCCGATTTTCGAGATTTTTGTGTGTTCTTTGTTTCCAAATGCAATCCTTTTTTACTTTTATGATAAAAAAAGTGTTAGTGAAGCAGTAGAAAAATGTGTAACTGTTATAAATGAGGTGGCTACGCCATTGTTTAAAAAGAAAACAAACAGAATTGAAGGGTCTTTCATGGCTAAGTATTCATTGCGTGCAAACTGGTTTGACGATGAATGTCGCGAAAAGAAACAAAATTATACTGAGGCACTTAGTTTAACATGTACAAAATTTTAGAAACCAGACATGTGTTATGTGATAAAAAGGCAGACTATAAGAAAGTATTAGACGCAAACGCAGAGCTTACAATTTTGCCGGAATGAAGAAATCGAAAATTTACGAAATAAAAGGCCAACGGATTTCTGGAAATTGTTTCGACGTAAAAAGGCAGATAAAGGAAAGGGCACACGAATGGAAATTTTATTAATGTTGTTAACAACGAAGAAGCTGAACACTTTTGTTCAAATAATGACTTTGATAAATGTGATCCCATTTTTGAGGAACTAGATAGCATAATAACTGAAGCCAAAATGCGTGAATGTATGAAAACATTAAAACAAGGAAAGTCATGCGGTTCGGACACGGTTCTTGGAAGCTGATGACATTTTGTTTCGCATATAACAGAACTTTTCAATGCCATTTTGGACAGAGGGTGCTTTTCAGGTGAATTGATAAAGGGAATAAATTGTGCCATTGTGTAAAAAGGAGAAAACGATGTAAATAATTTTAGAGGAGTAACTTTGGTTAGTTACATGTCCAAGTTATTTACCGCGGTTCGTAATAAAAAAGTCAATTCCTGGTCAGAGAAGTATAATACTCTGACGCACAGTTTGGCTTCGAAAAAAAAGGGTTTTCCACTGTTGATGCTATATGTACTTTACACAGTTTGATACAAAATATAACAAACGGTTATACTGTGCTTTTGTTGACTTGAAGAAAGCCTTTGACTCTGTTTATCATAACGCACTTTGGTTTAAACTATATAAAATGGGAATAAACGTTACAATGCTTAGAATGTACGATACTGTTAAATGTTGTGTAAAAAAAAAAAAGGTAAGAGAAAAGTCTAGGGAGTGCCACAATCACAAACTGCAGCAGCCCTTCCCAGACACCAAGAGGAAGAGGAACAAAACCAAACAAGCGCAAATCGAACAAACGTACGAGAAAAACTAAGATTAGCTCTCTCTTCCCCATGCGAGGTTATCGCAATGCTAAAAGGACTGAAAAACACAAGAACAAAATAATACAAGGTAAGACATAAAACAAATTCCCTCGTAGAATAAACCACAAAGCAACAAAGAGTAAGACTAAAACTGGGACCGCCGCCTTAGAATGGTCAGTAGAATAAACCACCAGTGGGTTAAAAGCACTTTCACAGCTAGCCAACTTCACCCTGGGTTCCGATACTACTCTTAATACAGAAATACATAAAAATTCGGTTCGCATAAAGACTCCCAACTCAGTCAATGCATCAAAACGAAAACATCAAATTAATCACAATGATAAACAAAGACGAGTACTCATGGCTAATTCTACTGTATGCCAGAGTAAATGAAAACCAATAGTTGAACCACGGCGGGCCAAGCCAAAGACATATCGTTAAGCCCAAACCCACTGGTTAAAGTTTTACGAAGAGGCCGTCATTGAGTCTGAGGCCGGAAACGCCGTCGTGCAATTAAAGAGTGAAGCATAGCCATCAACTATGATTGGGTTGACAACTAGGCATGCAGTCTGCCGCATAATATCCAGGCTATCCCCTTTTATAACGGTTAATTAAGACACGGTGGTAGTTATTCTTTGAAGTTTTAGTTGGATTAAAACAAGGTGAAACTTTGTCGCCTATATTATTTTCTCTGTTTACTGAGGACTTGGAGGTATATCTGCAGGGTAAGCCGAGTTCTGGTCTTAACATTAAGGATATAAATTTACTTTTGCTTCTTTACGCGAACGATATGGACAAGGAAACAAGACGATCTAAATGAACTTTGTAAATACTGTGATAAGTGGGGATTAGAACTAAACACTGTTAAAACCAAGGTTGTTGTGTTTAGGCGGGGTAGACTTCGTCCAAATAAATGTTGGTGGTTTAATGGCACTGTGTTAGAAACGGTAAACGATTTTAATTACTTAAATGTTGTGTTTGATTACACGAGAGCATTTGCTTTAAACCAGTAAACGCTCTGAGGTAAAGCTCATAGGGCTATGAACGTTTTTACTTCAAAATATTCGCAGGTTTGACTTTCATCCTAAACTATGTTGTCAGTTGTTTGATGCGTTAGTTTCATCGTAAGTATTGCAAAAAGACTTTGAGCGTTAAACTGTCTACAAGTGATACCGCTGTGTACGGTGACCTATGGAGATACCCTTTATATAGCGTATGTTAAAATACTGGTTCAAACTCGTGTATACGGACAACTTTGTTCTAAAAGCGGTACATGAGGTTTCGCAATACGAATATGCTTTAAGCAAGAAAAACTTGGTATATAAGATTTATTATGGATATGGTTATGTATGGGAAAACACATTATTAGTTAGTCCACAAGTGTTTTGAATATTTAAACAACATGGAAAGCTGATCTGGAAATTAACCAAAAGCTACCTAAACCGGTCCCTAAAATCGATTTGAAGACTAGAGCTAAAGACGGGCTTATCAGCCCGCCTAAAATACAATCCACCCATCAATTCCATTTTTTGTACCCTGACATGCATCATGTCTTTGGAACTGATGCACCTAGGATGTTGGAATTTAGTACAAATGTTGGGTATGGCTCTATGTACAGCGGGAAAGAGAACCATCCTGGTTCTGCTTATTCTTCAATTTATGTGCCAATTTTTCATTCTGTACAATCCAAGTTTTTCCCCATCAAATATTTTTTTCTGAATTACTCCATCTAGGATCTTTAAATTAGGTACACATGTTGAGTATGATTTGTTGAATTGCTGGAAAGAGAACTAGCCTGCTTTTGCTTATTTACCATTTAATTGTCCAATTTCTCTTTCTCTCCAATAAAATTTTTCCCAATCAAATGACTACTGCACTAACAGCTGGGCTCTATGGCATTAAATGTATCGCATCTGATTGCAGATCCAGGGGTCGCGTTTGAATCCCAACTGGCCTGCTCTTGCTTATTCTTCCATTTATTTGCCCTTTTTTCTTTCTCCAATCATTTGTTTCGAACATTTTTCTGGAACTAATGGATCTAGGATCTTGAAATTTGGTACAAATGTTGGGAATAATTTGTTGTATTCAGTGAGGAAAGAGAACTTGCCTGCTCCAGCTTATTTAATCATTTATTTATCCATTTTCTTTTGCACCAATCAAAATTACCGTCAATGATTTTTCATCATTTATAGACGCCTGGGTATTCAAATTTTGAGCATGGTAAAATTACTAAGCCGGCCTCGGTGACAGTTGGATGCGCCGACCGACTGGAGACCAGGGGGTCGCGGGTTCAACCCCCGCCGAGGTCGGCAACATTATTTCGTAGAGATTGATCATGATATATTTTCTACGGTCATTCTCTCCCTTCCGCTGATTCAAGAAGGGCAGTTGTCAGTTTCTGGCGAAAGAATGTGCACAATACTTAGGGGACTAAGGCTGCCCAGTAAACGTGTGGTTATGTGAACTGACCGCGCTCGAGATGACCCCATTGGGTTGACTGGGCCGTAAAACCTCAACACAAACAAAAATTACTAAGTCAATTGTGGAAACGAAAACCAAGCTTATTGAATGGTGTTAGTCTATTTTTCTTTTTATCCATCTTTTATTATTCATAGTTATACGTCAGGTTTTCTGTGCCAAAGATTTCTCAGATTCTATATGTTGCCTGGGTCTTAAGACTCTTAACACATTGAGAGTAACCAAAATATTGTGGGAAAGAAAACCATGCTGTTGTTGTTTTTTTTATACATTGCTCTTCTTTTTTTCCCTTTTTTTCTTTGTTTCTGTTCATTGTTTTTACATAGCTGGGCTTTTCCTTGTGTGTGTGTGTGTGTGTGTGTGTGTGTGTGTGTGTGTGTGTGTGTGTGTGTGTGTGTGTGTGTAAACATTTTTCAATCAAACATTTCTTTGGAATTACTGTACCAAGGGTCTTGAAAATTAGTACAGTGTTTGGTATGATTTGTTGTGTTGTGGGAGACATTTGATCTGTTCCTATTTATTCTTCTATTATTCTTTCTCTCCAATCATTCGTTTCCGTAACATATTTCTCTGGAACTATTGCACCTAGGGTCTTGCTCCTGGTTATTATACATACGTTTTTTTTTTTTCCGTGCGGGTTAACTTTTTTCTGTCAAACATTTCTCTGGAACTACTGCACCTAAGATCTTAAAATTAGGTCCAAATGTTGTGTTGTGGGAAACTGGTATATTTGCTTATTCTTCTAAGTATTGTGGTCATTAAGATGGAAGGCCAGACTAATTATTATGGTTATTAAGATGGACAGGCCATGTTACCGGGATGCCTGAGGAACGTTTGCCAAAGAAAATCCTCTATGGAGAACTAGAAATGGGCAAACGCTCCCAAGGTGGTCAGAAGAAGCGATACAAAGACACCCTCAAGGATTTCAACATACCAACAGTCATGGGAACGAATTGCACAGGACCGAGCAAAGTGGCAAGGCCTCATCAGAAGAGGTGCAAGTGAATAGGAGGCAAAAAGAATCAGCGAAGCCGAGCGGAAACGTGCACAGCGCAAAGCCAGAGATAAGACATAACCAACACAGCTGTCTTGCTCTGTTGTTCCATCTGCAACAGACAGTTTAGAGCTAGAATTGGTCTTATCAGCAATCTTAGAACACACAAACAGTAGCATTTCTCGCATGTGATTAAAATTGGTCATTGTCAGTAATGACAGACGAACTATTAGATTATTATGGTCATAATCTCTCTCCAATTCAAAATTAAGACATCTGCACCAAAGCTTTCGCATCAAAGTATTTAAGACGTTATATTATGAAGGCCGCTGATGGATAGGCACCAGCCAGGGGTATATGTGACCAACTTGCCAGTTTGTCTAATTTTCTAAACTCTGGTTGCGAACCTAAGAATTAACTCTGGCCTAATCAAACGGCACATTAACCGAAGAGAATATTGCAAAAGAAATAGTGATTTTGTACCTTCTACAGAAACACTATTCTGTTTATGGTTAATTTCTATCATTGTTTTCGCCCAGAGGGAGGGGTCGCGGGGATACCCTGAGGAATGGACATCCAAATCATATCCAACCCCTGGGAATTCGACAGAAAAAGTTGATACATTGGTGAGTATAAATTACCTAAAAGGGCAATTCTTGAAGAAACTATGTGCGAATTTTGATTCCTACCAAGGAGATTGTGGGTTTGGAAATAGACAGTTGATTGTAAATAACTATCCCTTTGGGATATCCCTTCACTCTCAGTAAACATTAATAGGTACATTTAGCAGAGACGGATCCAGGATATTTTGATGATGATTCACAATTGCTGAGTAATCAGCTTATGCACCCAGCCTTAGCAGTCTACTAGAATTTGATTTCGGACCAAAATTGACAGTGGTGTTCTTGAATTTGATTAATTAATGTAGTGAATAGTTACTAGGTGAAGAAGTATGACGTATTCAAGTCATATGAATCCCAAAATGTCTTACTCTAGCTCGGTGATTCTGACAGGATTGCCTTCCGAATCAACCGTCCAGTCACTTGAAGGGCTGATTAATCCTTTTTCTCGAAGTTCTTGTAATCTCTTTTGCTTCTTCACTCTACAATACAAATAAATTAAACATCCATCAAACATCATTGACAGAAAACTAATAGCAATTTAGCAATTCAGATCTTTCGTGACAGGTCATTCTTTCTCGTACTTTTAATGCAAAGTATTCCGTAAGTCAGGAACAGAGAATTTAACATTGGTAGATAGATAGATTCCTTTATTTCCTCCAGTATAGGAGAGCATACAAAATACAAACACAAGACAATATATACAATGACAAAAACAAATAATGAAAAAGAAACCATGAGAAAAAGGCAAATTCAAAATGAAAGTAGTATACATAATAACTAGTTTATACAATGTGCAGATCATAGGGTAATATTTAAATAACAGAGAATGTGCACAAAGCAGAGGGTAATCATTAAACCTAGATATATTTTCATGCTAATATTTGCCGACAGACCAGAGATACAGGGAACATGTGGCGGACCAATATCCAGACAGCACGTCCCTGTATTCCGCATCTGCAATGTATACAATGTCCAGTTAGGACATACTGGTCATTTTGGTCAGTTATTACTGTTCCCTGAGGTGCAGAGGTAGTGTACTTCGCCTCTCACGCGAAGGGACACAGGTTCGAATCTCTTCTGTCACATTTTTTGTTTCTAATTTAATCAATATTTGTATTTCTTTTTCTCTTATTTGATATTCTTTAACCTGTAAACAAAAACAGTACGACCCAGATCAAGTGACAAGGGCGTATAGCGTCTTTGTTATGGGATAAATGTAGCATTTTGGCAACACAAAGCTAAATAATGTGAATGCTGCTTTTCATGCACAGTCAGGTACTTGATAAGTAACACATTAAAACCAGTCAAATAATTAACACTTTACCTTTCAGGGTTAAAATGAGTCAAAACCACATATTATTTCGATAGAGGAAACAGTTTTGTTTCCATGGCTGTGCAAAGATTTCTTAAGTAATAACTTTTTCTTTCTAAATTGTATTCCAGTACCTAGCAGTCAAAATAATGAAAACATAGAACTGGTTTGTAAACAAAATATGTTAAATAAAACTGCTTTTTATGGGACAAATTCGACATATTTGTTGCCATGGCAACATATATTTCTGTGTTATGTTGATTTTGTTCGTAAATTTGTGTTTCAATATTTGACAACTACGATATGCTTTTATTGTTCTAACATTTCTGCCATGAAATTGATTAAAAACAAACAATTTTACAATACAACATGCAGTGTTTTGTTGTTGCAAGCATGACAATTGGTTTTCAAACTTGTTGCTGTTCTTTTTAAGATGTCCCATGTTGATTTATATTCATAAGAGTTTTCATCAATATATTAAACAGGCCAGACTTTTGTTATTCGTAAACCAAGCCATTTTGATTTTGTTTTTGCGTCCTACAGTCTTTAGGCACATAGGTGAACTTATAGTTTAGGCAGGTTCCGTCGTCCACACTCTTCGAACATCTCAGAAGCCGCAGGGTCAATCCAAACACATTTTTATATAAAGCCACAAAGGAATTAGGGAACAAACATTCGTTTAAATTATCCAGTCATGTCGTCAAGATATCTGTCAGGCCCATATACAGTGTTGTATCTAAAGAAGGCCAGGAAGGTCATTTCTCCACCTAAAATCATGAATGGGAGAAGGGGCCATACTGACCCTATAAATTAAAAAAAAAGTGTTGCTGATATTTTTCACAATATGGTCCCTTAAAATAGTTGAGAGTCCTTTAACTATGCTTGGGTTTGGGGGGGGAGGTGGGGGGGTGGGGGTGGGGAGCAGAAATGGCCCAATCACTTAGGTCCTAGCGGCAACACTGCATATATGAGCCACCGCATGGCAAAATCAACAAAATGACATGTTCACCCAGGGCAGACTCAGATCAGCCTGGGCATCTGCCCAGTCTGATCAGTCTTTACTGTCCGCAAGTAAAAACATTGGGTCCTTTTGAGTGCATAGCGAAGACTGGTCAAACTGGGTGGCTACCCGTTCTGATTTGAATATTCCTTGTCACAAATGGTAAAAACCATCCGCAATCAGCAGGCCGATTACCTTCAAACTTGCCGGCATAGTGGCTCAATTGCTGAGGCGTCCGCTTTGCGTCCGGGAGTTGATACCCGGCCGGCTCATATCAAAGATTTTAAAAATGGGTACTAGCTGCTCTTTCGCAGCATTGAGAAAGCGGAACTAGTCGGCCGAGTGTCAGTATAATGTGATAAGGTGGAATGTTGCGTCATGTGTCAGGGGCGTGACATTTCAGTGAGACAGCGCTCTAAAAGTGACAGCTCCTTCTCACAGCCAGAGACCGTCGCGATATGACTGAAGGATGGTTGAAAGTTAAACCCGAATGAAATAAAAATATACCTTCGAACTTTCTTTTTTTCAGGTTGAATCTGATCAAAATTTAATGTTATACCCACGCTTGCATAGTCCTTTTCTAGTGTTAAATGTAAAGATGTTATAAAACGGCTATAAATTGTAAATCAAAGCACTGAAAGCACTAGGTTCGATTGTCTCTAAGTTTAGTCTTGGAAAATGGTGCTGAACTGGGACTTGAGACTGTTTTATTTAACCCTTAACTTTTTTTTGTAATTTAAGCAAACAGCGCAGACCCTGATCAGACACCGCATACAGCGGCGTCTAATTTGGGTCTGTACTGTTTTCCAATGTCCCAACTCTAAGCCCAGTCCAGGTTTTACAGATAACCCTCTTTATACAGCACTCTGACGTCACAGCGATAAGAATAGCGCGACTATAAATGACTGTTACCTAGATTTCGTACGCTATTATATTCTCCATTCATTCTTTTATCAGTTGACCTTCGAACTTCGAGGTGTCAACATCGATTGAATTTTCCAACCAACCATAACTGATTTACTGCCTGCAGTTCTTCTCAACGCCTTGAGACAGTACAAATTTGACGGGTTCCGATTATGGAGAATAGTGTTGCACAGTCGTCGGACAAAATAACAACACAATAGAATAGAATACTACGTATAATGCTTCTAGTGGCAGACTAGTTGCTTGCTGAAACACTGACAGATGAACAAGAAAACATGTTCAGTATATATATATGCCTTCGAACGTTCGGAAAATGCGCAGTACCTGTCATGAACCGCTCCCACGCAACCCAACTCGATATCACCAACACTTGTTGACCGACTCGTATACTCATTAACTGGTAAGTAAGCCAAGTTTCGTTCTTTCCACTTGACGTCGTACCACTCTGGGCCGGTCACCGTTCGCCGGTACATTCGTTAATTTACAAAATTTTTCGACTCGTTTTACCCAAGGACGAAATTCTCTACTGTTTTTACCATCGAAAGGTGTAATAAACTGCTCTATACTAGCATTGCCAACAGAATTTGACAAAGCTCCACGCTGCTCTGTCAACTGCCTTAACGCATTTGTAACTTCTGTATGAAATAAAACATTTTGAGCATTCTGACCAACATCGGGCAACTGGTTCCCTTCCGCCATGACTAGAAAAGTGAATAATCAAAAAGACACTTAACTTAGTTCTTCTCCTTTTCTTCAGACCCTGGCATGCCTATTAATTCAGCTTTTGTCGCACAGTCGTCGGACAAAATAACAACACAGTAGAATATAATATACGTTTAATACTTCTAGTGGCAGACTAGTTGCTTGCTGAAACACTGACTGATGAACGAGAAAACATGCTCAGTATAAATCTTCGAACGTTCGGAAAATGTGCAGTACCTGTCATGAGCCGTCCCCCCTCCCCCCTACATCGCCACTACTTGTTGACTGACTCGTAAACTCATTAATTGGTAATTAAGCCAAGTTTCGACCTTTCCACTTGACGTCGTACCACTCTAAGCCGGTCACCAATATTATTAACTGTGCGACTCAAGTGGCCAGTTACATACACGTCCTAACGGTCTTATCAGCGCACTTTTAAGCTCTATCTTTAAGAAATATACTGGACTGTTGTCTCGACAGCATACAACAATTATCATACATTTATAAACTACATACAAGAACCGCTGCTGTGTTACAATGGCGAACGGGAAAGATCACGTCAAGATAGAGGTGACTTTCCGCAAGACAACTCACCAACGCTTCGACTAGAAGGGGGCTGAAAGTAGGAGGCGGCCTACAACCCCTGCTGAAGCAGGGCGAGTGGCCTCGCCAGCCGGCATCAGCTAGACAACCAACAAGACAGACGACAGTCCGCCGAACAACGCCGCATCTGGTGTGGGAGAACCACCACCACCAACGCAGACACTACAACATCAACCAGAGACCATCACACTACCACGCTACAAGACTACAGCGACCATCACCGCATCACCTACTGTCAGACCAGCACCGACGTCATCTCCAGATGCTCCGCCAAAGAAGAAAACAAGGACCGCTTCACCGACCAGAGACTTCACTAAACCGCCGACAAGATATTATTACAGCCAGATCAAGAAGCAATACCCACTCCATGAAAAGTATGACTTGCAAGAGGTACATGGTTGCAAGTTCTCCAGGTTTGACGCCAACATCATCAAGGCGACCAGGAGAGATCGACCAGATGAGACAATCAACGTTGACCTGCCCGTCTATTTCTTATACCACGCAGATCAGAAGAGGTGGCTGATCATCAAGGGCCCAACGTCCAAAAATTATAGAGAAACTTGGTATGACGCTATCGAGAAGAAGATTGAGACGACGCCAAACCCTTATGACAACATCGTCACATGGATAGAGTTCCTCGAGAAGGTTTGCGAAGGTCCGGGAGGCGAAAAGTCTCTCTGCAAACTTGAACCAGCAAATATCTAGGTCACCGGTGAAGACGCGGTCGCTAAAGAGAGCACCTCATGGGTGAGGACAACAAACTCTAGGATGAGGACACCCGCTCGGCATCTGGGTTGCACCACAACTGACATGTGGCTAGTGAAAGAATCTTATTCACGAGCTGAGTACCGAAATGCATTGTGCAGTCGAAATTGACACGCATTAGGTACGAGATTGGAAGCTCAACCTTTTTCGGCCGATAGTCTAAATTTTGAAACTTACAGACTGGACGACTATTCACACACACGGGGTCTGGGCGAGGTGACCTCGTTATGAATTATAACCAGGCCCGTTTCAAGCCAACCTAGTCGTCCAGTAAAACTAATCCAGATTTTTCTGGCGTAGCCCCTATGCGACTCAATTGCCCGGCTATGTTAAAATCTGACTGATCGATTGATTCGTACGCTATTTGCGTGGAATAACATTATTGGTCAGCGACAGTCACGTGGACAACAACAATATAACTCAGACTCTTTAGTAACTTTGGGACGACTGATAAACAGCCGACACAAAAACGTTCAGTTTGAGAATAAAGATCAGTTCGGAGACAATACGTGGGTTTCATATCGTAAACAATGTGAACCGATCAGGTCCGTCTAACGCGCAGTTTGATTTCTTTGGTCAATGATAATCACGTGGACAACAACCTTAAGAAAATTTGGTGTATGTATACTTTAAACAATAGACCCAAAAAATAAATGAACAAATGGACTGTCAGTCACGGAACACGTACCTCCAGTGAAACCGAAGAAGTGTTGAATGTGATGAAAAGACAAAACAGGCCTTTATCGAAAACAAAACACACACACACACACACACACACACACACACACACACACACACACACACACACACACACACACACACACACACACACACACACACACACAGAGGAAACTGAAACTAAAGCTTAAGTGTCGTTAGCTAGTTTCTGCCCATTAAGCCCCATCAGTGACTCAGATTACACAATAATGAGGTAAGGGGCCGCCTCACGACACTAACACCAGCTGTAGTGAAGGTTTAAAAAAGACTGGCCCTTGAGAGCACTGAAGACACACAACCACACAACACATACACGGACTGAAGAAAAGTTTAAAGAATACGCATCCCTTATTTCAATTTTAGCTGTATATATAGTAGAAGGAAAGACATTTGGCTGGTGAAAACCTCATTGAAATATTCCAAATATTGACAGACATAAAGATTTTAAGTTTTTGCTCATTTGCATCTCATTAATATTCATGAGGAACCAATGACATCATTGGTTCTTATGAATATTTTTAAAAATGTTTTAAAATTTTGAATTTGAAAATCTCCTCCATATTTATCTGTAGAGCTGCAGTGCTTATACAGTTTCACAGTCGGTTCGATTTTTAAATGAACTTTAACTTAAAAATAAATTTAAGTAAAATTCAATAAATTTAAATTGCAGAACTAATCGTTCTGAATGTAATTTTCAACAATTCTTTGGTAAGCTTTGTATCCCTCGACCAAATAAAATAGGTTTGGGGGACATAGCGTGAACAAACGATATAATAATGCGTTTAAACGGCATACTATGTTGTTTAAACGGGATTTTTTTATTGTTTCATTTTCTTTTCTGCTGAATATTGACAGGAAACGTGTTATTTTTGTTTCTGATCTGTTTTTATTGTTTAGATTTCTTTTCTGCTAAATATCGGAAAAGAAATATGTTATTTTTGTTTCAATTTCTGTTCTGTTTTTATTGTTTTGGTTTCTTTTCTGCTAAATATCAGAAAGGAAATGTCTATTTTTTGTTTTAATTTCCGTTCAGCATTTATTATTTTAATTTCTTTTCTGCTATATATCGGAGAGGAAATGTGCTATTTTTGTCATATGATAAACAGAAATGTTACACTCGTGGTCATTTCATACGAAATTTATGAAATTTGTTGAAGGCTCGTTTCATAAATTTCATATGAAATGGCCACTCGTGTAAGATCCTCTATGTCAAGATATCAAAAACACATTTTTTTTGCGTTTTTTTCCGTTTTTGACGTTTAACTAACGCGGCGCACCCCAAAATATGACTGGGGGTACATCATTACATGTCTTTAATTCCGAACATGGTTGCACAAAATCATTTAACGTGCATTAACGTCATTGAATTTGAAGTCATTACACAAACGGATGTTTACGTAGCGTTCCTTTGAAAAATTCAGTGAGATAAAACGTAGAGCGGTGCTTGATTGAAGACGCCAAAATGGCGACGTCAAAGGAAATGGCGGCAAAACGGAACGTGATTGAATACTGTGTACAATTAGAAGTGACTCCTACGCATACTCTACACACAGTACATGCTGCAGAAAAATACAAATCTGTTTCAAGATCTTTTGTATTTAAATGGCACAAGAGATTTTTTGATGAATGGACAGAGGAGCAGCGGGGAAGACCAAAGCAAAGTGACGATCAGCTGATAGAAATAGTGCGGGATGCCATTAAGGAAGATCGTTGATTGAAGGTCCGGTCTAAATTAAAGAAAGCAAAGAGAACCCACGTACTATATGGAAATTTAGAAAATTTGGAGCATCATGCAAGAAACAACCTACAGAAAATATAATTTGTGTTAAAGTAAACGATAATTTTATATCCAATGTAAAGAAAATTGCCGATATCTTCAATACATATTTTGTTAATGTTGCCTCAAACTTAAAAGAACCACTTCAGTTATCAGCTTTTGAAAATTTGAGAAATTTCATTAATTCAAAAGTACTTCCAGATACATATTTAGACATTCCTGTTATAAATGTTGGTTTTGTTAAAAAGTATTTGTCAAGTCTTGATACGACAAAATCCACTGCACTGGACTGCATAGGGCCTAATATTCTTGCGTCGGGTATAAATAAAAGTATAACCACTGGTAACTTCCCAAATATGTGGAAACATACTCGAGTTAGTCCTGTTTTTTAGACATGGTCTAAAGATGAAATTATCGCTTTATATCCATTCTTCCTACTCTTTCCAAAGTGATTGAAAAATGGATTAATATAAAATTATCTGCATTTTTGAACAATCATGAACTTCTTCACAACACACAAAGGGGTTTCCGTTCTACTGAATTAGCACTTATTTTAATGTTAGATACTTGGCTGAAAGCTGTAAATGAAGGACGTCTTGTTGGTAGAGTTATGGTCGACTTCCAAAAAGCGTTTGATATGGTTGACCATGAGATATTTTTGAAGAAATTAAGTCTTTATAGATGTAGTAGTCTATCATTATCTGGGTTTCGATGTTACTTATCAAACAGAAGTCAAACTGTTTCCATAAATGGAGTATATTCTGAAACTGACACAGTCTTATGTGGTGTCCCACAAGGGTCCATTTTAAGACCCCTTTTATTTCTACTTTTCATTAATGATGTCCCTTTGACTTTGAAAAAAGTTGTTTCCGCAACAGATCTATATGCGGATTATACGACTATATATGATGTTCAGACAGATAAAGCGGCTCTCAGTGCAAATCTGCAGACCGCGTTAAACTTATTGAAAACTTGGTGTCGAGAAAACGGTATGCTACTTAATACTGATAAAACTAAAGTTATGTTATTAACCAGTAGGCAAACAAGAACAACATTTACAGGAAAAGTTTTATCGTTAAACTTAAACAATGTTGGGTTGCAACTTAATAACAATGAGAAGGTTTTAGAGGTCTATATAGATGAGAATTTTGTTTGGAATACCCATTTTACGTATGTTTCAAAGAAGGTATCTTCAAATTTGTGTCTTTTGTCTCAAATTAAGCATTATTTGTCTTTAGAACACAGGTTTTTATTTTATAATGCATATATTAAAGCGCATTTTGATTACTGTAGCATTGTCTGGGGTAATTTTTCAAACAATAATATTAACAAAATAAATAAGCTGCAGAAGCTAGAAACCATCTAAAATACTTTCATTTGATGACAGTGTATTTTTACAAAAAAAAAAAAAAAAAAAAAAAAAAAAGACAATGTATAAAATTGCAAATAAGATTGTCCCCAAGTACCTGATTGATATGTTTCAAATACGAAACATTAGTCTAATGCTAATGATGCGACTTCGAATTTACGATCTGTTCAACAGAAACTCAATTATACCAAAGCCAAACATTAATTTATTTAAAATAGTATTTCATACCCTGGTACAATAACAAGGGACACTACTAGAAATTAAAAATGCTGACTCTATAATTCATTCGTAAATAGCTGTGTAGCATGGATGAAAAAAAAATAAAATTACTATTTCATCGCCCCTCACCCTCCCCCGCCAATACAGTATCAATATATTGATTATAAAATCACTGTAAAAACTTTAATATTGGGGCAGACAGATCTGAGCAAACGGTGTGGACCCAGGTCAGATGCCGCAGAATATGAAGTCTGATTGGAGTCTACACTGTTTGCCATTCGTCCAGCAATATTTTAAGCGCATCTACTTGTGGTGGAATAGACCTTTACAAATTACAGGACAAGTATGGTGAGGAGTTATAGTTGTCACAATATTTAGAGTAAATACTGCATACTAAACGGCGTCTTTCGTTAATGAGTCTCGCTTTCAATTTTCTGCTTAAAAAAGTCCATATTTTGTACTTGATGCAATATCTAGAAATTGTTATGGAATAACTGAAATGTAATACAATTAACAGTTAAACATAGTGATGCTAAAGTTATACAATGTTTTAGCTCAATCAGTATCATACTAATCATTCTTTCATTTTCATACTTGTATATATTGCATTGTATATTGCATTTGTTGTTTTAATAATTTGTATTGTATGTATTTTAGAGGGCCTCATGGAAGATTGGCATCGCCAAATGAGTCACCCTCTTTAAATAAAGCCAACTTACTTACTTTTACTTTAATAATAATAATAATAATAATAATAAATAATAATAATAATAATAATAATAATAATAATAATAATAATAATAATAATAATAAATAATAATAATAATAATAGTCATAACAATAACAATAAACCCAGTCAAAATTACAATCATAATCATGTTACATTCAAAAGTAAGACTTTTTATTAAAACCGTTTCTTTAATTCATGTTATTCAGGTCATCAGGCATAACCTGCTATATGCAATATGGAATAAGCGACCTGCGTTAGAGAACATATTTCACAAGGACAACCCACCTTGCCACAGATCTCAGCAGACACAGCTAGAACTGAATGTGTTAGTTTTCAGAGACTACCTCATACGCCCTAATGCCTACCTTTAGCACGTTTAGATTTTGCCTTGTTTTCCTATTTAAAGTCGCAATTACGTAGACTTCAACGAACTCCGACAGGAAACTCTGCGAGCGTTGAGCAGTTTGAACCCCCACCCCCCACATCCCACAAAAAAAACAACAACAAACAACAAACAAACAAACAAACAAAAAACTGCTGGTTTGAAGGCGTGTATGATAAGTGGGTCGCTCGTCACCGTAAATGCATACAGCAACACGGAGAACAGTAATGTACGACATTTCCCCTCCTCTAAACATGCCTTCTCTTCCACAAAGTTCTGAAAGCCAAAAAAAGGTAAGAGAACAGTCCAGGGAGTGCCACAATCATAAACCGCAGCCCTTCCCAGACACCAAGAGGAAGAGAAAACCGACAAATCCAAACAAGCACAAATCGAACAAACGTACGAAAAGCACTAAGATTAGCTCTCTCTTCCCCAAGCGAGGAAATCGCAATACTAAAAGGACAGAAAAACACAAGAACAAAATGACACATAGTAAGACATACAACAAATCGCCTCGTAGAATAAACCACAAAGCAACAAAGAGTAAGACTAACACCGGGACCACCGCCTTAGAACGGTCAGTAGAGTAAACCACCGGGGGGTTTCAAGCACTTTTACAGCTAGCTAACTTCACCCTGGGTCCCGATGCTACTCTTAATACAGAAATACATAAAATTTCGGTTCGCATAAAGGCCCCCAACTCAGTCAATGCATCAAAGCGAAAACATAAAAATCAAATTAATCACTATAATAAACAAAGACGAGTACTCATGGCTAATTCTACTGTATGCCAGAGTAAATGAAAACCAATAGTTGAACCACGGCAGGCCAAGCCAAAGACATATCGTCAAGCCCCAACCCACTGGTTAAAGTTTTACGAAGAGGCCGTCATTGAGTCTGAGGCACGAACCGCCGTCGTGCAATTAAAGAGTGAAGCATAGCCATCAACAATGATTGGGTTGACAACTAGGCATGCAGTCTGCCGCATAATATCCAGGCTATAGCCAATTCTTTTATAACGGTTAATAAGTTTTCTGAATTGCTCCGAAAAGTTAGATTTACCTACAATTTTTCTAAATCTGTACACTAAGCCACCGTAAAATTCTGGTTCCGATATACCTTGTTGCAGAAGTGTTTTCAGACTGACGCTATATTTTTCTAACAAGGCACTGTGTCTGCGATAAAATTTCGAAAACGCCTTACGAAGTTTAAAATAACGATAGCCCTGCCTAAGAAGTTTTGCAGTTAGGGCTTTATTACGGTAGTTAAAGTCATTAAGATTTGAAGAAGCTCTGGCGAATCTAATAAGTTAAGATATGTATACCCCATATGAGGTACGCCGGGGGACATCGCCATCCAGAAAAGGGAAATTGACTATATCAAAATCAAAATCGTCCCGTTTATCATAAATTTTGGTGGAAACTGTACCATTAGATATACATAGATTCAAATCCAAAAAAGGTGCCTCGGTATCGGAAGAATTTGCTCTATTTAACTGGAGTTCTGTAGGGTATATCCGGTCCACCATTTGGTCAAAGTAAATATTGTCAATATTTAATAAATCATCAAGGAATCTTTAAATTGAATTGAAAGCCTCAATAATGTCAGCCTGATTTTTACGTGAGAGAGACTTCATGAAATCTCTCTCATAACAAAAAAGAAACAAATCTGCAACAAGAGGAGCACATCTGCATACCAATAGTTTGCCTATAAACTTTAGTTCCAAATCTAATAAAAATATTATCCAAACGATAAACAAGGGCATCACAGACTTTTTGACACGACCATAAATTGTGATTATTGTATACATCAGAAGTGAAAAAAGCACATTCTTCGTTGCAAGCCAAATATTGGGTATTCTCTCGAATAAACGTTCGGTTAATTAAATCAATAAGTTTATCTTTTATAAGATGATGAGGTAACGTAGTATACAGTGTAGAAAAATCATATGTAGACAATTTAGAAGCCTGAAAGTGTTTAGATTTAAATTTATTGAGAACATCATTAGAATTTTTTATTGACCAAAAATAGTTAATTCCGTCCCTTTCGTAAACAGTATCATAGTATCTAATCCAATGTTTTTTAACAGCAGTAAGGCATGAAGTTAGCAGTTTGGACAAAACAGTAGTCGTACATGAACTAGAATTAGCAATGAAACGTGCTTTATAAGGTCGTTTATGAAGTTTCGGTAACCAGTATAACGTAGGAAGTCTGTCTTGCTTTTCTTTAATACAACCCTTCAACTGCCTATCTTCAAAGTCCAGACATTCCAGTGTCTTTGTGTTTTGAGAAAGAATAAATTGTTTGCTATGGACGTCATGACGTTGAAGTTAGTCCACAGTTTTTGTTTGTTTGTTTGTTTGTTTTTTTGTTGTTGTTTTTTTTGTTTTTTGTTTTTAGTTTTTATTTTTAGGTTTACGAAATAGAGTATACTGGAAAAATAAATTTTGCATTTCAATTTTTATTTTATGTCCCTACCCTTCGAATTTAGGGCTGAAATATTGCATATTTATATTATATGTATTTTTGTTGGAAAATTATTTCATTTCATTGACCCAAGCTTTTTCAATTTTTTATTTTTATTTATTAATCCTACCTCCCGACAGCAATATATGCGGCAGACTGCATGCCTAGGTATCAACCCAATCATTGTTGATGGCTATGCTTTACTCCTGAATTGCACGACGGCGATTCGGGCCTCAGACTCAATGAGGCCTCGTCGTAAAACTTAAACCACTGGGTTGAGGCTTGACGATATGTCTTTGGCTTGGCCCGCCGTGGTTCAACTATTGGTTTTCAGTTATTCTTGCACATAGTAGAATTAGCCATGAGTACTCGCCTTTGTTTATCATAGTGATTAATTTGATCTTTGAAGCGTTGACTGTGTTGGGAGCCTTTATGCGAACCGAATCTTTATATATTTCTGTAGTAAGAGTAGCATCGGGACCCAGGGTGAAGTTAGCTAGCTGTAAAGGTGCTTTAAACCCCCGGTGGTTTATTCTACTGACCGTTCTAAGGCGCTGGTACCGGTGTTAGTCTTACTCTTTGTTGCTGGTTCATTCTACGAGGTGATTTATTTAAAGTTTTGCCTTGTGTTATTTTGTTCTTGTGTTTTTAGCCCTTTTAGCATTGCGATTACCTCGCTTGGGGAGAGCTAATCTTAGTGCTTTTCGTACGTTTGTTCGATTTGCGCTTGTTTGGTTTTGTCTGTTTCCTCTTTCTCTTGGTGTCTGGGAAGGGCTGCGGCTTGTGAATGTGGCACTCCCTGAACTTTTCTCTTAATTTGTTTTTCTTTTTTTTTTTTAAAGAAATCTCCCGTAAACCTAAATATAAAAAAACATTCTGGCCTTAGTATGCGCCGGGTATGTATGGAATCATCATAAATTAAGCAATTGTTATTGTAGTTTGTTTACATTTCTCGCAGACACGCACATAACCCCTCTATACAACTCAAGAACTGGCTGAATCCATTGAGTTAAAACTGATTCAGTTATAGTCTTTGTCTATGCTATTTTTGGACAGCTCTCGTACTAGTAGCACCAGCTATATTCACATACTGGTTGGAATATTCCCCGACACCCTTGGATATATATATATATATATATATATATATATATATATATATATATATATATATATATATATATATATATATATATATATATATATATATATATATATATATATATATATATATATATATCCTTGCATATGTCTTGCTGATACTTTGCAGAATGTTCTTGAGGATTTGAGGAAGTGTTGTATGTTTAGCAAAATTTCATATTATGATCTTCTGAAGGTTATATTCGATTTCGGTCTTGGGATCTGCCATCTCTTCTGATGGCTACTTTTTTCCAACATACGAGTGATCTGCATCTTGCATTTTTAATATTAAAGAATCTTTTTAAAATTTAATTAAATCAGAGTTAATCATTTAAATCAAAAATTAAATTAAAAAACGTATCTTTTTAATCAGTCCAGTCCAGTTGGAAGAAATTCAGAATGGTTTGTTTCTGTTGTTAAACTGCCAACGTAGATAACCATAGGTAAAACGGGGTTATCACCTCGTGCCAGTTCTTCTGCAGCTGATCGTAAAAGATTATCGCCGTGATATTTGTCTTAACTACAATGTAAGACCTTTACGATGGTATAAGTGAGCTTTCAACGAGCATCCTAACTCGGGCAGACTTTTTACGGCAGTTTACATCGTTTACGAGCTATAAAACACTGGCTTTATGTCGACTATACGGCAATACGCACCGCAACGCCGGCTTAACTCTTATCCTGCTGTTTTTTCTTCTAAATTGAATTTATGGAGTACCTGTTATTTATCTCATTTACACCGTTTTATCAATGATGTACCAATGGACAGGCTTACTGTTAGCGGAAGAGTCTTGATCAAGCCACTAAGACATGATAGCGAGTCACGTTACAAACTGGGGTTTGTTTCACATACTTATAAAGAAAACAAGTCCAAAAGACTAGCGCCAAATACGTCTTTTGCAGGAATGATTTGCCAACGTGTTGATGCGTCTACCATTTCTGCATTTTTATAACAAAAATATTTAGTATTTTGTGTAAATTTTCATTGAAAATGTAAAAATTATTATCTAAATTCTGTAGAAATTCTCAAACTACCCCATATAAAATATAACTGTTAAAATTATTTTTCTGCTAAATTTTTAACTAAAACGTACCAGAATAAGACAGCCTACAGGACAAAAAATCTCTATCAAGAAAAAAATTTCTAAAAGCAAACTGCTGTCGTAACAGCAGGCAGCAGTGAACATATAAATTTGGAATTTTGTGAATGCTTTTGACAAAAACATCTCATCGCCTTGTCAACTAATCAAACTAGATGGCACAACACGGCACAAAGTTGTGTATAGATTTTTACATCTTTTAACCCAAATATTTTCTGAACATGCAGATATGACGTAAACTTGTTATATTCTGGCTTGTACCGGAATTTAATATGATATACGTATCAGTGTTTCATTATTATAGGAGTATATCTTTCTTCCCGGTACAAGAAAGAATAATCACAAGTTAATCCATAAATGGGCCTGTGGATGACAGACGAACAGGGAGCACGCGTATTTACTCATACCCGTGTTCAGCAGTCCTAAAAAGCCACAAACATCACCTGCCATATGTGTTTACTTACTCTTTCTTCACGGACTTTCGCACTGGTTCGCCTGTTTCAGAGTCTACTGACCAGTCACTGGATGGGCTAATCAAACCCTTTTCCCTCAATTCTTGTAACTTCTTCAGTTTCTTGAGTCTACAAGGTACAGAAACAGTATATCACACAACGGTTTGTCCATTTTATCCGTATTTAATCAGTTAAAACTAAAATGCAATTTACGACAACCTTAGTAATAATAAATACGTGTACATAGTACACAACGTTAAAACGTCACGGCGTCCAAACGGCGTCGTTAGTCTTTGTTAAGTTTGTTTTTATGAAGTACTTTTCTTTAGATAACCTCGCTGAAACATCATTGTTGTGAAATTTGTTAAAAGGGAAAATGGAAAATTTAGGATTTATAAGAGAGCACTGCTCTAAAGGAGAACTGAGAGGTAATTGTCTTGTTGATGGGTCCCTGATTTGTTGGTCATGAACTGTCCGTCTGTTTCGAAGTTTGTCTCCCGTCTGTCCGATATAATATTCACGACAACCATTGCAAACTAAAACATACAAAACATTTTTACGTTACAATTCATATTTTCATTTGTTGAGTTTTAATGAAGATCCTTCTATGATATAATTACAAAGTCCGCATTGTGGCTCGTTGCATTTACTAACTGAGGGTAAAATATTGATTCCTTTGAATTCAGATTTTACTAGAAGTCTCTTTAAATTTGGAAGTTGTCTTTTGCTTTGTATCACCTTAGTATTGTTCAAAATCATTCTCATTGTTTCGTCGTTCTTTAAAATTCCCATATTATTTTTTAAGATGCCAAAAGCTTCCTTATTCTTTGGATTGTATGTTGATATAAAAGGTGTTATGTTAATTCTTTTCCTGGACCCTTAATAAATTTTCTCTAGGTATTTCCAAGGCTCTAGTTATTCCTGACTTTATTATTTGCAGTGGATACTTTCTTTCAATTAAGGTTGTGGTTAGTTCTTTTAAACGGCTATCGAGTGTGGATTTATTTGAAATAATTGTACAGTCTACGTGCTAAAGAAAAGGGTATGTTAATTTTTGTGTGTTTCGGGTGGCATGAGTTGAAATTTAAATATTGTTCAGAATCTGAGGCTTTATAATATATGTCTGTTGAAATTGATGTTCCTTCTTTCATAACCAATATATCTAGAAAAGGTAACTGTACACAACTGGTTTGAATTTTAAATTTTAGGTCTTTATGTAGTGAATTTAGGATATTTTTAAATAAATCTAAATCTTCATGTGAATTTTGCCAAAACATAAAACAGTCATCTAAATATCTCTTCCACTGATCCTCTATATATTTTGCAAACTCTTTGTCCTTTTCTGTTCTAATTTTTTCGTATAATATTTCTTCCAGAAAGCCTAAAACTAGTGTTGCATATGTTGGTGCAACTTTGTGCCCATAGCGGTGACTTTTGACTGATTATAGAATACAATAATAAAAGTAAAATTGTTGTTTTCCAAAATAAGCTTTATACCTTTCAAAATGAAATCTTTAGAGAATCTTGCAGGAATTAATTCTGGGTGTGTATCGAGCCAAAATGACAGGGCTTCTTGACCTAGGTCGTGAGGTATATTTGAATACAAGCTTACAATATCAAAAGAAATTAAAAGTGTGTTTTCTGGTACTGTCACGAAAATCTGAGACTGTGTGATTGAGTCTCTTCATATGCAACACTGTAGTTTGCGAGGAACCGAACACAGAAAAGAAGAAATTCGGAGTCTCAAATTCATTAAGACTCGTCATTTGTTTCCAAGGGACCAAAATATGTAATACTATCGGTTCCATATCGAAGAAAGGGGCGACGTTTTACGGTCTCCACATAAGCGCTTAATGACAGCTGCTGCGATCATAAAATATTGCGAAGTAGGGATACTCTGAAATAAGTGAACAAAAATCTTGATATCCCCACCTCAGTGACACTCAACAGTGCTATATACACATCAGTCAATAACAGAAATATCTACGAGAGAGCCTTAATGCATAGATAAGCGTATGATAATGACACTCCAAACTAAAATTCCCTTTAAAATCACTAACACTATGTCTTTATCAAATTATAAAAAAAGAAACCCTTCATGCTCAGAATTTTGGCAAAGATTTTATCAAAATCGGTATTGGACTATCATGGATTAAGAAATTGTTATGGGCGTCTGTGAGTTGGTGGCGTTATAACCACTTAATTAGATAAGCAAAACAATCCAAATAAATGACATCTACAACAATCTTTA
The DNA here is from genome assembly GCA_964016985.1 of Anodontia alba. Classification (NCBI taxonomy): domain Eukaryota; kingdom Metazoa; phylum Mollusca; class Bivalvia; order Lucinida; family Lucinidae; genus Anodontia; species Anodontia alba. Next base: position 43,117,215 of record OZ024828.1, read on the forward strand.
ATTGCTATATACCTGCAAATGTGTCCTATGAATATATAATATCAAATAAGCTCTTACAAGCATAATATTCCTGTCAGCAGGAAGCTTTTATTGAATGATTTTTTTACCTTAAATAGCTCTCTTATTTCTTAATCGATTTTAGTCAAAACTCTACCAAATGCCCGTTTTCTGAAGCAAAACATTTTCATGTATAATAGGAATTGTGAGCGTCTTTCCCTTCAAAGACATGAAGCTTCAAATTGAAACTTTAAGTTAGTATATACTTTTAGTCAGTTGATGTTTTGAACGCACCTGCTACGAGTACTGTTCCGAAATTGTTCCTATGGAAAGGAATCCTTTACAATTAAATACAGAAATTTACATACACATATGAATTTGAAAAAAGTCTTTATTCGTGGCGATTACCTACTAAACATATCATGAAGTCATTATTCAGATTTTAAATCAAACATGTCAGACTGATATATTGTATAACAAACGCATCTGTATAGCACTGATACCACTTAATGGAGCATAGGATAGCCTTGAAAGATGTACAATTATTTGTTTCTGATTTCTTATTCGTTGCAATTATAATCTATATGCCAAAAGTCGATACCTGATACTTTTGATAAAATATGTTTTGTTGTCTGAAATACATTTCCAAATGAATATGCAGATGTATGGATTTTGATTCTAATGCCACTGAGAAGTTTTTATCAGTTTATCATTCGTGTAAATACTGCCTTAATTTCGTAGTTTACCATTCGTGTAAATACTGTCTTAATTTTATAGTTTGCTACTTAGGTTACGTTGCTTAGTATGGTCAAGGAAAGAAATGACGTTACCACTAGTGACTAGCTCCGTCAGAATGCCATTGCAACTATATTCTTTCATGATAGTATTTTCGGCATCAGACTATTTTTAGACGGATTTTTAAAAAAACATCCGTCCTTAAAAATTCATCATAAACAGAGTACGGACGAAGCAGGAAGGTGGTTTCTCTTCAGTGTGCATTCAGCTATGTCTGTTATGGTCCGTTTTTTTTCGGTATTTGAATGAAGATATGCGGTTAACATTACTTTGTAGCTATCTGTATAATCTCAACACCCTCCGATCAGAGTGTATGTTGAAAAATTCTCTCCACGGTGCACAAACTGCCACAAAACATGGAATATCGAAGCAAAGTAAATATAACACATAAAGCCTGATAAAAATTAGGGTCCGATCCGGTAATTGGATTTTCCATTTTTCCACTCCGTACCCGCCACAAGATGGAGGAGAAAGGGAATCGAAAACGCGGGAGACTCAGAGAGAAAGTGACGACTAAAAGAGCAGATTGCTGTTTATTAAAAAAGTAGAGTAATTCTTGGATGAGATGTAGCGCGTTGGAAGCAGTTAAAGAAGGACGCAGGGATGCAAATCACAATGTTCAAGTTGACAAATGTCCTACACAGTCAACAAGGAAAGCTGATATTCAGCTTTGGCTGCAGCGGCGCAGTATTCCATTCACAACAGATATGCTAAAACCAGAGCTTTTGGAACTTTGCAAACTGAACAAACAAGCCTGTTGCAATCATGTTGAAAAAGTTTAACAGGAATACTGGAAAAGGGAAATGCCAGGTGAGGATTATACAGAAAGAATCGTCATCCCTGTTGACTCTGACAGTGACTTAAGCGACGAATCCACCGACATTGTTTCTGAGGTTGGGCGGGGGTGAGGGTGTGTGGCTGGTGGGTGAGGTGTGGGGGGGGGGGGGGGGAGTTGGAAGGCGAGCCAGCCGACTTTGCTGATGCATAAAAATTGTATACGTAATGCATGCTATTAGATTTTGAAATCGAGCAATTTTGAAACTCTAACAATATAAGAGCATGTTGTTTACTGAAGTTTGACAAGCCAATTCAGAGAAGTTATGTCCCCCGCCTTTTTAAAATCCTCCAAAAAATAGCAAGTCAACAAGGTACCTAAGCCACAATGTAATAAAATCAATCTGGGAATTATGTCCAAACCACATGCACATTTTCAGACCATGTAGAAAATGCCTGCACCTGCAAAGTTTCACAAATATTAGTTAACACCTGTAGGAGGTTTTGGTTAAAAACCTATACACAAGTTTATATAAACTGAAAAATAGATACTAAGTAAATAGGTAAACTCAGGAACTAATACAATCAGATCCACATCAAGCTCCTAACACCAAAGGGAAAGACAGACAAATACAATTAAGCAGTCACAAAATGAACAGATGGCAAGCAGAGTTGGCATTTCTTTCCCAAAAAGGTGGCAACTTTATTACCCAAACTTAACCGAAATTATCTTAAACTTACATAATTGTTAAGTGAAATACATTAGAAAGTGAAACACTACATACAACAAAAAGTACCACAATGAAAATACCGCCTTGGAACGGTCGGTAATGAATTACTTGGGGATTAAGTTCAGAATGCAGAAAAGATAACAAAAAATAATTTCAGAAATATACGAAAAAACACATATATATGTTCAGACCATGACAAGAATATATTGACAGTTTCAAAAATAACCGGCCTCAACTGTAAGAGGAGATGCGTCCACAAGGTACTAAATATATATGCACACATAATTTTTGAGCATTGAAAACATGACTAAGTTAGAACGCAGAAAACGAGACAAAAGTAATTTCAGGAATATCACAAAAGCACAGGTACGTATATTTTCACACCGAAAACACCTTCAAAGTTTAAAAAAGATCCGCTTGAGTTGCGTACACAAGGTACCTACTGTTTATACTATTTGAGCTCGACAAATGACACAGTTCAAAACACAGAAAAAGTGACAAAAATGATTTCAGGAATATACCAAAAGCACATAGATAATTTAGACCATGACAAAAACACCTGAAAAGTTTCCGGTAGATAATAATATCTGCAAAGCTTCAAAAATAACCGTTCACAACTATAGAAGGAGTCCACAAGGTACCCACTATCCCTACTAGTTGAGCTCGAAAAATTACTGAGTTAAAAACCAAGAAAAAGTGACAAAACATAATTAAGGAATATACTAAAACCACATGCATATCTTCAGACCATGACAAAAACACCTGAAAAGTTTCCAGTAGATCCGTTCACAACTATAGGAGGAGTTTCGTCCACACGGTATCAACTGTCAGAGGGGAGAATTACGAAATTATGGAAATCCGAATACTATGTCCCCTCGCTTTTCTTCTAAAATGCGTGTGTGCGTGCGTGGGCGTACATGCGTGCGCGCGCGCGCCTCTGTGTGTGTGTGTGTGTGTGTGTGTGTGTGTGTGTGTGTGTGTGTGTGAGCATGTAGGCTTAATATAGATGATACATAAGCCAGAAAAAGAAAATGAAAAAAAAAAAAAAAAAAAAAAAACGATGAAAAAAAAAAACGATGAAAAGCGATATTAAAACAATGTAGACTTTGAAAAAAGACACGGTTGCGTACTGAAAAGGATCCTCGCTCTCAATATAATTCAGGACGATATTTTACAATCAAAACCTCCAAGCACTCGGTTACCGAAGATACGAGTAAAATAGCGTAGCTTATATTTGTAAAAAGCCACTTGCTTACAATGCTAGAATATCTTTATCTTCTCGTAATTATTGTCATTCTTATTGGGCATTTTCTGTCTGCAGCTTTAATTAGCTTTAAAATAAACCAAGATACACCCTTACTGCGTCTGTAAGCGACTTTCGGCTTCAGTTTCAAAAGTAAGTATTTCATTAAGAAGCCGATAATATATCCAACTGCCGAAATGCTTAGGCCAAATAAGATATACATAGGTACTTTTGTTCTCTTGTATCATAATCGAAACATTAAGGTAACGCAACTTATAGTGATGTTACACAATAATGCTGCCGTTTCCAAAGGTAAGCATGCGTTATTTGTAGCCTTGATAATGAAGTTTAAGAACATTATAGCCCACAACAGGCTCCCAACTTCAGGGAGGGGATTATGACGGGTCTATTTTGGATTATGCTAAATTACCAGAACTGTTGGCATGTGATTTGTTTGGTGTCAACGGTATGATTTGTTCGGTGACCGTGGCGCTTCCTGGACACTATTTTGATGTTTTGTTCAGCAGATCTTCTTTTCTGAAGATCACTACCATTTATCAATCTTAGTATTTCATAAAATGAAACCAAAACAATCCGCTGTATGCAAACAATTGAAGTGTTTGTTGCAAACGATAAATAGCTGAGCTTTATATAGATTTTAAGGCTAAACTCATCAATCTAAAGTATAACGATTACTTTTATATCATCCAAACAAGCTTGAGTGTGTGAGTTAACATTCAATTCTAACTATGTGATAACAGTAGACCAAAAAAAAAAAAAAAAAAAAAAAAAACTGAGACACAGCCAAAATATAACTGAATCAAATACAGACGAATCTAGATATTTATTATAACCGAAACGAATAGACATTACAATTATATCTAGTTACTTTAGACATAATTAATGCAGTTTTTTTTCTTCAATTACAGCTCTCATTAAACACAAGCCTGCTAAAATATGCAGAAAATAGATTAGCTTTATGATTTGTAGATATAAAATCACAATATATGAGACGTTTTCTTTTAATAACACACACACACACACACACACACACACACACACACACACACATATATATATATATATATATATATATATATATATATATATATATATATATATATATATATATATATATATATATATATATATATACCAAAGGGCACATTTTCTGTATAAGGTTAATGCTAGCTTCTAAGCGTGTTTATCTAAGTAAATACTGATGAAGCAACGATATGTGTAAAACTAAAGAGCACATCAAAATGAATAGTGTAGTTAGTTAAAACGAAACAAATCCGAGCGTTTGTTAGTATCTAGTATTTAGTTTGGAATCGTTATATGATAGAAAATTTACGAACTCTTTTTGCTTTTCCACCATTAAATCGTATTTATCGCCATATTTTTCTCGCCGTCGTTTCTCTCTCTCCATCTTTCGCTTAATTTTTGCCTCTAAGTAAGCCTTTTTCTCCTCTTCTGTCATATGCGACATGTCAATAATATCAGAATCTGTAGAAGTATCGCTGAAGTCGGCCACATCAGCAAATTTTCCTCCTTTAATTTTCATGATAGCTTCTTTTGCTTTCTTTTCTGCTTTAGCCTTGGCAACTTTATCTGCTTTAGATAGTTTTTGTTTCTTTACCATCATTTTCCCTCCTTTGCCATCAGATACTTCAGTATACACGCTTTAAAAGAACATTGTATTATATCTAAGGATGCGGACAACATGAATTTCTCATGCTATAACTATAATGCTACTGCCACAGCATTTCAAATACACAGAACACGAAAACTAGCCAATTCAGAGAATCCTTCTATATTACTGTACAATAACATCTAGCTTTGAGTCTAATAAATGTTAAATTACGTTAACAAGTCTATGTGAAAAATTCCCCCATTTTCTATATTGATATAGTGAAAATCGGGGTATGTTGGGTCTAGAATACAGGCAATAATTCATGATTTTTGTCTCTGCTTTTGATTAGCGTTTTGTATTCTACACATCTATTTTGTGGTGTTCATAGTCACACATTCTTCACCGAGTTGGGTGAAGAAAGCTTTTGAAGACTGAATTAGAATAACATATTTCACCAATACGTGTTATCAAAATGAGAACAAAATAACTAAGGGCGATCACCGCATAGCATCTGAACCGCTGTATGCATTGAAATAACAGATGTTTAAACTTAGCAGTTATGATTATTAGCAAAACCTTAATTTAATCTTTTAGGTTTTATTTGTGCTGATTTCAAATAAATATAACCGTTGAGTTTATTTCAAAGGCATTCCACATAAACAAAAGAGCTTTTTGTAATCGTTTATTTCTCACTGCACATCAAATTTATTACATAGCAGTCCCAGTATTTGCAGTAATACCCTGCACACAGCATGAGCTATTTTTGAAGAAACAACAAGAAAGTAGCATGCATACTTTATACATAACATGGTAGTATTTAATAAAATACATTCGAAGCAGAAATGATTGTCACTTCGTATTCTCTATTATTTAAGTTCATTATCAACCAATAGAATAATTAACGCACTAACGTTGAATATTTTGGATAATTTAATAATATATGGATAATATTTGTTGTTTAAAAATGCCATAGTCAAAGCCAACTGCATCGCTGGACTGCATTTCAAAGCTAAATTTCAAAAACGAATGAAAACTAAAATATCATTTATCCCTACGTTATCTGTAGGCCTATGTCAACGAGAAATACTGCAGGTTTTCCTATCAAATGAAGGCACCAGCTTGAAAGCTTTGAATGAAATCTGGTAGTGACATTAACTAAAACAACGACAGTAGATGTTTCTGTAAAGATACTGATTACAAACATGACTAAAACAACTACATAAGATGTTTCTAGTAGTTATACTAATTACGACCATGACTAAAACAGCAGGTATTTCTGGTAGTAATACTAATTATAACCATGGCTAAAACAACGGCAGCGGATACTTCTGGTAGTGAAACTAATAAGCTATGACTAAAACAACAACAACAGACGTTTCTGGTAGTTATACTAATTACAATCTAGACAAAAACAACGACAACAGATGTTTCTGGCAGTGATACTGATAACAACCGTGACTAAAACAACGACAGCAGATATTTCTGGTAATGATACTGGTCATGAACGACCATGACTAAAACAACGACAGCAGATGTTTCTGGTAGTGATACTGATAACAACCGTGACTAAAACAACGACAACAGATATTTCTGGTAATGATACTGGTTACTGAACGGCCATGACTATAACAACGACAGCAGACGTTTCTGGTAGTGATACTTATTACGACCATGGCTAAAACAACGACAGCAGATATTTTTAGTAGTGATACTTATTACGACCATGACTAAGAAAACGACAGCAGATGTTTCTGAGAGTAATACTTATTACGACCATGGCTAAAACAACGACAGCAAATGTTTCTGGTAGTGATACAGGTAACGACAGTGACTAAAACAAAGACAGCAGATGTTTCTGGTAGTGATACTTATTACGACAGCAGATGTTTCTGGTAGTGATACTTATTACGACCATGATAATAACAACGACAGCAGATGTTTCTGAAAGTTATGCTGACTCATGACTAAAACAACGACAGCAAATGTTTCAGGTAGTGACTTTTTCCGACCATGACTAGAACAACGACAGCAGATTTTTCTGTCATTGATACATATAACGACCATGGCTAAAACAACGACAGCCATGACAATTATTAAACCAACGACAGCAGATTTTACTGGTAGTGATACTTATTACGACCATGACTAAAACAACGGCCGCAGATGGTACTGGTAGTGATACTTATTAAGTCCATGACTAAAACAACGACAGCAGATGTTTCTGGTAGTGATACGGATTACAACCTTGACTAAAACAACGACAACAGATGTTTCTTGTAGTGATATTGATTACACTTATGACTAAACAACAACAGCGGATATTTCTCGAAGTGATATTGATTACAACCATGGTTAAATCAATGACTGCAGGTGTTTCATGTAGTGGTTCTGATTACAATTACGACTAAAACAACGACACTATATATTTCTGATGGTGACACTGATTACAGCTATGTCTAAAACAACGACAGTAGATGTTTTAGTAGTTATAGTGATTAAAACAATGACTAAAGCAACGACAGCGGATATCTATCACAGTGATTCTGCTTACAATAATGACTAAAGCAACGACAGCAGATATCACTAGTAGTGATACTTGTTACAACCATGACTAAAACAACAACAGCAGTTATTTCTAGTAGAGATACTCATTACGGCTATGGCCAAAATAATGACAGCGGATGTTTCTGGTAGTAATACTCATTACAACCATGACTAAAACAGCGACAGTAGATGTTTCCAGTAGTGGTACCGATTACAATCATGACTAACACAACAACAGCAGATGTTTCTGGTAGTAGTACTGATTACAACTATGACTAATAATCCGACAGCAGCTGTTTCTAGTAGTTATACTTATTACGGTATGAAAAAACAACGACAAAGGATGTAACTAATAGTGATACTGATTACAACCATGACTGAAATAACGACAGCATGTGTTTTTAGTAATAATGCTGATTACGTCTATGACTAAAACAACGACAGCTGATGTTCCTGGTAGCGACACTGATTACAACCATGAATAAAATAACGGCAGCAAATGTTTCTAGTAGTGACACTGATTACGGCTATGAGTAAAACAACCACAGCAGAAGTTTCTGGAAATCAGATATATTTGCCGCTTTTTTTACACGGACATTATAGTACAATTCATATAAAAGCTATGAAACTGCTATAAAAAGTTTATTAGGGGAAAGTCCGAAAAACACTTTCAACCTTGAATAGGAGTAAAATATCAAAGCAAGTGTAAGTTGCATTTCTTTGACGCAACATAGTACCATGAAAGTAGCTAAAACGGTTCAAAATTTTAGATTTTTCGGAACCTAGGATCCAAGTATGTTTCAGACAAGCCATTATGAAAGTTTGAATACCGGCTCAATTGACTAAAACGACGACAGCAGATATTTCTGGTAACGATACTGATTACTACCATGACTACAACAACGACAACAGATGTTTCTGGAAGTGATACTGATTACAACCATGATTAAAACAATGACAGCAGGTGTTTCTGGTAATAATACTGATTATAACCATGATTAAAGCAACGGCAGCAAATGTTTCAAGCAGTGATATATTAATATCATGACTTAAACAACGAGAGCAGATGTTTCTGAAAGTTATACAGGCAAATCGGCTTTGGATCCCTGGCTCCGACGCCACATATAATAACTTCAGATTACAGAAGTTGCGGTTTGTTAAATTCGTATGCCTTGGCCAAGTAAACAAAATATAGTTTCAAAATTACCTCTCTTCATCTGAAGATTCGACATATTCCTCTGCTTTTCCATACCCTATCACCTTTCCTTGGCCGTCCCTTATCTTTTTCTTCTTCATGATTCTCTTTGTTCCACCTTCACTAACCTCGCTGAAGTAACTGTGTTCACTGTCACTGTCATGACCCTTCTTTCCTTTTTTCTTTTTAGTAGCTGCTTCTTTCAGAAGCCTTTCTTTAGCCGCCTTGTCGCGCTCTTTCTTTTTCCTTTCTGCTAATCGACCTCCTTCTTTGTGACTGTCCTCACTATGATACGACTCACTATCACTGTATGTGCCATCAGCTTTTTTACGTTTACGTTTAACGTGGCGAGTACCACCCACACTAACGACACTATAATAACTATGAGCACTATTTTGATGTTCTCTTTCTCGTCGACGACGCCGCCGACGTGCTTCACCTTCCGGGTCTTGATCACTGTGATAGGATTCCGCGTCACTATAAGTTCCATCTTCACGTTTACGTCGTCTCTGCACATGCCGTGTTCCGCCAGCACTTACAATACTCTTATAACTATACTCACTATCACTGTCTGCGTTACGTTTTCCTTCTTTACGTCGCCGACGTTCTTCTGGTGATTCATCTTCGTCAAACAGTCCACCTACTTTGCCTTTTTTACCCTTTTTACCTTTCTGCATTGAAGCTATTCCGCTGTCTCCATCAGATTCCTGTTGTCCAATTTTCCTGAAACATATAAATCTCTCTAAACAGAATGGTACAGATTTTCATCTAGATCATTTAACATCTATTCCTTATAAAACCAAGTAACTATATTATCTTACAATTTGCACATTTTTATATAGATTCTCGATGTATGATTTAAAAAATCCCGATTACCAATAACGCATTTTGACCCACGCGTATGTGTAGAACGTAACAAACAACGAATGACAAAGCATCGAACAACTAGTCTAGATAAATTATCCAAAACGATATCACTATGATTACCACAGCAAACTATATTTCAACGCATGTAATCCAGTGGACGGTATTTAATTGGGCACATCGCAAACATGAATTGAATAGGCGTGATTTCTATGTGCGAGTGAAAACGTAAACATAAACACATACCTATTTCTATTATGTGGAAGTTAAGCAGAGAAGCATATTAGGACTACAATCCAAGTTTTACGTACGTCTGTGTAATTTGAAAAGTAAATGTAATTTCCGAAGATAATATGGTTATCAACTGAACACAGTTGTTGTCATTAATAAGGTGTATGTGTACTTTGAACTTTGATTGATTGGCAAGTTTCTGATGCAGACACCTGTTCAACGTGATCAGGGGCCAGTGTGTTTAATGCATTTTAACTCTGACATAAGGGCTCTCTAGTAAGGCCCCAACAGACCAACAGACTGCATTCAAGGGAATGGATGTATTTTCAAGGCAGTTTACTCTGTCAAAATAGTGTCTACCTCTGACAAGAGGTCTACTTTTGAAAATAAACTTTACTCTAACTCGAATTTATTTTGGGTGGGATATATGAAGCTGGACTTTTGTTAGCAGATCGGTTTTCGAATGCAGAATTAACAGTCTACTGCAATACTTGTGCCCAACCTGCTTCAAATGCGCAAAACCTACACTGAAAACATGTTTTTACATCAGAACGTTTTAGTCAATGCACTAACATCCAAATGCGTACCTACTTATAAAAGCATGCAGTAGCCTTCGAGTTATACGGTACAACAACGTATCTATTCCAATACAAATTGGACCTGGAAAAACTATGTCAAAAAAGTGGAAAAAAATGATAAAAAATAATGGGAGGATAACCCCAAAACCACACGCATATCTTCAGACCATATACAACAAGTTCGCATAGTTTAAAAATGATGGGTAGAAAACTGTAGGATGAGTTGCGTCCGTAAAGAATTATTCTAATACTAATCGGACTTGAAAAACAACACCGAAAAAGTAGAAAAAGTTGATAAAAATAATGGGAACATAACCCCAATAGCATATGCACATTATCAGACTGACAAAAACACCTGCAAAGTTTCAAAAAGTTTGGTATAAAACTGTAAAAGAAGTTGTGCCCACAAGCTACCCTTGTTACCGAGACACAACTAAACAAAAAATTAAATTGAAAAAGTGGAAAAAGTTGGACAGGTAATGGCAGGATAACCCCAAAACCACATGCACATCTTCATACCATGTAGAATAATTATGCATAGTTTCCAAATGATCAGTGTGAAAGGCTAGGAGGAGTTGCGCCCACATATATCTATTCCAATACTAATCAAACCTGGAAAAAACTAAGTCGAAAAAGTGGAAAAAAGTTGATAAAAATAATGGAAGGATATTAAACCCGAAAACCACATGCACATCTTCAGACTATGTAGAACAAGTATGCATGGTTTAAAAATGATCGGTGGAAAACTCTAGGAGGAGTTGCGCCCACAAGATATCTATTCTAATACTGATCGAATCTGGAAAACACTAAGTCGAAAATGTAGTAAAAATCGATAAAAAATAATTGAAGGATAGCCCCAAAACCACATACACATCCACAGACCATGTAGAATAAGTATGAATAATTTTAAAATGACCGGTGGAAAACTGTAGCAGAAGTTGCGCCCACAAGGTATCTATTCTAATAGTAATTGAGTATCTATTCTAATAGTAACTGAATCTGAAAAACTAAGTCGAAAAAGTAGAAAAAAATTAAAAAAAAAAAAAAAAAAAAAAAAAACGACATGCACATCTACAGGTCATGTAAAACAAGTATGCATAGTTTCAAAATGATCCGTGGAAAACTCTAGGAGGAGTTGCGCCCACAAGGTATCTATTCTAATAGTAATCTGACCTGGAAAAAAGTAAGTCGAAAAAGTGGAAAACAATACATTAGGAGGATATCCCCAAACCCAGATGCATTCTTCAGACCATGACAAAAACATCTGCAAAGTTTCAAAAAGATCGGTTAAAAACTGTAGGAGGAATTGTGTCTACAAGCTACCCAGTTCATTGTGTCTACGGACGGATGGAATCTCGGACGGACGGACGGACAGACGGACGGACGAACCCAGTTTAATAGTACCCTTCGACTAACGTCGGGGGACAATTAAAACCTGGATTATCACGGCATCGCAAAGTCCCAACGCTCCGTGCTAATGTTGTAAAAGGGTGTGCGAGAGCAACATTATTTTTGCGTCCGTCTGGACGGAAAAATAATGATGCTCTCGCACACCCTTACCACACGGGGAAGTCATATAGCAATTTTGTTTAGATTCTGTCTAGTGGGTTAGGAGGAGATAGCGTGACGGACGGACAGACAGATGACGGACGAAGGCGTTTACAATATCCTCATCGCTAAAGCGTGGGGATAGTTATTTGATACCGTTGATTGTATAAACAGGCAATTGCAACTAAGACCCTGGTAAACTTGTTGCAGAGAATGGCCTGAATATGTGTAAATCGACTGAAGACACTTTTTTCTCTTGACGTGGCACATATCATTTAAACATGTAAAACAAATTGTATTATGTCCATTCTGCTTTTATTATAATGACGCCTCCTTATCCAAATGGTATCATAGGAGGATTAATTAATGCTTATGTTAATTGTTATACCTCCACAAACGATTGGGTGGTAGTATGGTGGTAAGGGTCTGCTGTGCTTGTAGTAGGTAGAGGAAGTGCGTGGGCATGTTAGCGTTTCTTCTTTTTCTTCACTGACATTCGCGTTTTACTTCAGCCTCTTCTATTTCTCTCTTTCCTATTGTTTACTAGCTATTCTATCCCTTTTATCCATTTCTCTGAGAGACGACACAAAATGAAACACAAGCGTGTCGTTAAACAAGAACTTGAACAAACGAAACCTGCGCAAACAAAGTTTGAGATGTGCAAAAGTTATCACGTCGGTCTGTTGGTCAGTCTATCATAGCAACGTTGTTTACAAATTACATGTACAGTTTTTGTTAGAATTTCATAAAAAGTTTCACATGAATGATCAGCAGTGCGTGATATTATTCGCATTTTAATGGCGGGCTATCTGCATTGGCACAAAAGTTCCTTTGAACCATCAATACTGCTTGACTAAACGTTTGTTCTTGCATAAAATCCTATGAACATAGCTGTTTGAAGCTATTCTTGAATGGGCCAGAAGCCTTGTTCAAACAACAAAACCCATATTCAAATCATGAAATTCATGTGCTGTTTGAACATGGATTTTGAACTTTTGATATCACAAGATGGGCCCTGTTTTGTTTATGCTACGTTGAGCGACGTAACGTTATCGCCCTGAATGTAGCATTTTAGAATTTTATGCTGACGTCAGAGGATCATTGCGCAACTGGCTATGCATGAAAAACCATGGGTGATCCCTTCAACCTTGTAGTGAAACCGGTAACGACGGGGAAATCGAAAATATAGTATAGAAAATATAATATAAATATAGTTTTTCATGCATTAACATTGCCGGGTCCCGAGGAAGCTGTTTGAACATGAGGCCACGAGGTCGAGTGTTCAAATATCTTCTGAGGGACCCGGCAAATGTTATTGCAATGAAATAACCATGGGCGAGTGTTGTTCTTGCATAACTTACGACTCCAACGGCAAATTGTGACGAAATTGCCCCAAAACTTCATATAAACTCCATATAAACTCTTCAAATGCGACGGCAAACCAACATGGCGGCTAGTTCAGAATGTTGTTTACAATGACGCCAGTTGCGCAATGACCCGCTGACGTCATCATAAAATTCTAAAATGCTACGTTCGGGGCGATGACGTTACGTCGCTCAACGTACGTAAACAAAGTAAGGCCCATCTTGTGATATCAAAAGTTCAAAATCCATGTTCAAACAGCACGTGAATTTCATGATTTGAACATGGGTTTTGTTGTTTGAACAAGGCTTTTGGCTCATTCAAGAATAGCTTCAAACAGCTATGTTCATAGGATTTTATGCAAGAATAAACATCTAATTGGAGGAAACTGTATAACTGGTAGGAAGCTGAAAACTTCTGGAGAAGTTTGCGCAGGTCCTCCTGGATATGTTTTTTTTTCCGAAACGCTGAAAATCAAGCGAAAAAAAAATTATATATAGAGTTCAAGTAATGCTTTACAAGAAATATTTTGGAAACCCAGAATAATACCAGTTAGCTTGTACTGATGAGCTTGTTACTGGCGTGTCATTTATGAAGGTGTTAATCTATTACCCGTTGCCACTCCCTAGAAAAAAAGATACAAATATCTTACTTTTTATATTTCTTTCCTGTTAGTGGATCAACAACGACTTCATAAACTGCACCGTCTTTTCACAATTCTTTGACCGGCCTTAGCTGAAACATATATTATCATAAATGACATTGTGACTAAAGAACTGACAAAAAATATACTGGAACACAGCTAGTTGTAGTGCATGGTGAATCTTCTCTGTGAAAGAACGAAAATAACTTTTATGAAACTCAGTTATAGGTACAGATTTACGTCATAACTTAGTAGTATTCTATCAAACATCATAAGTTGTGTTACTGATTCTGATTCCAGAGGTTTTTCGTAATAAAAAACGCCGTTCAACCAAATGTATGAATAGACTGAGCCATTTTGACAGTGATAGGTAACTTCATTTGCTTACATTTAGACCACGCCCGAATTAGTACTTGTAACTGGAGTATACAAATGCACAAAACGGAAAATTACAAACTGTTAGCCTTAATGTTCGGGTCCACGTAGTAATAAATCTCCGTTGTTATGGTCGCAAATAGTTCAGACGACTGATCCAGTAGTTTTCACGGGCTTTCCTTCTTTGGTCTGTCCACTTTGGGTTATGAATTATACAACATAGGGAGGCATGACTCAAGAAGATGTTTTTGTTGACCAGAAGTGTTCTGTGTCAGGGGACCATCCGAACCTGTGGTGTGACCTTTCTCGAAAAGAGAGAGAGAGAGAGAGAGAGAGAGAGAGAGAGAGAGAGAGAGAGAGAGAGAGAGAGAGAGAGAGAGAGAGAGAGAGAGAGAGAGAGAGAGAGAGAGAGAGAGAGAGAGAGAGAGAGAGAGAGGCATTCACGGAGGCAATAACATGGCGGTGCTGTGTCCGATATACATCTAACAGAGGGAGAGGGATAGAGTTAAGCCTTTCACGGAGGCAAGAACAAGGCTTAAAATTTACACGTCAATACGAAATCTCGTAATGCTGTACCTATGTGGCGGTCATCTTTGACAGTCATTATTTTCATCAATTTCCCAACTAAATGAATTAAACACTGCAAAACGGATATGCAAGGGTAGATTTTATTACTGAGTATTTTTCATTCTCTATTATACACATCCAGGAAATTCCCATTGTGACAAGATTATCGATAACCCATTTCTCACCAGTTTGATTAATTCCCTCTGTCCAGTGTCCAGTCAATCGATGGCAGTGTCGTCAATCGAATGTATGGTGGTATTGCATTAATAATCAAAACTGATTTTTCCCATATGTTAAAGTTATAAACAGTACGAGCCAGTGTTTGTTTTTTGGTTTGCTATTTCTAAATTGATAACCTTTAATAATGAAGACATGTATTGTGGACTAGTGTTATATTCCACCGATCCGATCCAATCTAAATATGCTCATGAGGACCCGTACCTCGAAATTCAACATGAGATTGAGAGAGTTTGTACGAACAGTAAAATGTTTTTGTTGTGTGGCAACTTTAAGGAGGTCACTTCCTGTGCATATTCTGCGCATATAAACGATCTTACGACATGAAAGTCGTAACAAAGGAATTAAGCACAGCTGAAAAAATTTCCCGCCTATCGTGGGATTCGAACCCGATCAGCCCGGATAAAAAGCCAATGTTCTAACCACTGAGCCAAAGAGTCGACTCCCTGACGCAGGTGTCAGAGATTGAATATATATCTACAAGCTATGTGAAGTCTGCCAAGCCAGATTATCGAAGGTAGGAGTGATAGGCCATAACACTCCCCCTCTTCAAGGAAATCATCATTTATGATGACGCGAAGCCATTTTCGGCGGAGTAAAATAAATGTCAAAAACAAAGAACACACTACAGATCAGAAAATGAGAGACTCGGCCTCACCGAGACTCTTCATAAGCAGTAATGAAGTTTGCAACACTGCTTACGCCCTCTAGCATATACATGCGCAGAACTCCATTTTCAAATATACCACAATGGGCCCAATGATCCCAAAAGACATGAAATATAATCTGCACTATGGTAAAGTACAGGGACACAGCACTAACACCAGCTGCAGTGTAGTAAAATAAACATAAAAAAGATTGCCTTTGGAACAAAGAACACACTACAGATCAGAAAATGGGAGTCTCGGCCTCACCGAGTAGTAATGAAGTTTGCTACAATGCTTACGCCATGAACAGAACTCCATTTTCAAATACACCACAATAGGCCCAATGATCCCGAAGGAAATGAAATATAATCTGTACTATGGTCAAGTTCTACTGCCGCCACACGGCACTAACACTAGCAGCAGTTTAACGTCAAAAAGATTGCCTTTGGAAACAAAGAACACATTACAGATCAGAAAATGTGAGTCTTGATCTCGGACGAGCGCCCATTTTACGACAAGAAAGTCGTAACAAAAGAATGAAGCATAGCTGAAAAATTTTCCCACTTATCGTGGGATTCGAACCCGGTCTACCCGGATAAAAAACCAATGCTTTAACCACTGAGCGAAAGAGTCGACTTTCTGAAGCGTAGGTGTCAGGGATTAAATATATGCACCTACAAGCTATGCAAAGTCTGCCAAAATGAAATGAAGTTTGAAATATTGAAATCCGGACCTTAATGTATGCACACTTTCTCGACACCTTGAATTTCCAAGTATCTTACTGCACAATATGACAGAAAATTTTAGTACAATGAGAAAATGAATATATTTATTACACAGCATGGAATTCAGAGTTTTTAATGAATACAACGGAAGCAATACTCCCGGAGACGAAACGTCCCGTAAGTAAATATTCACCCCTAAACCACTAATATACCTTCGGGGTTTCTTCGTAACGACAAGAACTGTGATCCGGTGCCCGATGCATTCGTGAGAGTTTGATCGTTCTAACGATTCCTACCTTCGATAATTTGGCTTTATGAACCCCTTCCATAAAACAGATTCATTTGAATAGGTCATTTTATCTGTTTGACCGATGCGGGAATTGCGCCGGATATGGTTGAGTGTTCGGTTAGCTCACAAAGGATTTTTTATATTTGCCGATGTGTGACGTTTCACACATGCATTTACAAACAATACCACAAGACCGGATCTCCCAAAAAATCAGCATTCTGAAATGACCTTGCAGTATATTATTTCAACCTGACATGTCAACAGTAATTGCTTTCTTGTATTTTAACTGCTAATGTGGTAGATAAACTATTTTATAATACACTCTCTCCCCGAGCCTAGAGTTGGTTTATACTACCTTATACTACTGGCTGGCAGATTGAAGGAGTGAAAAAAGAACACAGATTCATAGAACTTTCTTTTATTTTAGCATTCATAATGATAATAAAAAAATAAGTGGCACTGTTGTACATGATTGCAATATCAATTTGCTGACTAAATCTGGTATCAAGGTATTTCTAGTAGTTTAAGTGTGCTGCGTATGAAATGTGAGTCACTGCTAATTATATATTGATATATGGCCGTATTACATACAACAACTTGTCCAGAGCGGCATATCTCTAATACTGGCAGGCTTAGGCCGACCATTATGATAAAATGAAATACTACTTGCAAATCTTCAAACCATGTACAAAAGTAAAGCGTTGTTGTTAAGAGACTGTAGCAGTAACAAACTCAAGGTACCCACCTTCCATTTTCTTGGATGCAAATGAAGGCTGAAAAGCGACTATGTTCATGACGAAGATGTGGCAAAAAGTAGCTGAGGAAAGCCGTGCAGCTGGTTATATCTGCGGGATTTAAATTTTTGCGCATTTCTTCTCTTTGACAAGATGCAGAAATTAAAATCACAAACTATACACCTAGATACAGTGAAACCTCTATTAAGGGACCTCCTTCTGTTAGGGACCACTTCAAAGTCCACCCTATGAGATACCTGTCACCTGTTCAATAGGATCGAGTACGAGCGTTTTTCTTGTTAGTTTGATTTATTTCACCTCTGTTTAGGGACCAGCAGTCTGGATAAAATATTCGCCAGTCGATTAAAGTTCAAACATAAGAGTGTCTTTACTACACAAAGGACAGCAACGTAGAAAAGAAGACGTAATCGCAGATAATAGCCTACCAATGACACAAAGAGCAAACAAACCATGACAGACCTCTTGGTCTCGATGGTAGGCTATGACCTGTAATTGTGGCTATTCCTGGACATCTTCTTTTCTACATTAAGCTCCCCCCCCCCCCTCCGCCACTCCCCACATTCTGTCCATTCCAAGGCGGAAATTCTGATCAATTTTATAAGAGCTCAAACCATAGCGCTTAATCCAATTCCAGATACTCATTTCAAGGCGGAAAATCTGATCCATTTTACAAGAGCTCAACCATAGCGCTTAATCCAATTCCAGCTACTCATAGTTTTTCGGTCCGCGTAGAAGCTCCCTAAGTGGTTCAACAAAGAAAACATAACTCAAACATAACTTCTCAAACATAAATTGGAGCTCGACAACAAATTAAAAGCCAGAGAGAAAACCACTAGTCTGCGGCCCGACGCACCGTCGTGCAGATTCGTGAACCGTCTGGCAGCAAAGTTGTTAACCTTGACTGGGTGAACCATTAAGCATGCAGTCTGTTGCACAACATTTATATTATTCTCTCTTCTTTTTTATCGGTACTAATTACTTTTTTAATTTTTCGGAAAAATTCAGGCTTATCAACAATTCTACCGAGTTTATTTATTAACTATGTCATCATAAAACTCGGGTTCCCTTAGTTCCTGCTGAATCAGTTCTTCCAAGCCCACATTACGAGAAAAAAAACACGGAACATTTATAATATCAAAATCTTAAATTATCTAGTTTGTCGTAAATATAGATATCGTAATTACATAATAATATAATAGAGATCATCTTGAGTTGTTTTTCTTTTGCCAGACATCTTTGTTTTTTTTTCTTTTGCCAGCCTTGGGATAATTATGCTAAGATTTACAAGAGGGCCAAAATAGCCCTGTATCGCTCACCCGAGTTCCAGACAAGTTTCGAGTCAAGTGGTCTTTTATTTCAAACTTTTTGCCTTTTTATATCTACAAGTTACCTCGATACTTCCTACCAAGTTTCGAGTCAATTGGCCTGTCTGTTTAGGAGAAGAAGTTCCTAATATATTTAAGAAGGCGGCGATGGCGGCTATGTTGGATTTGCGATGGGAACGATTTTAGCTACTTTTGACCTACGAGTCACGCTGATACTTCCTATCAGTTTTAGGTCAGTTGGCCTTTCGGTTCAGGAGAGGTTCATGGCCTTCTTGTATTTCTGGTGGAAATGATTTTAGCTATTTTGTATGTACAAGACACACCAATACTTCCTATTAAGTTTAGAGTCAACTGGCCTTTTGTTTCAGGAGAAGTTCAAAATGACGGCCATGATGGCCTTCTTGGATTTCCGATATAAGCCCTTTTTTGATCTACAGTAATATAAGCCCTTTTTTGATCCCCGATACTTCCTACTTTGTTTCGAGTTAATTGGCCTTTCGTTTCGAGAGAATAAGTTCAAAATAGATTTTTAAGATGGCGGCTGTAGATTTTTGATCCAAAGATTTTAGCTATTTGAGATCTACAAGTCACTCTGATACTTGCTACCTGGTTTCGATTAAATTGGCCAGTTGGTCAATTCGAGAAATTCAAAACAGACTTTAAAGTTGGCGGCCATGGCGGCCATCTTGAATTTTCGATCGGAACGATTTTAGCTAATTTTTTTTTATATGCAACTCGCCCCCATATCAAGTTTCGAGTCAATTTGTCTTTCCATTCAGGACAGGAAATTAAAAATAGATTTTCAAAATGGCAGTCGTGGCGGCCACCTTGGATTTCCGATCGGTACGATTTTAGCTATTTTTGATCTGCAATTCGCCCCGATACTTCCTGTCAAGTTTCGAGTCAATTGGCCTTTCCGTTCAAGAGAAGAAATTAAAAAAAATACTTTCAAAATGGCGGCCGTGGCGGCCATCTTGGATTTCCGATCGGAACGATTTTAGCCATTATTCAACTACAAATCACCCCGATACTTCCTAAGAAGATTCGAGTCAATTGGCTTTTCGGCTCAGAAGTTCAAAATACATTTTTAAGATGGCCGCCGTTGCCGATTGCCGATCGAAATGATTTTAGCTTTTTGTGATCTACAAGTAACCCAAATAGCTATTTTTGACCTGCAATTCGCCCCGATACTTCCTGTCAAGTTTCGAGTCAATTCGCCTTTCCGTTCAAGAGAAGAAATTAAAAAAATACTTTCAAAATGGCGGCCGTGGCAGCCATCTTGGATTTCCGATCAGAACGATTTTAGCTATTTTTGACCTGCAAGTAGCCCTGATACTTTCTACCAAGTTTGGAGTCAATTGACTTTTCAGTTCAGAAGAAGTTCACAATAGATTTACAAGATGGCTGCCGTGGCGGCCACGGATTGCCCATCGAAAAGATATTAGCTATTTTTAGATCACTGGGCACGTAGTAGTTAAGGTGAGCTATTTTGATAGGCTAGTTGTCCGGCGTCCCTCGTCGTCTGTCGTCCGTCGTCTGAACATATGACATCTCCTCCTAAACCACTGAGCCAATTTTAACAAATTTTCACAGGAATGATCCTTGGATTACACTGATTGAAAATTGTTAAAAGATTTGAAATCCTTGCAGGACTCTGGTTGCCATGGCAACGAAAAGGAAAAAAAAAACTTAAAAAATGTTCTTGTCAAAAACTGCTGGACCGATTTCAATATAATTTGGTAGAAACGTTTCTTTGGTAACCCTCTTCCAAGTTTATTCTAGGTGTGATGGTTCATCAAAAACATGGCCGCCAGGGCGAAGGGTTTATTTTCCCTATATGTCTATGTAGAAAACTTTAACAATCTTCTTGTCAGAAACCAATGGACCGATTTCAATATAATTTAGCAGAAATGTTTCTTTGGTGACCCTGTACTGAAATTATTCAAGCACTGATGATTTGTCAAAATATGATTGGCGGGGGCTGGCGGGGGCGGGGTGGGGAACGGGAGTGTGGGGCTTATTTTCCTTATATATCTGTACAGAAAAGTTTAAAAATCTTCTTGTAAGATACCGCTGGACCAATTTCAATACTATAAGGCAGAAATATTTCTTTTGTGACACTCTGCCAAGATTGTTTAAGCCATTATGATTCGTTGAAAAACATGGCCGCCATTATATTTTTCCTTATATATCTATACAGAAAACTTTAAAAATCTTCTTGTCAGAAACCGTTGGACCGATTTCAAATATAATTTAGCAGAAATGTTCCTTTAGTGACCCTGTACCGAGATTGTTCAAGCCGTGATGTTTGATAAAAACAAAACATGACCGCCAGAGGGCGGAGCTTATTTTCCCTATATATGTATATAAAAACTTTAAAAATCTTCTGCTCAGAAACCACTGGACCGATTTCGATGTAATTTGGCAGAAATATTTCTTGGTGACCCTCTATAAAGATTGTTCAAGCCATCATAATTCGTCAAAAAACATGGCGGTCTGGGGGCGGGGCTTATTTTCCCCTGTATATCCATACGGGAAACTTTAAAAGTCTTCTCATCATAAGCCGCTGGACCGATTTCAATACAGTTCAACAGAAATGTTCCATTAGTGACCATGTACCAAGACTTTTCAAGCCGTGATGCTTAATAAAAAAAAAAAAAAAAAAAAACGTGGCCGCCAGTTGGCGTGGCTTATTTTTCCCTATTTATCTATATAGAAAATTTTAAAAATCTTCTTGTTAGAAACGAAAGGGCTAATTTCAATACAAGAGGGTCAAGATTGCCCTGTATCGCTCACCTGATTACCAGACAAATTTCGTGTCAATTGGTCTTTTGTTCAGGAGAAGAAGTTCAATATAGATTTTCAAGATGGCGACCATCTTGGATTTCCAGTAAGACCGATTTAGCTACTTTTGATCTACAAATCACCTTGGTACTTCCAATGAAGTTTCTTGTCAATTGACCATGTTCAGGAGAAAAAGTTCACAATACATTTTCAAAATGGCGGCTGTTAAAGCCATTTTGGATTAACGATTGAAACAATTTTAGTTATTTTTGATCTAAATAGATTTTCAATCGGTATTAAAAAAGATTTTAGCTATTTTTGATCTACCAGTCACCCAGATACTTCCTAACAAGTTTCAAGTCAATTGGCATTTTGGCTCAGGAGATGAAGCGCAAGATGCGGCCGTGACGGCCATCTTGAATTTCCAAACAGAACGATTCTAGCCTTTTCATCTGCAGGTCAACCCTAATACTACTTACCATTTCAAGTCAATCGGTCTCTCGGTTCAAGAGAGAAGTTCAATATGGCGACTGTCGCAGCCATCTTGGATTTCCGATCAGAACGATTTTAGGGCCCCAATACTTCCTATCAACTTTCAAATCATTTGTCCTTTACGTTCATGAGGAGAAGTTCAAAATAGTGGCGGCCATCTTGGATTTCCGATCAGAATGGTTTTAAATACTTTTGATCAGCAAGTCACCCTGATACGTTCCTACCAAGTTTCGAGTCGATTGGCCTTTTGGTTCAGGAGAAGGAACACAAAATAGATTTCCGAGATGACCGCCATTACCGCCACTTTAGACTTCCGATCGGAACGATTTTAGCAATTTTTGAACTGCAAGTCACCCTGATACTTTCTACCAAATTTGAAGTCAACTGGCCTTTCCGTTTCAGAAGAAGAAGTTCAAATTAGGTTTTCAATATGGCCGCCGTAGATTTTCGATCGGAGATTTTAGCTATTTTTGATCTACATGTCACCGCGATACCTCCTATCAAGTTTCAAGTCAGTTGGCGTTACAGCTGAGAGGAGATGAAGCGCAAAATAGATTTTCATAATGACGGCCATGGATTTCCAGTCGGAAAGATTTTAGCTATTTTAGCTTTTTTTGATCTACCAGTTGCCCGGATATATCATACCTAGTTTCCAGTCAAATGGCCTTTCGGTTCAGGAGGTGAGGTGTAAAATAAATTTTTAAGATGGCTACCAACTTGGATTTCCGATCGAAACGAGTAGCCACGATATTGCCTACCAAGTTTCAAGTCGGCCTTGCGATTCAGGAGAAGAAGTTCAAAATATTTTTTTTTAAGATCTTGGATTTCCGATCGGAACAATTTTAGCTATTTTTGATCAACAAGTCTTCCCGATAATATCAATTTTCAAGTCAACTGGCATATTTGGTCAGATGATGAGGCGGAAAATAGGTTTTCAAGATGGCTATGGCGGCCATCTTAGATTTCCAATCAGTATTATTTTAACAGTTTTTTTTATCTACAATTTGCCATAATATGTCCTACTAAGTTTCCAGTCAACTGGCCTTTCGGTTCAGGATACGAAGGGCAAAATATATTTTCAAAATGGCGGCCACCTTGGAACGATTTTCGCTATTTTTGAACTACAAGTTGCCCTGATACTTTTCTACCAAGTTTCCAGTCAATTGGCTAAAGACACGAAGAGTGAAATAGATTTCCAAGATGGCGGCCATGGCGGCCATTTTGGATTTCCGTTCGAAATGATTTTAGCTATTTTTGTTTTATCTAGAAGTCACCCCGAACCTCCAACAAGTTTTCGTGTCACTTGTCCTTTCGGTTCAGAAGAATAAATAGATTTTCAAGATGGCGGCCATGACGGTCATCTTTGATTTCCGATCGGAACAATTTTAGCCGTTTTTGATCTACAAGTCACCCCGATATTTCCTACCAATTTCGAGTCAATTGACGCAGGGCTGTACGAGGAGTAGTCTTTTGAAGCAAACTGTTGACGCCGCACGATGGACGACGCACGACGCACGACGCACGACGGGCGACAGACATTGACTGATCACAATAGCTCGAGAAATTTTCCTTTGATGGCCGTGCAGCAAGATTGTTTAAATCGTGGTGATTTGTCCAAAGCATGGCATGGCGGGGCTTAATTTCCCTATATATCTTTATAGAAAACTTTAAAAATTTTCTTGTCAGAAAACACTAAACTGATTTCAAGATAATTTGGCAGAAATGTTTCCTTGGTGACCCTGTATCAAGATTGTTCAAGCTGCGATAATTTGTCAAATACATGGCTGCCACGGGGTGGGCTTATTTTCCTTCTGTATTTATAAAGAAAACTTAAAAAAAAAAAACACCAGACTTATTTCAATATAATTTGGCACACACATTACTTTGGTTACCCTGTACCAAGATTGTAAAATCCATCATGATTCGTCAGAAAAAATGACCAAAATTTCCCCTAAGTATCTATATAAAAAAAACTTTATAAGTCTTCTTGTTAGAAACCACTGGACCGATTTCAATAGTAATTAGCAGAATTGTTGCTTTGATGACCCTCTAGCAAGATTGTTCATAAAAAAAAAATCATGGTCACCAGAGGCAAGGCTTATTTCCCGTATATTTTTTTATATTGAAAATTAAAAAAAAAAATTTCTTGTTAGACTCCACTGGACCGATTTTATTATGTTTTGGCAGAAATATTCCTTTGGTGACTTCTAGCAAGATTGTTCACGACAAAAATATAGCAAAGCCACATACCTTCATGGATACCGATCATGAAATAACCTACAGTCATTATTTCCTCGTTCACTGATTCAAGAAGTCATTTGCCTTGGAGCTAAATTACCACTACACATACAGTTTAAACAATTAGCAAGTGAAACTCAACTCATTTAGGATCAGTTTGCGCTCTTGTTGATTAACAAAATACAAGTCGCCCCGATACTTCTTACTAAGTTTCGAGTCCGTTGGCCTTTCGGTTTAGGAGATGAAGCTCAAAATAAATTTTCAAGATAGCGGCCATCTTGTATTTCCGATCGGAACGATTTTAGCTATTTTTGACTTACAAGTCGCCCTTATTCTTCGTACCAAGTTTCGTACAATGTTTTTCTTAAACCTATTATCTTGCGAGTATTTTGCAGCACGTTAGCCATCTGGCGATGGGGGCGTTAGCTAGAAACGGTCTGTTACATTCGTTACCACTACAAAATATGTACTACCATAGGAAACTATATTAAACCTATCAGGTGTTTTACCAATCTTTATATTACAAATTACGAGGGATTATCGGAAGTTTTGGGACAAGCATAATAAATTGTTTATTGATATATTTAATTTCCTTAAATTCGGCATGAATGCTAGTATTTGTGCCATGTGTCGGCCGTAAAACTTCCCGCACTTCATTATAATGCGTCATCAGCTTACTTGAGCACGAGGTGCTCAAGGTGAGCTATTGTGATCGGTCAATGTCCGTCGGCCGTCGTCCTTCGTCCTGCGTCAACAATTTGCTTTAAAAGCCTACTCCTCCTACTGCCCTAGGTCAATTGACTCCAAACTTGATAGAAAGCATCTGGGTAACTTATAGATAAAAAATAGTTAAAATCGTTCCGATCGGAAATCCATCAAAAATAGCTAAACTTGTTCCGATCGGAAATCCAAGATGGCCTGAAAATCAATGTTTCGCTTCTTTTCCTGAAACAAAAGGCCAGTTGACTTGAAACTTGGTATGTAGCATCGGGGTGATTTGTAGATCAAAAGTAGCTAAAATTGTTCCGATCGGAAATCCAAGATGGCCACCATGGCGGCCATCTTGAAAATCTAATTTTCGCTTCTTCTCCTGAATCAAAATGTCAATTGATTTGAAACTTGGCAGGAAGCATCGGGGTGACTTGTACATCAAAAGTTGCTAAAATTGTACCACTCGGAAATCCAAGATGGTCGCCGTGGTGGCCATTTTGAAAATCTATTTTTCGCTTCTTCTCCTGAACCAAAAGGCCAATTGTTTTGAAACTTGGTATGAAGAATCGGGGGAAGTTGTAAATTAAAATTAGCTAAAATCGTTTCGATCGAAAATCCAAGATCTTAAAAAAACTATTTTGAACTTCTTCTCCTGAACCGAAAGGCCAAATGACTTGAAACTTGGTAGCCGGTATCGTGGTTACTAGTAGATCAATCTTGAAAACCTCATTTTCGTTTCTTCTCCTGAACCAAAAGGCCAATTGACTTGAAACTTGGTAGGAAGCATTGGGGTGACTTGTAGATCAAAAGTAGCTACACTTGTTCCTATCAGAATGCCAAGATGGCCGCTGTGGCGGCCATCTTGAAAATCTATGTTTCGCTTCTTCTCCTGAACCGAAGACCAACTGACTTGAAACTTAGTAGGAAGCATCGGGCCGTGGCGGCCATCGTGAAAATCTTCTTTTCACTTCTTCTCCACAAACAAAATGGCCAATTGACTTGAAACGTAGGAAGCATCAGGGTTTGTTTGTTTGTTTGTGTTGAGGTTTTACGGCCCAGTCAACCCAATGGGGTCATGTCGAGCGCGGTCAGTTTACCTAAACACACGTTTACTGGGCAGGCTTAGTCCTCTAAGCGGTTTACCAGTATTGTGCACATTCTTTCGCCAAAAACTGACAACTGCCCTTCTTGAATCAGCGGAAGGGAGAGAATGACCGTAGAAAATATTTCATGATCAATCTCCACGAAAGAATGTTGCCGACCTCGGCGGGGGTTGAACCCGCGACCTCCTGGTCTTCAGGCGGACGGCGCATCCAACTAAGCCACCGAGGCCGGCTGGAAGCATCAGGGTGACTTGTAGATAAAAAAAAGCTTAAATCCTTCCGATTGGAAATCCAAGATGGCTGCCGCAGCCGCCACCTTGAAAATCTATTTTTCGCTTATTTTCTTGAATAGAATGGTGATTTGAAACTTGGAAGGAAGCATCGGGCTGAATTGTACATCAAAATAGTTGAAATTGTTCCGATTAGAAATCCAAGATGGCCGCCATCTTGAAAATCTATTTTTTGCTTCTCCTCCTGAACCGAAAGACCAATTGACTTGAAAGTTGGTAGGAAGCTTCGGGGTAACTTGAACATTAAAATAGCTAAAATTGTTCCAATCGGAAATCCAGGATGGCCGCCATAGCCGCCATCTTCAAAATCTATTTTTCGCTTCTTCTCCTGAGCTGAAAGGCCAATTGACGAAACTTGGTAGGCAGCATCGGGTAGCTAAGCAAAAATAGCTCTAATCGTTCCGATCCGAAATACAAGATGGCCACCATGGCCGAAATTTTGAAAGTCTATTTTTCGCTTCTTCTCCTGAACCGAAAGGCCAATTGACTAGGTAGGAAGTATTGTGGTGAATTGTAGATGAAAAATTGCTAAAATCGTTCCAATGTGAAATCCAGGATGGCTACCATGGCCGCCATCTTGAAAATCTATTTTTCATCTTCTCCTGAAATCAAAGGCCAATTGTCTTGAAACTTTGTCGGAGGCATCAGGGTGACCAATAGATCAAAAATAGCTAAAATCGTTCTGATCGGAAGTCAAAGATGGCCGCCATTGCCGCCATCTTGAAAATCTATTTTTCGCTTTTTCTTCTGAAACGAAAGGCCAGTTGAATCGAAACTTGGTAGGGAGCATCAGGGTGACTTGTAGATAAAAAAAGAGCTAAAATCGTTCCGATCAGAAATCCAAAGTGGCCGCCATAACCGCTATCTCCGAAATATATTTTTCGCTTCTTCTCCTGAACCGAAAGGCCAATTGATTCGAAACTTGGTAGAAAGCATCAGGGTGACTTGCAGATCAAAAATAGTTAAAATCGTTTGATCGAAAATCCAAGAAAGCCACCATGGCTGCTATCTTAGACATCTATTTTGCACATCTCCTGAACCGAAAGGCCCATTTACTCGAAACTTGGAAGGAAGTATCTGGGTGACTTATTGATCAAAAATAACTAAAATCATTTTGATCAGAAATTCAAAATAGTCGCCCTAGCAGCCATGTTGAAAATCTATTTTAATTTTTTTTTATCCTGAACCAAAAGGCCAGTTGACTCGAAACTTCATTGGAAGTAGGTGACTTGTAGATCAAAAGTAGCTAAAATTATTCTGATTCGAAATCCAAGATGGCTGCTATCTTAAAAATCTATTTTGAACTTCTTCTCTTGAACCGAAAGGCCAGTTGACTCGAAAGTTGTCTGGTAATCAGGTGAGCGATACAGGGCCATCTTGGCCCTCTTTTATATTTTCAGCACAATTGTAATCATTGATACTTTTCTGAGATTTCGGGCGAAACTATCTCGTTTGACTAAGAAATCTTCGACACTTCAGCTATTTTCATTTTCTGTGTGTGTCTATAGCTCTCAAGGACAAATCTTAATCTTTTTTATTTTGTTACAATATGTAGTAGTTTTTCTACTGACCATTCCAAGGCGGTTCCTTTCTTGCAGTTTGTGCGTCGGTGGTTTCAGATGTGGCGTTTGCGTTTGTTTTTCCATTATTTGTTCCTCATCTCTCCTTCATTTGGTGCCTCAGGAAGGCTGTACTTCGTGAATGTGGTATTTTCTGGGTATCTTCACATATAAGTGTTATGCGGTGGCCGTAAAAATCCCCGAACTTCACTATAATGTAATTTAAATTTTATAGTTCTTTGTGATCATTGAGTCCATTTATCTTATTTTTAAAATGCAAATGAGGTCACTGCTAGTCTGGTCCAGAAACCGCGCGCGTGTGTGTGTGTGTGTGTGTGTGTGTGTGTGTGTGGTTATTGCTCGCTAGGGTAAGTCCTTTCATAAACTACGAGTTACATCTAATAGCGAGCACAGCGAACGAAGTGAGCTTTACGGTAGAGAATATGATCAAGGAAAAGTAACATACAACGATATATACTTTCAGCAGTAATCGCTCTGACCAATGTTCTTCCGTTTTTTCTTCCCGGAAGTTGTCACCGGAAGTTGGAGGACTTGATTATGGGTCTCACTAATAAGCGTCACGAAGTGACCGAACGAGTGTCACATTACGAAAACTCGCCTATTCAAATATATTGAAAATTTTACAACCAAAAAAGGAAAATTTTCGGATAAAAAAAAATCTGATATTTTCGTATTCCTGCTCAAAACATAGATTGTGAGTACTCTTTAGAACCGTATCGACGAGGCGGTTCTAACGAGTACCCACAATCTATGTTATTTAGTAAAATAAGAAAAAATAATGTATACCCCTGTAAACCCCAGTTTTACTGTATAAAAGTGGGGTTTAAGGGGGTCAAAAGTATATAGGCTTGTTTTCGTGATGATAAGTGTCACGAACATATTTTTATTATTTATTATTGATTTACATAATATTTTTATATACTGATATTCATTCTTTAATGGTGCTGTGAAGGACTTTTGAAGAGTGCAGATATAGGTCTGTGCTGTGTTCGCATTTAGGCTAAGCCTATTTTCATATTAAATTGTTAAAAAAGTAATATTGTCATTTAAAAAACACCCGGCGTCGTTAAGATATCACGGGAGACTTCATGTAAATAATTGTTCCTTTTTAACATTTATATAAATCGATACAATAACCTAACACCTGGTTGGATATATATTCATTTCTCCTGCATTACACTACGTAAGTGATCCGCTGATGCTTATAAGACGAAGTCACGAAAGATATAATTTATATAACTACCTAATGAATGTGACGTGAAAATCGGTACCAGACCCAATAAATATGTATTTAACGTGACAACGTTTTATTTTATTTCGGAAACTAATGCAAAAGCGTATGGCATTCCAATCACGCTCGTTTTGTGTTAATAATATTCTAAAATTACCTTATCCGATTTGATAGATCATATAAACCGTACTTTGAAAACTGACTGTGTCTAATCATCAACAATAAGCGACAAATTGAACTTGACCGCTTTGATCGCTAGTGAGAGTTCACATTATTCTGAACAAGTTTCATGCAAGTCTATTTAAAACTATGGCATCTATCACTAAGTAAGGCAACATAATAATCTATTTTCAACATTTAAAAAGCAAAAAAAAAAAAAAAAAAAAAAAAATTAGATTCCTGCTAACTGACTTTGCCTAACATTTACATTGTAAGAGATTCTATGGATATATACAACATATGTAAAAGTATACATAAAGTTACCCGGGAGAGACCACACTTAGAAAGTACAGCCTTTTCGAGACAGCGACAGAAGACAAGGAATAAAAATAAGACAAAAGCAAAACTCAAATAACCGATATCTAATTAAAGAAAAGCTGTAAGAGCAGAAAATCTACTGGTTGACTTAAACTAGTTTTACGTGCTCGAAACCCTTAATTCTGAAGCTGCTCAAAATTATAAATATTTGTTTCGGTCCGCGTAGGGGTCCGTACCTCACGAATGAAACATCACAGTAAAACACATTACCACAACCACTATGACACAGATTGTTATGATGGCAATATGAAGACAGGGCAAAAGAAAACCACAAGAGGACTACGACTGGCCGAACACAGACAGGGATAGTAAGGTACTAACCTTCTGAAACAGACTGAGGAACGATCCAGCATTCGGCCTTACTCACCCCATGTAATGAAATAGGGAAGCAAAGTTATCAGTCGTAATTTGGTAAACAATTATGCATGGAGTTTGCCGTATAACATTCATAATTTTGTAATGAGTGATAATCGTCTTTAATTTTTCCGATTATTAGTCTGATCCAGAAAGTTTGACACTTCAGCTGTTTTCAGTTTTGTGCATGTATCCATTGCTCTTAAGGATCATTCTTTTTGGAATATATCTATTACATATTGTCATATATTTATAAGATTTGGCACTAAACTTTATAGACAAATGATGCAACTAATTACTCCGCTTGCTGCGGAGTTGTGCTTAGTTTCTTTTGTTAAAGACTTCTTCTCTCTGGCGCAATTCTGGCTGTTACAACTGAAGCCTTCAATTGTACTTCTAGATACCACGTCCCCCTTCTTAATATTGATTGTATTTATTTTACACAAATGGTTGATCGGATCTGTCCCAGTGAACTTCAGTTAATTCTCCAGATACCGAAGTGTGTTTTGGAGATTTGAATTGATCTAAATCAAAACGATAATTCTTCAAAACGTTATGTCAAATGTGATTTTCATATTGTTATTTAATAATGTTCCTTTTTAGATGGAGATATTTTTCGATCTTCTACACATGGAGCTTACATATTTCAATTTACACGTTTTGTAAGTTTATTTTCTCATATAAATGATTTTAACAATCAGAAGAAAGTTATGACCCTTAAATTCCTCACACAATTTTATCAGCTTGAAAACACTCCTACAGCAAGTAATAATATCGGTGCAGAGTTTGACAATGACTTGGTTTTATAAATTTAGGAAAAGTGTTGGAAAACAAAGTTTTCAGAAGAAATAAAACAAAATAATACCTATAATAAAAGGACATGTTATATCATGGATGTTCTGCGACAAACTGCATGCCACTCACCATTGACAGTTATATGCTTGCTGCTTTAGAGGATGTAAGCAGTGTTGCAAACTTCATTATTGCTTAAGAAGAGTCTCAATAAAACCGAGACTCCCATTTTCTAATCTATAGTGTGCTCTTTGTTTCCAAAGGCAATCTTTTTGACGTCTACTTTAATAGCAAGACGGTGGGTCGGGTCTCAGACTCTGTGACGGTGCCGACTTAAAACATTAAATTAGAGATGTGACGCCTGCTGTTATGTCTCTTTTCTGGCCCTCCGTGCTACAATAAGTGTTTTATTATTTTTTGTCAGCTCTGTCTATCAGTGTCTGAAGTGTTTGTCATGAATTATTCTTTCATGACAGTGTTTTAACTTGACTTAAATGCTTTTCTATGGCATTTTTAACTGATTGAGTTACAGAGAATCTATGCGGGTCGAAGAATTATTTTGCATTTTTTCAACATTTGAAGCTAGAGTGAGATCTGGTGCCAGTAAAATCAATTACAATTCCCCGTTGGTATTTTGCGTAGGCAGTGGTTATTGTGTTGGTCCGTTTAAAGGCTTTGTGACCCTTCTCTGCATGTTAGGACTTTTTAAATTCTACAATTTGTCATCCGCTGTACGACTGCCCGCTTTGCTTTCTGTTTTGTTTAATGTGCCATGTTTCTTGTTCTGACGCTAGAATTGCAGTCACCTTCAGTCATTTCTGATGTTAGCATTACACGGCCGACTTTGCTTTCTGTTTGTGCTTTATTTATTTTGTATGTATTGTGGACAATAATTGAACCTAGGATCCAGTAAAATCGATTTAAACCATCCGGTAATTTTTAACTCATTACCTACCGTTCCAAAAAGGTTTCTGGTAGTTTTCATTCTTTGTTTGGCTGTTCGCAGCAGGGTTTGTTCATGATTTATTCTGTTTGTTGTATTGTTTATGCGTTTCGTCGGCCCTGTCTGGCATTGTGGAAAGAGCAGCTTGTTTCTTTGACGTCAATGATAGGCTAGTTGTTATGATTTTGGCTCTTCCATGACAACTCTACCAATAATCCTTCTGAGTTTATTGACTAAGTCGCCATGAAAGTCAGGTGCCGACATGACTTCATGCAGAAGTAATTTTAAGTCAACGTTATATTTGAGACAGTGACAAAACCTAGAAAACTTCACGCAGTTAATGATACCGATACCCTGTTTTAGAAGCATTTAAAAGTTAATACCTATTATAAAAGTTACTGACTTGACTAGATGCTCCAGCATAACGAATAAACTGAGTACATAAACAAATAAATACACGCAACAAGATGTACACGAGGGACTTCGCTATGAAAAAAAAATATATATATTTGTCCAAATAGTTGTCCGTCGCGCTATCTCCTCCTGAACTACTGTGCTTGTCCGTCGCGCTATCTCCTCCTGAACTACTGTGCGGAATTTAACCAATCTTGCTTCATGATCTCCCCTCATGGTAAGGGTGTGCGAGAGCAATTCCGTCTTTCCGTCCGTCCGTCCATCCGTTACGTAGTCAGTCATGCTATTAGCAACATTAGCAACGAGCGTGGGGATTTGCGATGGTGCGCCATCAACTGCGCATTCTAGTTTAGGTTTGAATTTATTTAAAACCTCATCCAAACTCTTAACTGACCAAAGAGGAAATTACTAGACCTTTCAAATACTGTATCACATTAGCAAACGGCATTATTTTAAATTGTAGTAAGATAAGAAGTTAATAATTCTGAGAGGGCAGTCGTAGTGCATGAACGAGAGTTTGTCACGCTAAGTGCTTCACAAGGTCTTGTGTAGAGCTTGGGTAATTGTCAACAACTGACTTCTCATCTTTGGAAGTTTGCATGACAAGTTACAGTTTCTTTTGACATAGTGTGTATATATTCTATCTATAATGGCACTTTCTAGTAGATTTTTACAAACCAGCTAACTGTAACTCCATTCTTTTATATCTAATTTATTTTGACAGCTAATGATTGTGTTATCAGTAAGATAAACGTGAACAAATACAGTTTCCTAATTAGCAGAGATTTTTTATAATACTTTATCAACTGATTTTGTATAAAAATGTATCTAGCCAGATTTGTTCATTATGGATGCTGACATATGTGCAGAATTAGCATGGTGTTACACTGTGTATTAATTTCCTTTGTTTTAATTAAAATATTGGCTAAAATGTTTAAGACTTCCAGTTATTGTTTACCTTGAAAATATGTGTTAAATATATTTAAGTTAATACTGTTTTCACTTGACAGCCTGTGGTAGCTTTGACAATCTTATATAACAGGTTATGTCAATTTCACATGCCTCAAATTAAAAAAGAAACAAACAAAAAAAAAAAAAAAACAGTAGCACACTGGAGTGGCTATCTGTATATTGTAAAGAAGATAATAATGCTGTCAGTTTAAGTTACCAGAATATTATATATCCGGAAGTATTTTAACACAGGCATCATTTGTTATACATCGTCACACTGTAGTGGAGGGTATTATGTTTCCACGTTGGAAATCCGTGCGTACTTCCGCCTCTTCATCAGTCGTATGTCGTTTGTTCATCTGACCGTATTTCATTGCAATAACTTAAATCAAAGCACCAATTACAACTACAGCAGACGATATTTTTAAGAGAAAATAAGGCTTGACAATTCATATGAAATAAATTCGGAGTCTTATTTTCCCTAAAAACTAGAGGACCATGGTCCTTTATCACTCACCCGAGCTACCAGATTTGTATACTTTATATAAACGTTTTACACAAGTAGAATGTTTTTAGATGTCTGTATAAATATTATGTTCGTCAGTGATATGGAGTAGCAATGCCGTATATGGCAAGCAATGTCGCGTTTTTTTTATCCGATTTTAAACAGATTTCAAAGAAGACACCACAGCGAATCATTCCATCCAAGTTTGGTCAAAATCCAAACAATAAAGAAATTGTGATTGGCCTTACGGACGGACCTATAAAACGGATGGTTACCGATCACAATAGCTCACCATGAGCATATTGTGCTCAGGTGAGATAACAAATGACTCCTGTGGCAGAGCTGTAATTTGAACAAGTCGCATCGGTACTTCCAATGAAGTTTCGAGTCAACTGACCTTTCGGTTTAGGAAAAGCTCAAAATAGATTTTCAAGATCGCGGCCATGCCGGCTATCTTGTTCACTTGAGCGGAACCGTTTTAGTTATCTTGGTAGAGAGTTACCGAGGCAACATTCCTGTGAAGTTTGATTGAAATTGGCCCAGGGGTATAGGAAGAGTTATCATTTAAGCAGAGCTTGTTTACAATCTGCCCCCGTGTTACCTACCCTATAGATTTCTGCATAATTTGCATTCATTTTTACCATTGGAAAAAACGAAAATATTTGATGGGCTAATAATAATTAAAGACAAGAGGGCCATGTTGGCCCCGTATCTCTCACATGAGTAAAGGCTGATATTCACAATCCAAAAGGAGTAATTTCAAAATGGAATTTATTGTCATTTGTACTATGTTTCTGTCATAATGGAAACACAAAGAGGACCATGATGGTCCTGTATTACTCACGTGGGCCTTTTTGTATCCGTTTGTATTTATTGTGGTGAAACGCTTCTTTTCACCAATGCGTTTTCATATATTGTGTTAGTGGTATTCACTTTCATCAACAACTAGCTGTACTTCAAAGTAGGTTTTACCCTAGCAGTGGACTGCGAATGGATGTCCTATTAATGTATCAATTGTTTTAGTGAAACCAGAAATAATAAAATATTGTCCTGGCTTGATTGACATGATTTCAATTCTTTTAAGGATGATCTGAAAAATATAAGTGACGTTACACATGAAATGCCACAATCACGAAGCACAACCTTCACGAAACTCCAAAAAGAGAGGTGAGTAACAAAAAATGATAAAACAAACGCCAGATATGAAAAAACCGACACACAAATGAAGAACTGCTATAGAAGAACTCTGACGCAGAGTCTGATGAAGTCACCCAAAGGACTGTAAAATGTCATTAAAATCAAGCACCACCTATGAAGAAAGTTTTTGAAGTTTGCATATTGCCGAAACGCCCCGCCCACTTCCACCATGTTTTTTCGACTAATCAACACGAGGTGAAGGAATCTGATACAAAG
Organism: Anodontia alba; assembly: GCA_964016985.1. Lineage (NCBI taxonomy): Eukaryota > Metazoa > Mollusca > Bivalvia > Lucinida > Lucinidae > Anodontia > Anodontia alba. Next base: position 43,152,611 of record OZ024828.1, read on the forward strand.
TCCCCTAAGGAAATTTACTGGTAAATTCATTGAAATAAGTTTGCATTATAGCCATATGTAAGGCAACAAAGTCCCGCTGACTAGCGACCATGTTTGTCAACTGATCAACATGAGTTGATGGAATCTGTTAGAAAATCAGTCAAAGAACATCCCTGTAAAAATTCATTGAAATCCATAAGGCGGATTCTAAGAGGATTTCTTTTTTAAATTTGTACTACAGCCGTATTTCCTTAGGGGACTTTGTATCAGATTCCTTCACCTCGTGTTGATTAGTCGAAACACATGGCGGGAAGTGGGCGGGGAGTTTCGGCAATATGCAAACTTCAAACAAAAATGCGACAATGTTTCTTGGCCGACTAACATGATCTGATAGAGAGTCACCAAAGAACATCCCTGTAAAATGTCATTAAAATCCCTTAATTCGATTCTGAGAAAAAGGTTTTTGAAGTTTTCACTATAGCTATATAAGGCAAAAATACCCCACCTACTAGCGGCCATGTTTTTCAACGGATCAACATGATTTGCAGAAACCTAATAGAGAGTCACCCAAAGAATATCCTGTAATACTTGATGGAAATCTTTTGAACAGAAGAAGATTTTCGAAGTTTATATTAAAGGCATATAAAGCAAAATGCCCCACCCACTGGTGACCATGTTTTTCAATGGATCAATATGAGTTGAAGGAATCTGACAGAAAGTCAAAGAACAACCCTGTTTCATTGAAATTCCTTGAAAAGATTCTGAGAAGAAGATTTTCGACGTTTGCACTATAGCCATATAAGGCAAAAATGCCCCACCCAAAAAAGTGCCACAATGAAAGTATCACCTTGGAACGGCCAGTAAAATATTACTGGGGTTTAAACTAGTTTTACTGGATCCCAGCCACAGCTCACAGCTTCCATTGTGGTAAAATATATTTGTCCCCGAAACAACATCCCTATAAATTTTTAAAATCCTTTGAAAAGATTCTGAGAAGAACATTTTCGATGTTTGCACTATAGCCATATAAGACAAAAAATGCCCAACCCACTTGCGGTCAGGTTTTTCAATGGATCAACACGAGGTGAAGGAACTTACAGAGTGTCACCCAAAGAACATCCCTGTAAAATTTCATTGATAGCTCTTGAACAGATTCCGAGGAGACAGTTTTCGAAGTTTGCACTATAGAACGGATCAACAACGAGTTGAAGGAAGTAAATAAGTGAACTCAGGAACTGATACAATCCGATCCACAGCAAGTTCTCAACATCAAAGGAAAAGACAGACACAAATACAATTAAACAGCTACAAAAATACTATATGACAAGCAGAGTCAAGAAAGGTGGCAACAGTTACCCAAACTTAACTGAATATATCTTTAACTCACAAAATTTCTAAACGAAAAAACATTAGTAAGTGAAACACTACAGAACATTAAACAGAAAGTACCACAATGCAATAACCGCCTTGGAATAAATTACTAGGTGTGTGTGTGTGTGTGTGTTTGTGTGTGTGTGTGCGGGGGGGGGGGGGGGGCTTAAGCTAGTTTAAGGGATCCCAATCCTCGCTCTTAGCATCCATAGTAGTAAAAATATATATTTGTCACCCAAACAACACCCCTATCCTTTGAGAAGATTCTGAATGTTGTATTTTTTTTTCTTTCCGTGGCTATGACAACCAGAGTCTGATACAAATCGAAAACGTTTTGAAGGCATTTAAGAGATGGTGTTGAGAGGATGCTTTCAGTGAAGCTTTAGCAAATCTGGAACAACAGCTTCAAGGAAGATGTTTAAGTGAATATCGGACGCCGTCTGCTACAACTTTGCTAGGTACATTAAGAATTAAACATACGCACTACTTTCCAACAAAGGCAGATCAGCCTGCGCACCCATTATAGGAAAAAAGACAAAATACCCGCTATACAAGATGGTATTGCATATAATTTTGGACCAATATGTAAACCAAATCCATTTCTGGCTTTGTAAATACTGAGGACCTAAAAACTTTAATATAAAACTTTAAAATAAAAATTCTAAGTCCATGACCTTGGCCTTGAGATCATGTAGGAATGGTAATATGTAAAATGTGCGACCAATCTATTACTATATACACACATAAACCAAATCCATCAGAGGGTTTGGAAATAATGAGGTTCTAAAACCTTTAACGTAAAACTTTAAAATAAAATTCTAAGTCTATGATTTTGACCTCGGGGTCACATAGGGGTGCCGTGGGGGTGGGGGTGGGGGGGGGGCGGGGTGGGGGGGGGGGGGGGGTACTGCGTAAAACTGTGAACCAATATCTATCATCATACTATATCTAATATCCATCCAATGTTTAGGAAATATTTGGTCCTAAAAGTCCGTGACCTTGATCTTGAGGTCATATAGTGGGATAGGGATGGTACTGTGTAAAGTTTGAATCAATATCTATCATCATATCATATATGAACAAATTCCATCCAATGGTTTGGAAATAATGCGATCCTTAAAACTTGAATACAAAACTTCAACATTAAATTCTAAGCCTGTGACCTTGACCTTGAGGTCGGGTAGGTGGTTGGGGATTCCAACGCATAAATTGTAGGGTCAGGTAGGTTGGTGGGGATGGCACTGTGTATACATATAAAGCAAAACTTAAACAAAAATAGGGATGGTGCTGCATAAAAGTTTGGACCAATATCTATCATCATAGCAAATATGAACATCCATTATAAGATGTGGAAGTTATGAGCTCTTAAAATCTTTGAACTATGCCATGGAAGAACTAACGGACGAACTAACATACGAACAGATGAATGGATTAACAGACGGACGGAAAGACAAAAATTATATACCCTTCGGTAAAATCACAACATTCAAATGAGCCTCAGGCAGCACAGGAGGAAAAACAGTGATCCGACCATGGTAATGTATAGGCTGACCAGAGTTTCGATGATTACATATCATAAGTGGGTTTCCTATGAATGGTTCTTTACATAATACTTATAAAGAATTCGTAAAATAAAAGTGGTTTTCAATGACCAATCTCATATTTAGTATATGAACTTGACCAGACAGCATGTGAATATACATTGCAAATTTGATATTTATTTTATTATTTCAGGAAACCAACTGAAAAGTAATAAAATATAATCCAGACAATCAAGACTTTTTCTCCTTCGATTAAGTAAATTGATAAACAATTTACATTAAGTAAGCCTGTGGCACCCTTCACGCGGACTAAATAAATGTCTTGTGTATACCACGGCAGAGGGTTGTAGCCACGTAAAAATCGATTTAAGCCCCCACCCTCCAGTAATATTTTTACTGACCGTTCAAAGGCGGTGCTTCTGCTGTGGTCTTTGCATGTATGCCCCGGTGAAAATTTTATTTTGGATAGCCGTTTGGCCAATTTTTGGGAAAGACTGTCCTGTTGGCTTTCTGCTTGTAGTGTTTGATTGTGGTGCCGTTGCTTTAAGTGCGTCCTTCTTTCCCTTTGGTGTCTTGAGACTGAAGGTGCTAGGTAATTGTATCGATTCCTGATCATTGCCTTCCTTTCTATGTAAATGTGGTATGCAATATGATACACTTCACTTTATCAGTTGTGTTTGTTTTGGAGGTCATAATTGCCTTTCTCTCATGAAGCTGTCAGATTGCATTCTTCATCTTAGAAAATAGGTGCCGCTATAAAGCAGGAGGTTTTCAGTCATTATGGATAGGATTATAACCCAGACAATCAAGGCTTTTCCTTCTGTGAATAAACAAACTGATTAACATTTTACATTAAGTAAGCCCGTGGCAGCTAAGTTGCATATAAATGTAGTATGGAATATTTACTTTATCCACTTGTAAATATTTGTGGTGTTTGTTTTGGAGTTCATAATTGCCTGTCTCTCATGAAGCTTTCAGATCACATTCTTGATCTTAGAAAAATAGACACCGCTACAAAGTAGCAGGTTTTTTGTCCTTATGGATAGGATTGTACACACCTCACAAAGGACGGCAACATTATCTGTGGCATTGTCAGCTTGAACCAAAGTATATGTTCTTGGGAAGAAGTGAACTGCAGTGAAATGTTGAACAGCACTGCACATCCCCATCAACTGTTATACTACGTAAAATACAACAGCTGCAAGCATCATGTGTAAGAGCTGAGAAAACAGAAAAAGCACCATAGTTCTCCTAGTGTCCGATAAAGAGCCTGATAATGATATGGTCATCGTTGTCTTAAAAAAATTTAGTCTTTTATTTTTTCAAAAACAAAATCAAGAGTGAATAACTCAGCATGTTAACTGACTGATTCCGCCCAAAATATTATCTTAATTGTCTCAGCAGGTCGTGTTGTGTTTCTGTATCACTCAGGACATGCTGACTTCTTAGCTCTATTGCCAAATTTTCGGACTTGATTCCCTCCTTCCTCAGGGTAAATGAAAAAAAAAATAATTATATTACGTTTTATATGGCTGTTACATTAATGAACAACATGGCTTCAAATGTTTATCACCTGCCGAATCTCTATGACGTCACGACATCACGACGTCAACACGTCATGCACATCACGGTGTCAAACTCCATATTTCAGTGTCACCTTCACAATTAGGCAATATTGCAATCTGCATACATAAATACATAAATGAATAAATAAATTGGTCATTGATAAAATAAAGAAAGAAAGAAATGTATAAAAGAAAGAAAGAAATAATGAAAGAAAGAAAGAAATAGAAAGAAAGAAAGAACATAAACAAAAATAATAATAATAATTATTATTATTATTATAATTATTATTAGTAGTCGTGGAATAATTGAATCGAGATATAAAGCAAGTTTAAAACACAGAAAGACCTCAGAAACAAATATACACAATCAAAGAAGAAAGAAAGAAAGAAATCAGGACATATTGGTTTTCAACATTCAAAGGCTGAATAACTCAAGAATTGATTTATTGTTTCTTTCTAAATTCAAACGTCCAGATGTTTTTTTATATAAACAACTCTTATAGAAGTTTGAATATTTTTATAAAACGGAAATGGTCTTAACAAGTACTAACAAGTTTTTTTCACATTTTAAATCAATGGCAACGCCATGGCAAAACATATATTTTTTGTGCAAAGCCATGGTAACCAGAGTTAAAGACAAGAAACACTATTACAAAATAAACTGTTTCAGTACTTTTACAGAAGCTGCTGTTTTTAAGTATGTACGGGTACACAGGCGCACTGGCGGGCAACGAAAGGATTACTGCAGCTCATCCAGAACTATGGCCAGGTGAGTCAAAAGAAATAAAATGTTAGATGGTAAAAAAAGATTAAGTTTTCTTACCATACACAACTTCTGGATCGTCGTCATCGTATACCGTGGACGCTTTCTCCCAGTCTTCGATCTTTTCACCTTTGTCTAGATTCATGTATTTCTTTAAAAATTCTGGATCCCCGCCTGCAGCCTGAAATGCTTCATATTCATCTTCTGTTAACATAACTGTCTTTTCAACTAATCGACCACTCATCGTTCGAACTAAAGTCTTTATAACTTTCATTGGCTTCCCTTCTGTTTTTTCCCAACCTTCCACAATCCCATCTTCTTCTTGTACATACTTTCCTAAAATTTCATTCATATCACCTCCACCGGCCATAAGTTTATCATAATCCGCAGCGGAAACCATAATTGTCTTTTCAATAATCCTACCGCTTTTCGTTCGAACTTTTGTTTTTATAGCCTTCAGTGGTTCTGTACTATCCCAACCTTCAATTGTTTGTCCTTCTTCAAGTGGAATGTATTTCTTCAAAATTTCAGCAGGGTCCTTACCATCCTTTATCATTTGGTCATAGTCATTTTGCGAAATCATTATTGTTTTTTCTACCAATCTACCACTCTTTGTTCTAACCATTGTTTTTATTGTTTTCATTTTAGCTTCTTCCCAACCTTCAACCGTTTCACCTTCTTTAGCATATTTTTTAAGTAGTTCTTTAGCATCAACTTTTCCAGTGGTGATAGCTTCATATTCGTCCTTTGAAACATACACAACTTTTTCTATGAGTCTTCCACTTCTAGTTCTAACCAGTGTTTTTATAGCTTTGACTTCTTCTTTATCCCATGATTCTAGACCTGCGGCTTCTTCTTTAGAGAGATATTTATTGAGGATATCTTGGGCGCCTTTTCCTGCCTTAAATGCTTCAAAATCCTCTTCATTCATAAAAACTATTCTCTCTACAAGCCGTCCACTCTTTGTTCGAATGTAGGTCTTGATAGGTATAACTTCTAAAAGACGATAAAAATCAAGGCGTCTGTCATATATATTTAGAACCGTCTGCATAAAGATCAAAGTAGTAAACTCATTTAATATCCAATGACTGGTAATTGGTGTAAACAGTATTTTATTCAGTAAGCTGTACATATAAATTAAGTAGGCTCATAAATACAATTCGATGCACTAAACCAGACGCATCGTCTAATTCGCAATTTATGTTTAATGCTGTTAGTTTTATAGTATTTTACAGTATACCTTTTCGAGTCATTCTGATTACATGTTTATGGAAAAGAGTGACTTTATAATCAAAAAAGAAAAAGAAAAAAACTTTATTTTTCACGGAAAGAAGCCGAAAAATCCAAAGCTCATAATTTGAACAATAACTGACCGGAAGTGACGTATTTGGTTCCTAAATTATAACTCCGCCAAGGTATATTAGCGTGGTTTGCGCGACTACAACTGGCTCGAAGACTTATTCTGAGGCCCAAATCCTGCCAATGATTCTGTTTACTATCCGCGGACGCCTGATTTATGAGTTTGAATTACGGCTTGGGTACCATGACCACTTCTACTTTGTTCATGCGTCGCAGGATTGTGCGAAATAGCAAGCTGATCTGTGCCGTCGCAGTTTTCATTCCATGGCGCCCGCAGAGCGCCTGCAAAATGAAGGAAGTCACTTGAATTTGACAGTGTGTGCTATATAATTTGGAGCAGACACTGTTCGCGTTATTATTGAAGGTAAACTCAGAATAGACTAGCAACACAAAGATGTTTATATGCAGCATTTTATTTTATTCTATTCATTTATTTACATTTTGCTCGATTAGTTTGCCTGTCTTCTTGTTTTACGACGATGTCATCAAAATTAGGCTAGTCCAATTTTTTTTTATAATTTAGGTACAAACTTTGGTAAAATCTGGTTTATCTACTTATTCATTTCCGACTTTTGTTCTTTCACACAAGAAAGGATATTACATAAGAGTATTCAATATCCATTAACTATTTCGAATGCAAAAATTTGTGACCAATATATCGGTATTACGGTGCGCTACTGAAGTTGACTTCAAAAAACCCACAAGAAAACATTGATGCAAAGCATCAATACGCCGGAAAACTAATCTGTCATGCATTATTTAGCTCCCTATAGATCGTAGTATAGTGAAAAATGTTATAATTTATGAAAGGTTGTAATTATATAAATTATCGCAATACTCAACGATAAAAACATTATAGAGGTTATCATAGCTATGTAAAAAAAAATCAACTATGATTGTCTGTTTTCTAGCCCGCATACATAATTACATGTCGCCATCCATAGCCTAGGCCGAGCATACTATATCCGAAATCATCTATATAGCAGTGTTTCGTTCTTTTCTCCACTCATAACATTTTCTTTCGGCCCAAATCTTTCCATGCTTGAATATCAAATTAAACTATATTATTAAACCAGCTTATAATCCGTTCGATTTGAGAATGCATATTTCCAATCGTAAACAAAGAAAAATATCTTTTGTTTCTTCTTCGCAGTACGACGAAAAAAAAACAAATGAAAACATTCAAACGTGTACGAATATTGACAGCAACAAGCTCATTTCAGGTCGAATGGTCAAATTGGGGCTCATACGGGAAAACTGCTCATTTCTATTTTAAATGAGCAAAACCCACATTGCTACATTCATTCTACACAGTACTTCCCATTTTTTATTTCACTATGTTACCAATAGCACAGTTCTCTGCTGCAAAAGTGTGACTTTGAATAATAAAAAAAGTGGGGGGTGGGGGGTGAATAGTTATATATAACCCCACTAAGAACCCCATAAAACTGGAAGAAAACCTATGTTCTTCAAATGCATACACATTTTACAAAAACAGCCTCAAACAGATACGCCGGGCTGGCCTGGCGTATATAAAACACGTGCACCGCTAACGACGGTCACGTCTCTTTTATCTTGAATATGTTTTATATGTTTTACATTTAACATGAAAAGAAGTTGGTTTTGATTTTTTTATTACAAGGTTAGATTAGTTGCAGTTGTAACTGAAGTGCTCATTATGATGACAGTTTTACTTTTTAAGAGAGCAGGTACACTTCAGCTCTCAAGTGTTTACGGCAATTACATTTCAAGCTAGTGACTGGGTATGGGGTATGGATTGATAGTTTGAACGGTTATCAGAACATTATGTCAACTGGGTGAAGGATAATCTGCCAGCTGCTCAAACATGGCAGCGAAATTCGCTACCTCTACACGTCATCACTAAATAACAACAAAACTCACAAATGAAATGTGTGTCTCACAATATTACATAAATGTCAAGGCATATCAAGCGGTTATCAATACATAAAGATGCATTTTATTAGTATGGAAAAACTAACCTTCTAACTTGTGCGAAGTCGGGACAAAAAAGTTCCCATTTCTTATTTCTTTTTCATGAATATATAAAATACTGACGTCTGTTTGTTTCACAATGTTCCGTCTACAGTAGCCGGAAGTCAAAATTGAAAAAAAAAAAAAAAAAAAAAAAAGATAAAAAACACAATATGGGTATGTCCGTAGGTACACAAACTGATAGACAAAACTAAAATCTTGTCCGTTTATGTATATAACGGACAGGATACCGGATTGCATCCTCTCAGATACTAACACCAATCCTAACCGCAGTTAAAGAAGGCCTTCAGAAGTATTGTGACACTGCATATGCCAGAAGTTGTGTTAATCAGATGTGGATCCTGAAAAACTCCAAAGAGCTTTTAGAAAACCTAAAGGCACAATCTCTTCATTCCGTCAACAGTATAAAATCTTTCGATTTCCCTACTCTTTACACTACTATTCCTCGTGATAAATTGGAATCTAAATTAAAGGAAATTATCAACTAGTGTTTCTTCCACAAGAATGGTAACCGTCGATTTCAGTATATTGTCATTGGCTACAAAGACGCATACTTCGTTCGGGATCACTCTGATGCGCCACAAAAATACTCAGATGCAGATGTCATAAAGATGCTGGAATATCTAATCGACAATATTTATGTGGAGTTCGGCGGACGGATATTTCAGCAAACAATCGGCATACCGATGGGTACTGACTGTGCACCGTTACTTGCCAACTTGTTTTTATACTCGTATGAGGCGGCGTTTGTACAAAGTCTCCTCCAAGCAGGCAAGAAACACATCGCACAACAATTCAATTTCACCTACAGATATATAGATGATCTCTGAAAAACATAAAATTTGCAAAGTATTTAGAATTCATCTATCCACGTGAACTTGAAATAAAGGAAACAGCGGAGACTGCAGCCTCCTCCTCATACTTGGATTGTTATCTCTACATGGACAATGGAAAGCTTACTACTAGGCTTTACGACAAACGGGATGACTTCAATTTTCCCATTGTTAACTTTCCATTCCTGAGCTGTAATATCCCTTCTGCACCAGCATACGGCGTTTACGTTTCACAGTTAATCCGTTATGCCAGAACCTGTTCAAATTATCAGGACTTCATGGAGCGTGGGAAAGTGCTCACTACAAAGTTGTTGAGCCAGGGGTATCAAAAAACCAAACTGGTAGCAACACTTAAGAAGTTCTATGGGAGACATCATGAGCTGGTCAATCCCTACAATGTGGCAGTTTCCAGAATTGTTTCTGATGTTTTTGCCAGTGACGCGCCATAAGTAGACTTCCAAAATCCCGGACATACGCTTCTACCGATATTTCCTTCGTTCAGGCCATGGTGGGCGAAGCTTGCTTACCAAGTAGTGCTTACTATCCGCGGACGCCTGATTACACCCTTTATTCTGGGGTCCATGTCTGTTGGTCTGAACATTCTGATTCGTCATTCGTTTATGGATTTATGAATTTGGATTAGGGCTTAGGTATCATGACCGCAAATACTCTGCACGGGGGACAGCTAAGTACATTATATATGTACGGTCAATGTGCATTGTAGAAAGCTGTTTGAGTAGCCTACTTTGTAGCCAAAATGTGCCTCCATTTAAATGAATTTGTATATTTTATTTTCCGACTGCCCTAGATGCAACACTGTAAAACAAAATGACATTAGTGTTTTATGTATTCATGAAAAAGAAAAGGAAACTCTCGACTTAACGCAAGTTAAAAGGTAAGATTTTCATACTTTCAAAATGATTTTTACAAACCACTTTATATGCCTTGACATTTAAGTAAGAAATTATGTTTGTGAGACCCGCATTTCATTTGTGATTTTTGTTGAAATTCTACGCGAGAGGTGGCACATCTCGCTGCTCTGTTTTGGCAGCCAGCAGATTATCCTTAACCTAGGTTCCGTGATGAATATCTTCACTGTTCTTGGATAGATTTTTATCTCAAGGCGACAATTTCCTTTCATAATTTTGCACTCTTGTGGCGTTTTGAAAAAAAAAAAAATGTGTCATATTTTGAGCAGTGGATTTGTGAAGTTTTGCACCATTCTAATAATCGAATAGGTCATTTTTAATCTCGACTATCATGAGTATCTTGCGTACACGTGTATCAATACGTGTCGCATTTCTATAAGAGTCCCCCGTTTCAAAAGAGCGGTACAAACTACACTATAACCTTCAAGCTGCGCTCCGGCGGTCTGATCATGGTAAGTCGATAATTTATATATTTTTTGTTTTTGAACTGTTGTTTGATTTATTTTAAAACTGTAAGACGTTGCCATTTGACTAATCCCGGCGTGATGTGTAGACCCTGATCAGATATTAAAACATGTTCGATTCTGTAGTCCCTGTTCGGGTGTGCAAACCGTGGTCGTGTATGTAGACCCTGATCAGGTATGTGCACCCTGGTCGCGTGTGCATACCCAGATCAGACGTGTAAACCGTGTCGAGTGTGTAGATTCATATCAGATATGAAAAAAACCTGGCCGGTTCTGTAGACCCCGGTCAGCTGTGTGAGACTGATCAGTTCTGTAGACCCTGATCAGAATACAGGGGTGAATATTTTTATACATTTTACAGGTAGAGCGATAGATGGATCAGATTCTAGCATGACATGTATATAAACATTAATGTAAATGATTTACCATACATATGCGCTTAACTGTAAAACATAGTTGGGCGTTTATGGAAAACTTGCACTTAGTCCGCAATATTACATATGTGCTCGTGAGACTTTTGATTATATTTATCATTCCTACACCAGTGTGGGGAATCAACGTGACAAAATGACTAGGTATACAGACTGTTACTATTTTAGCTCCGCATAAGGTAAGATTTTTTTAGAATACCAAATGGAATTACTATTCATACCAAATGGAATTTGAATTTGAAAACATTCGAATTCGAAGAATGTTTTTGCTGTCAATCTGGGTTACCGGGAAGTGTACATAGATTTTGACGAAAAACATTCTCCGAATCTGCTCGAGAAGTAGACCAGATTGCAGAACACCGCTTACACGACAAGAAAGAGCTTGATTTTCCGCGTACTCTGCGCTTTATTTGAACAAATTCCATCAGGTATAAATCGAAATATTATAAAAAATCATATCTGATGCGGGGCTACAAATAGTAATAAACTCCATGCACTAAGTCATTTGGTCACGTGGATTCCCCCCACACTGACACTGAAATTACCTGTGTGACACATTGCTGAGATATAGGTACTCCGTGTGTGTGTGTGTGTGTGTGTGTGTGTGTGTGTGTGTGTGTGTGTGTGTGTGTGTGTGTGTGTGTGTGTGTGTGTGTGTGTGTGTGTGTGTGTGTGTGCTTTCATATGGTCATATACATATCCGCTATTCTCGAATGCTATAATGTGGAATGGCTCAAGCAGCAAGTAGTCATGCTTGAAAGCTATGACGATGGCATGTAACTATTGTACCCAATAATTATATAGGGAACGAAGTGGTATCGCGTAATCACTGTTGTAAGGTGTAATAGCAATTACTGACCGGCGCGCGAATCTCTTAATATATACTGAAAGGAAAAAGAAACGCAGGGTAAATTATATTCCTAAATTTCATTCAAGTTTGAAAAAGTTTGTTTAATATTTTACTATGATTACAAAACGGTACATGTATGGAACAAAAGTTCCAAATTTCATTGGTTTGTGATCAACAAGTCTCGAGTTATTGAAGTTCGTTGGTAGCTACCCCACAAATCTTGAAATCAAACTGAAAATCAATATCGGGTGTGCCCCCCTCTTGCTGCCGTTGCTACCCTAATTCTCCTTTGGATAGAGTTAACCAAAGCATTGACAGTTCGCATCGGGATGTTATTCCATTCATCGATCAACGCATTCCTTAGTTGTGCGAGAGTTGCGGGGGGATTTCGGCGCTTCCTAACCCTTCTGTCCAGCTCATCCCACATATGCTCTATTGGGGTCAAATCTGGACTGTACGGTGGCCATGCTAGTGGTGCGATGTTATTGTTTGCCAGGAAATCCTGACAAACTCGGGCAACATGTGGTCGGGCATTGCTGCAGAATCAGATTACGTTGTTGCACAAGCGGGACTGCAACAGGACGCAAGATCTCATCCCTATACCTTACTGCGGTCATATTGCCCGCAACAATTATCAACTGTGATTTTATCTCGTGAGCAATGCCTCCCCAGACCATAACGGAGCCACCCCCAAACCGATCCCGTTCGACAACACAGGCGTCGGCAAAGCGTTCTCCGCGACGTCGGTACACACGACGTAGACCATCTGCGCGATAGAGAGTGAACCTAGACTCGTCCGTAAAAAGAACTCGTCTCCACTGCCTCATCGGAAATAGCCTGGGCGCATGCGCCGTCAACCACGCCATACGACGCAACCTACGTGCCTGGGTCAGAGGCAGACCAACGTATGGACGACGAGCTCGAAGACCAATCTCACGCAATCGACTTCCAACAGTATTCGGAGAAATTTGTCGATTATGCGTACCTACTGTATTAAGGGCAGTTTCGGTAGCAGTGAGATGACGATTCCGCAAATGTGCCAGACGAATTGTCCTGTCTTGACGTCGCGACGTCACACGTGGACGCCCAGACCGCCGTCGGTCTGCTAAATGCCCTGTCTCCCTTAAACGTCTAACAAGACGTTCAATTGTTGAGACGTTAACCCCAAAATGATTGGCAACTTGCTTTTGCCTCTGACCCTGCATCAGCAACGCAATTGACTTACCCCTCTGAACATCAGTCAGTCGTACCATGATTGAAAAAAAGTTCAAAGTAGCGTAAAAATGAAAAGAAAAATCGGTAAAAGAATCGAAGAGCGTTGTGTATCGTTGAAGTGTACCAAATGGTGTGAGGAAATCTTGTGCTGAAGGTTTAAACATGCTTGTTTTGCACGAAATTTTGGCTTTCCGTATTGTCCGTGCAATGCACTGTGTAGTGCATGGTTGAATGATTTCACACACTGGGTAGATAGCACATCGACCAAAGACTTGTATACCCGCGGTTCACATTCACAGGACAATCTGTAAAAGTGTATGGCTATAGTAAACACCGTAAAAAATGGTTAAAATAAGGAGGAAAAAACTCTACCCTGCGTTTCTTTTTCCTTTCAGTATAGCCTATTCGATTAGCTCACAAAGAATTTGCCGGGATCGTCGGTGTGTGACGTTTCAGGCACGCATTTTAGAGTTTGTATCTGTCGGGAACACCAGTGTCAAGCTATTAATTTGTTGATTTCGGTAATGTCTAACTTTGAATGCGCATGTTGAGACACTCAGATCGACTAGGACCTGGTTGTTTGGCTGAGAATGCTCGTATGAGCAACTAGCTAAGGTTCTGGCGAGATAGCACAATTGCGGAATGAGTTAGAAGATCGCTCAACGAGCCGCACAAATAAGAGTTTTGAACCACAGTGAAAGTTGAGGGCTTTTTTCCTTAAATATAATGCTGCAGTCTTAAAGGTAATATATTGAAGTATTGCTTTTTGAAAACAAATCTCAGATATTTGGAGAAATAACTGAAATATGAGCATTTAAACTTCATCATAGAGAATTATGAAAACTCAGCCAAGACAACATATTTCCAATAAATACAATACCTGTACCGTAGTTACTAGTCCAGTGTATATTGGGTCCAAGGATTTTGCTATATAATAAACAACTGTAAAGGACTTATCCGTAGTGTGTGTGTGTGTGTTTTTTTTTTTTTTTTTTTTTTGTTTCCAAAGGAAATCTCTTTGACATTTATTGTATTAGTACAACATTTGGAATCTACACTGTATAGGAGTAAAAGCAATATCTTTAATATCGAGATTTCTAGAGTATAATATATTAGGAAATGGTCCTGTCTCCCGCTGGTAGTATGATTTAAACCACTGGAAGTCGTCAAGATGAAAAAGAGATCTATATGATCCCAGAATACTTCAGATACCCTGTGTATTATGGACTGTGCTAGATATAAGTTGTTGAAACATCTCTATGAACTTTGTGACGCGGGACCAGCGAAACAACACTTGTACTAAATATGAGAACATAGGAACAGAGACCAGCGGAGACCAGCATATTCAAATTTCATTCTTTTCTTGTTCTATTTTTATTTTATTCTTATTTTATGTTTTTTAATACTTTATTTTTTATGTATAAAATGCCATGTTTGTTCCTTTGATTGCATGTAATCACGTTTTGTCCATCGTCATCGTCCCAACGCTCGTCGGTGACGTGACAACGACATGTTTATTCGAAAGCAGTGGCAGTATGTGAGACCTGGCATGAGACAATGTATCTTCTGAGCATAAGCAGGCACCAAAGGCACAGATCAGCCTACGCATCCGCACAGTCTAATCAGAGCTTTCGCTGAATGTTTACAGAATCACTGGATACTGCGGAAATGCAAAAACCCTTCTCGGACTGTGCTTTTCCCTGGCTGATCTGGACCTTATTAAAATGTTATTAAGACTGAACAAAAGTGAACGCCCCCACCCCCCCCCCCCCCCCAAAAAAAAAAAAACAAAAAAAACAAAACAAAATAAAACACACAACAAAAACAAAAAAAAAAACAAGTCCCATATCTCAAATTATACAGGGTAACAAAATTATTGTCCTTTTTTGCAAGTAAGAATCTTCCCCATGCCACTTCCGCATTGTTCATTACCACATAACAAGACCTGAGCAAACAAATCAACTACTCCAGAAGTTTCATCAACGTCAGTGCGTATGTGGGCTGATTAGTTCAGTTCGAATTTAGCATTTGTGCGCGCGATCCAAGCTACACGGCGTTAACTGATCAAGATTGTTCATAAATTATGTAAGCCGTATCCGAAATTTTAGTTTAAGCTGCGCAGTCTGTTACTTTAAGTGTGTGTGTGTGGGGGGGGGGGGGGGGGGGCGGGGGGGGGGGGGGAGTTGATATTTCGCGTTGTCGTACAACAGGACCGATATGTTCATAGACTGATATGTATACATGTAACGTTACATCTTTATAATGACGAGTGTTTTCAAATAAAAAAATAACTAGACCTTATGATATATGCAACCAGTGTAGACTCGGGTCAGAGCATCTGCGCAGTTTGATCAGCGTCTACACGAGTCACTAACATATACATTTAAGCTTCTTTTAGCGAATAGCATAGACCTGGTCAGACTGCGCGAATGCAAAAGTAGTCTTTTAAAAATGTAAAAGCATAAATTAGTACGGTTGCCATTTAAATGCGTGCTAATGCATCCGACAGAACGTGTAAACCGTGTCGAGTGACGTGACATTGCATTGCATTTTTGCCGTTCCATAAGCATATGGGTTCGCCTGCTTCGACACTTATCCATTTCGACAAGTAAAATTACAAGGAAACCATTTTTGAAAGAATAATCTGATGATTCAAGTATACTGTGTGTAGATCGTCACATACGTAATAGGTAAATAGGTAGGCCTATTAATGTCTTTAATTTGTCTACAGACAGAATATACACGGAAATATTTCCCACTCATGATTTTCTCAGCCCGGTTATTTCGCGCATCAAGGATAGTTAATGCATCGTGAAATGATAATTTATTCATTTCATTTTTATTTCATTCGAGATAAAGATTAGAATATCAGTAAAATACGAAGTAACAACAACTTATAAACTCGTAGTAACAAGGTTGATACTGAAGCTTACTATCGACAGAGCTAGGAACCAATTACGTCATAGTTTGGATAGTTTGGATAATAGTCACGCGACTACCGGATCACGGAAAAGACGTAATTTATCAAAGACGGTCGCCTGTGAGATATGATTTTTAATGGTATATCACTGCAGAATTACAAAAACAGCGGTAATTTTTCGAAGATTAGTTTGAAATGAATTATGCTTTGATCTCATTATAAAAAAATAGGGGATGCGTCTGCCGTAAACAGAGAATTGAAGGGATACAGAAGTAAGCCGAAGCTTTATTTAAATCTACCTCCAAAAACATATTTTCATCAGTCTAAACAAGCAGCTGACTTTGACTTCTTTTCAAGTTAATATTGTACAGAATGTATTATTGAAACAAACAGCAGGGAAATCTAAAATTGAGATCATAAAAAGGTAGAAATGTCAAGAAAGTTCATTATGCAAGCGATGGGAAGGATGAAACAAGAACAATCCTCTTGTTTAGGACGACTCAGAGAGAAATGCAGAAGAGTAAAAGCTAATTAAGGTGTGCATATTTAGTAATTACGCAAATAAAAAAGCTATTTAAAATTTAATCTATGAATTGCAATAAATACACTGTACTATAAAACTAGTAACATTTCAACAAACTGATGTCTAACAGTAACACGGTTATTACAGTCGCAGATATGTACGGAATATTAAAATATTAACTTACTGCTTTCCTTTATAGCTTCAAGTCTTTTCTTCATCAATTCTTCTTTCTGTCTCTACAGAAATATAAACAGTCACAAAACGGATTACATTGTAATCAAATGTGAATGCATTAAAGCAAGTGAGCAACAGCAATTTTACAACATCAATACAAGGTAGCATTATAACCGGTAAACGTTTATATTTTAGCTACTAAATTAAAGTAAAATATAAGTGAAGATACCCAGGAATTCAATTCAATTCAAATTTATTCAGGAATAAGATCAGATATAAAACAATCATATATAAAATAGACATAGCATATAAGATATACTATACCACATATAGTAATATATCACAAGTATAAGAAATAGAGTATAAATATATATATATAATCACTGATCTTATAATCCTTGGATAACCCATGAAAGCCACTAGGGTAGCTTATTTCCAGCGGGGTCCATCTGTAAATAATTTGTAAAAAATATCATCAGATCAATAAGAAAGCAGTACATGTATATGAATTATCCTTCTGATCCCAGTACCTGAATATCAGCACAGATATTGCTAGTATTTACATGCCACAGTCACGAAGCAGAGCCTTCTCGAACCACCAACAGTAGGAGAAGTGAGGAACCACCAACAGTAGGAGAAGTGAGGAACCACCAACAGTAGGAGAAGTGAGGAACCACCAACAGTAGGAGAAGTGAGCAACAAATACTAGCAAAACAAACACCAATATGAAGTAACCGACGCACGAATAAAGAAGAATTGTAACAGAAGAACCGTCTTGGAACGATCAGCAAGAAAACTTCTGGGTGTGCTTAAACCAGTTTTATTCGCGCGAAACGTCAGCTTTAATTCTGATGCGGCTCCAAATTTGAATATATGTTCGGCCTGCTCAGGGGTCCTCTACCTCAACTGTGGAACATCACAGTGACACGCATAAAACTTTCACAATGATTGTTAATTTAACACTGTATTTATATCTAATCTGAAAGAAAGTCAACTAAATAATCCCGAACAATTGCAATAACGATGGTCTACTGATGCATAAGTTGCCCATCTAGTGCTGACTCAGCACATATTTAATAAAAAGATACTAAACATAATTCTATCCTTTCAGTAGAATAGTAGCCTAGCTACTTGACCAATATATAAGTATGTTTGTCACTTTTTGTTTACTTATTATTTTTTTTTCATTTACATTCTACTTTTTGATTCAGTGTTTAGCTAGTCTATGGGTGAACTTTTCTTCTGTGGTTGTCTTTGAAATATATTGGCCTAGTCAAAAGCGGAATTGCTCCTGTAGCTTTTATTGGGTGGTAATTGGCTGTGGCTAATTTAAAGATGACCACATTACAAGACTCTGCATCAGTTTATTTATATAACTGCACATTAATGGTTTAAAACCTACTCCAAGATAACTAGAACCCATTGATAAATTGGAGATGTGTAACATTTGGTCAGATATTTTAACAGCAGAGTGAAAGCAATGTGTGTATTCATTTTGTGTTGTTTTGTTTTTTTTTGTGGGTGAATATAAGAAAATACTGGTTTCATCTTTAATCAACAAATGTATTTTTCAACTTTGTGTGGTGCACGTACTTGCATCATGTGCTAGATCATTTAGGGGTTTGCTTTGGTTGCAGAGCAACAGATAAGATGTGTATTTGATAATAACAGATAATTTTCTTCACTTTCCCATAAAAAAACATATGTTGTGAGTACCATAAGAATCGCCTCAAGAGGCAGTTTGAATGAATAGACACATTATTTTTTTATCACGATAACACGCCTATGTTATTTTGACACCCTCAAACCCAACTTTTATAAAGTGCACTTGGGTTTTCTGGGGTATACATTATTTCTGCTTCTGTTTTAAAACATAGATTGTGGGTACTCGTTAGAACCGCCTCGATCCCATAACCTACGTTTTGGACAAAAATGAGCAAAATATTACATTTTTTCATTTAAGCAGGTGTACTGGTCTTTTTAGACTGGCTCCAGTCTCCAGTGACTAAATATCTTTCTCATAATCCTGTTTGATAATCCACTAATATAAAACCAAAAAATATCATGACTATAAAGGCTGGTCATCAGCCTTTATAGTCATGATAATACTTTGGTTTTATTTTAGTGGATTATTAAACAGATTATAAGAAAAATTATTTTGTCACTAGAGATTGCAGCCAGTCTACGGTCTTTTGGACTGTTTTGCCACTGAAAGTGAAAGAATATCAGTTTGTTTAATGAGCATAATTAAGAAATAGGCTTTATTGTTGACTATGTTAAAAAGATTACATATTAGGTACATGTGCAATATCTTACATGGATGATATATATCATATCGCCAGACGCTGACCATGCAGTTTCAAAACAATTTGATCAGCGTGTACATCCGCAGCCTAATTAGAGATTTCAGTCCAGGTCCTCAGTAATCTCTGCTGCATACCACAAATACACTGATCTGACGGTAGCCTGATCTGAGTTTTCGCCAACAAGCATATAGGAATCGCCTGGCCTCAGTGCATATTAAGTCAAATTATTCAAACATCTTGAAGGTAAATTTCTCTAAGCATTATAGCAATCTCCACAATGGGAAGACTCTGACCAACATGTGCTACTGCACAGTTTAATCAGAGTCTTCACCAGTTTATAAAAGCACCAATGGGTCTCCAGCCATCCACAGAACACACAGCAAAGACCCCGATCAGACTGCACGGGTGCACAGGCCGATTTGAGTCTACGGTGGGAGCACATGTATCTAGTACAGAATAAATGGTAAGAATTTATGGCATTATGAAGCCATTTCATTATGCTGCCACTCCTATGCAATCAAAGAAATTGTTACAGGTGTAAAAATGAAAAAGTTATATAAAGATAAAAATGTGTGATCAGTTTTTTTTGTTTTTTTTTTCTTTCTTATTTCTGCACAAGAAATGGATTGTGGAACTTGTTAGATCAGCCATTCATTGACATGTCTATGCAACAAATAATTTGTACAGCTGTAAAATGTCTATTTTGTAATATAAATTGTGGGTACTCATTAGAACCGCCTCATTGAGGCAGTTCTAACAAGAATCGAATCCACCACCTATGTTTTATAGCAGAAATAATAATGTTTTCTATAAAACCTTACAAAAACATGCCAATTCAATATAATGAAATTTTTAATGACTGCAAAAATGAAAACTTTCAGATATTTTAGTTAATAAAAGTCTTATTTCTGCCCAAAACATAGCTAGTGGGATGGAGGCAGTTCCAATGAGTATTCACAATTTATGCTTCAGAGCAGAAATAAGAATAATGTATTTCCCTGAAAACCCGAATTGTACTATAAAAAGTGGGATTTGAGGGTGTCAAAATAACAGGCGTGTTATCATGATGAAAAAATCAACATATAGCGTGTGTATTCATTAGAATCGTCTCACGAAATTGAAGAAGGTTATCTATTATTTCTAATGCACTCCTTATCTGTTGCTCTGCAATCAACGCAAACAAAATTTTATAGGTGTAAAAATGAAAATGTAAAGATGAAAATTTGTGATATTTTATTCTTATTTCTGCGCAAAAAGGGTTGTCAGACTCGTTAGATCAGCCATTCGTTAACATGCCTATGCAACAAATAATTTGTACAACTGTAAAATGTCTATTTTATGTGAAATTTGTAATCTTTGTTTTATTACAGCACAAAAAATATAAATTGTGGGTACTCATTAGAACCGCCTAATTGAGTCTGTTCTAACAATAATCCACTAACTTGCGATTCCATCAAAGCTGCCAATGGCGATATTACAATGCATATACACTGTTGCTTTTTCTCTAAATATTTAAAAGAGGAATGGTCCCATTTCAAAAACTAAACTCTTGCCACTTTCAGTAGGGGAACAAAAGAGTACATCTTTGCCTTTCATATACTGTTCTGTAACAATGCATAAGCTTAGTATAT
Source organism: Anodontia alba (assembly GCA_964016985.1). Lineage (NCBI taxonomy): Eukaryota > Metazoa > Mollusca > Bivalvia > Lucinida > Lucinidae > Anodontia > Anodontia alba. The sequence continues at coordinate 43,173,478 of OZ024828.1, forward strand.
CCATATTTTATTGCTCCTTCAAGATCCAAGATTCACTGTGTAACTGACCTGGTCAAACTGGCACAAAGTGCTGCAAAATCTATTCAAGAATTCAGGACGTAATTGTAACATCAACTAGATGGTATCAATTACCTGTTTAAACGGTAGCTCATAAACCTTTAAATACCAATCACTGCTGCACTGTTAGGAGGCTGGCATTAATTTATGGCCCCCTCAGATATCTGAGGGTCTTCATTTCGCTTTTTACAAGGCTTAGAAATCCAGACCAGACTAGCCACAGAGCTCAATAAGCCAAAATTATATATGTATATTTCTAAGCCTTGGGCAAGGCTAGTAGAATGGTTACATGACGACGCCTAAACAAGAGCTCGATCTGTATTATGATTGAAGGAGAGAGTTGGATAAAACACGGTTAAAACCCCTTAACAGCCTGTCCAAGGCTGCTGTAATTATTCTTCGCCCTTTGTTCTTTTTACTGTCGATGAAATTGTGCTTTGGGTGGCATTCTTGTAATTAAAACCCATCCAGGAGGGTTTTGATCAGTGATTGTGGTTATATTTTAATGGAGAAAATGGGAAAAAAGTTCATATGTACACACTGCACATTTGGCTCCTTGAACCACTGAAGATACATCTTTGCATGCAGAAGGTAAAGCAGCGTACCTGTAGTTCTAATTCTTCTAACAGACACCTCACATACCAATATCCATGGCGATATCCTCCACCTACACGAATGTATTTGTGCTGAAAATCATTAAAAAGACACTAATCATCTTTTTTGAAAAAACAAAAACAACAAAAAACACGAAACGTGACGAAATATGTGAGCAATTGCATGCGACTGTAAACAATGTGTCTGCTGGTATACAATGTGTCTTAAGAATTTCAATGTATGCTATATGAGAATTTCGTACATATCGTCTATGAGAATTTCATTAAGCAATTAGAGAAACTTTTTCTACGTGTTCACACATACCTTTTTTAAACGGACTGATGTAAAACGGAAGCAGTTCAAATTCTGCTAATTCTAAACATCCTTAATCTATATTCGATTAGTCGGTGTACCAGATAACACTTCAGATCTAAGATCCTACAAAACTGTTGCATGTCAATGGTAAAATGCATGAATTCTTTCTTAGATAATTTAATATTAATAGAACAACTTACAGATTCACATTTCTTGTGTGGTATCTTTAGCAGGCATTTTAAACATTCTTCTGAGGTCGACTGAAAACAAAACGCAAGAAGATGAACGTGAAATAGACATATTTGACGCAAGCAAATCACCCACAGGGTCAGTGAGAAACGGGATCAGCCTGCGCGTTGACACTTGTATTTCTGATTTACAGTCGTTATTTACAGAAATTACAGGTGCTGTATGGTAACCTGTATTTGTTTCTGTATTATCAACTACTTCCAAGTAAATAAATCAAAAATATAAAAATATAAAAAAAAACACGTCACTGTCTGCTTATGACGTCACCAGCGTTGGGCTTACGTGACATAATTTGAAAATAACAAAATGGTGGCCAACAATACTACAATGTTAAAATACCACTTAGAGTAGTTTGGCGATTAACTCACTGTTGCCAGGAAAATCAGAAGATATATTGTAAAATTTTTTTTATAAGTGTTGAATTTGTTATAGAGAACCGTATACTTTTTGCACAATAATTAATTATCCGCTATGCAACACAGGAAATCTGTAATATATATATGGCTAGGAGAATAGCAAAACTGCAATACGACTCTACAAATACGCATGCCGTTTTTACCACATGTGGGATGATGGTGGTTTTCCACAATATTAATTATCTCTAAGAAAAATTATAAATGAAATTATCCATGACCTGTTGCATCCACAATCACTGAACCTTTTACATCATACATTTACAATTATCACTAGGCTAATATTACAATTTAAATTTATGTTTACGTTATCAGTGTCACCATAAACGGATAAAAAGTCTTGTATACAGATATTATCCAATTACTGGTTTGGATTTGCCAGGATCCGACATTTATTCGAAAGGTCTTTTTTGTTGTTGTTGTTGTTAGCTGTTTGGTATCTATACATCTTTGTACCTCACCATCACTTTTGTATTTCAACACATTCTTTAAAAGACACTTTAACGCATTTCTGACACAGACTGTTTTGTTAAAACGAAGACAGTGCGGGCAGAAGAAAAGATGGGAGACTAGATCAAAGGCAGCTGTAAGGAAGTAAAGTGAACCCCGCAGAATAACAACCACGGCCATTATTCGTTAAAGAATAGTGACTCCCGGTCATAAGTTTATGACCCCCGTTCATCATATTACGACCCACGTAAATTAAAATGATCCCTCGCGAAGAATTGTGACCCCTTTAGAATAACGACTTCTGATTATTACTTCTAAAGAAAATTACGCAAAATGAAATGTCTATTCGAACGATACCCCCGCCTCCCCCTAATCTCTCTCTTCTCCCCACCCCCACCCCCGACACACACACATACCAAAAAAGTCACTCCGAAGTAAATGGTTCATAATTCATTAATTTCAGCCTGACACTTCTTGAAATATTCAACAACGTTAGCTTTAAAAAAGACAAACAGTGGCTCGGCTGGTTTTTGTGAACATATAGCCCTGACGGCATCGACCCTTTATAATTCTAGGTCGCACCTCTATGGACTGATTCGCTCTTTTACTTTGTTATTTGGGCATGCAGACACTTCTTCGAATAAGAGTTATCTTGCACTCTGGAAATCTGGATTAGTAATTCTATAAGTTAGACATACATTGATTTGTTTTTTACTGTTTTTGAACTATAGAAAACAATAGAAATGATAATACCAATGTGCCTTTGTACATCTTGTCATGGTTTCTAGAATACTACTCTTATTTTGAAGACAGTGAAAAGGACTACTTTTATTTTGAAGACGCATCTACATGCAGTGAGAAAATGGTGGTGAAGAAAAAACGAAGCAAGAATGTCCTGTGACTGAGAAACTTGATGTAAACAGAAAGATTCTGATGCCAATTTCGCTAAACGTAAACCTATTCATTTTCGTTTACTTAGCACATTTAGCCATAGATTGTGTTGATCAACCAAAAGTTAGCTGTCGCTCCCATGAGTTTGTTATTTCGTTCCCACGAGTTAGTATCCTGTTCCCACAACATACCTAACTCGCTCCCCCTCTATGGTGTTCCCAAAGGTTTGTATAACCAATCAAATCTGGTGTGATTTCGGGTAGTTTTGGGGAGGGAGCGAAACAACAAACCTTACATTAACACCACCAATCAAAATAAACACATTGCCATTTATCTTGATTTTTGACATTTACTTTTGAGGTGGGGATCTACATCTTGCTCTCGATACATTGTCTTGCTATGGCAAATATTTGTTTCCATTTGTTAATGACAAAGTTACACGTCTGACATTACATTCTGTTTGCCAGAATCATATAGCAGGAGACCATTATCTTTGACTGATCTTGAACTTTAAGTTGGGTACTTAGGTCGCGCGCGCGATACATTGTCTTGACATTTGTGCCAAGTTATTTTAAAATCCACCAACGAATAAGAGAGTTATAACAGAAATGGGTCACTTTTTCAAATGAATAATGATCTGAGGTCGTTATTCTATGAGAGTCACTTTATCTCTTACACCTCCGGTCATTATTCTTTAAAGAATAGTGACCCCCGGTCATACTTTTATGACCCTCTGGTAATGGAGGGGGTGGGGGTAGTATTTTATAGAAAACGGGGTCACAATAATGACCGGGGTTGTTATTCTATGGGAGTCACTTTACTTCGTTGCACCAATCTGAACTTAGCTTTGCAGGCTCACTGTGGACTGTTGAACGCAGTAGATGAAAAAAAAAAAGATTTTAAATGTAATTGGAGCCCTGTAATATAACCCAAATTGCATGTCTACAGCAACACAATGGCAATTAGAAACAATGATAACTTATAAACTAGATGACATACCTTCGGCAAAAATGGCGAGTTGGCACAAAGATGGGTCCTCAAGTCAGGAGTACTTCTGTACTTCGCGGAGTATCTCGAGTGTATATCTGAGGCCGCTCGACTCTGTAAATAGAGAAAGTAAACGTTCAGATATTATAAGCTGTGACAACCTATAACATAATGGCATATGAGATCCAGCCTGACAAGACTACGAGGTCGGTTCGTTTTATCGTTGTCCAAGTTTCACATATACCATAAAATGTCACAGCTGGAGATGAAAGCTGAAAGACGGTGTGAGTGGCGACCAGTGCAGTGCTTTTCGGAGGCCGATGACAACAGAACCTGCCAGGCAGGTTGCGGCATAAACATAGCATGCATGTTTACCTTAGAACTGGGTATTTCTTTTTATCAGTTTTCTTTTTGATAAATAAATGGTGAGATCTTTCGGTAGCATAAATCACACAAAATAACTGAACATAGAAGACACACTTCTACTGAGTCTGTTCATAAGCAGGAATGTAGCTGGAACTGTATCAAGATTATATCTTTATTTCCAAAGGCAATCCTTTTTGACTTTCAGTTTACTCTACTGTAACTGGTGTTGTGCCGTGTGGCGGCCGTAAACAGTCTCCCAGAACATCATCATAGCAGGTTATATTTTCTTTTGGGATCATTGAGCCAATCCTGGTTATTTTGAAAATCGAATTCCGCTTAAGCCGGCGCTAAGGGGCGTATGCAGCCTCGCAAACTACAGTGTTGCATATGTAAAGACTCAGTCAAACCGGGTCTCCGATTTTCGTGATTTTGTGTGTTGTTTGTTTTCAAAGGCAATCCTTTTTTACTTTTATTTTGGTATACATTAAACCAAGTTTAAGCTTCCAGTGGCAGTTTTAATAGATAGTCTGGTGCAGTAAAGTAGACTTTTCAGCTGTTTTCAATTTTGTGAGTGTGTTTATTGTTCTCAAGGATCATTCTTTTTATCTTCACTACAGCTGGCGGCCGTTAAACGTATCTCCATACTTCACTACAGGGTCATTTGTGATCATTGCGCCCTTTCCTGGATTTTTGAAAATTTATATGAGGCTCACTTACTTAGAACTCTTGATGTTTTAGTTGCTTTCAATTTTGTGAGTGTGTCCATTGCTCTCAAGTAGCATTCCTTTTATTATCGATTACTGTTGACCGTTCCAAGGCGATGTTTCTGCTGCACTTTCTCTCCCTTTTTTTCGTACTCTCTTTGTGCGTTCTGTTTTCTACGCAGAATTATTTTGCTATTGTTTTGCCCGGTGCTTTAGGATGGTTGAGGTCCGTGATTGTGGCATTTCCTCCATATTTTTCATCAATCAAATATTCACTTTGTTTAGGCGTTTGTATTGTCAAATAATCCTAATGAGTTCAATGGTCCCAAAGTACCACAAAATATACTATAGCGAAGTACGGGAGACATTTAACTTAACATCAAATATAGTGAAGATCAATAGATTCTTGCAGGGATCTTTCGGAAGCAAGAAACACATCAAATAAATGGAAACAAGATGACCAAGCTAGTCCTTAATGCTCACCTGTGCTGAAAAGCAGGCCAAGGTTACTCATTTTTTTTTAACCTGGAGGACATAGCTTTTAAAACATCCATGCTCCCCCCCTCCCCCATCTGCAAGTTTAAGACAGATTCAATTAAAACTGATCGAGCTATGCAGCAAACAAGATTACTAAGTATATATGCGTCTTTAGCAATCAGAAAATGATGTAGGTTTTCAAACTTTATAAAAAAAACTTAAAAGGTTATAATGCTCTTAATGTTTAGTGTACTGTAACCTCAAAAGAATACATGCTGCTCCATCTCATTGTCGAACTATCAAATAACTTTCGGCTTGATAGATGTAAACTGTAGAAGGATTTGGCTGAAAATGAAGTCATGTGTGAACTATCTTCAAAAAGTAATAACTCTGTCAAAATTTGGTGTACTGTAACCTCGAAATAGTCCGATGGAATCTGTAGGAGGAGTTAGCTGGAAATAAAGCTACATCTGAACAATTTTTTAAAGAATAATGACTCTATAAAAATTTGGTGTACAGTAACCTGGAAACAATATGCGCTTTCCCCCTCATAGTCCACAAAGTTTCAACCTCATTCGATGAAAACTGTATGAAGAGTTATCTGGAAACGAACTCATGTATGAAAAATCTTTAATAAATAGTGATAACTCTATTAAAATTTGGTGTACTTTAACCTCAAAACAATAGGCACTGTATCACTTCATGGTCTAACTGTCCACCAAATTTTCTACCCGATCTTATATATAAAATTCAGGAAGATCTGATTAAAACTAAAGGAGTTATGCTGATAACAAGGTCGAAAATAGGCACTTTCAGGAATCAAGAAAACGTCACTTAAAAAACAATAGCCTGATCTTGACAGTTTTTGAAGACTTCATCCATGTCCACTTTATCTGCAAGTTCCAAGTTCCAATCAAAACTGAAGAAGTTATGCCGATGATAAAGTCAAATAAAAGCTTTTTCAACAATCAAGGAGATGTAACTCTAAGACAAATAATGCAATCTGGCCAGGTTTCAGACTCATCCAAGATTGCATCCATGTCCACCTTATCTGTACGTTTCAGGAAGTACTAATCAAAACTGAATGAGTTACGCTGATGACGAAGTCAAACAGAGACTTTTTCAGTAATGGAGGGCGTCCCCTAAATCTAGGATAAATGATCCGATCTGGCCAGTTTTGGAATTCTTCCTAGATTTCATCCATGTCCACATTAACTGCAAGTTTCAGGATGATCCGATTAAAACTTAACAAGCAATGCTGACGACAAAGTCAAACAGAGGCTTTTTCAGCAATCAAGGGGATGTAACGCTAACATTTATGATCAGATCTGGCCAGTTTTCGAACTCGTCCGAGAATTTATCCCTGTCCACCGATTTGCAAGTTTCAGGAAGAACTAATCAAAACTGAACGGGTTATGCTAATGTCAGTCAAACACAGACTTTTCAGCAATCAAGAGGACGTAATTCTAATATCAATGATTCGATCTGGTCAGGTTTCAAACTCGTCCGAGATTTTATCCATGACCACCTTATCTGCAAGTTTCAGGAAGATCCGATCAAAATTGAACTAGTTATGCTGATGACAAAGACAAACAGAGCCTTTTTCAGCAATCAAGGGGACGTAACTCTAAGACTGGTTATCTGATCTAGAAGTTTTTTTAACTCGTCTGAAATTTTATCCATGGCTAACTTATCTGCAAAAAGTTTCAGGATGATACGATCCAAACTGAACGAGTTTCGCTGATGACAAAACTCTAAGATTAATGATCCCATCTGGCCAGTTTTCGATCTTAATGATCCCATCTGGCCAGTTTTTGAGCTCGTTCAAGAATTATCTGTAAGTTTCAGGAACATCGGAGTTATGGTGATGACAAGCAGTTGCCCATTGTAAGTCTACGGGACCTTGTGGTTGCCATAGCAACGTAGGCTTTCTATGGAAAGCATATGTCATCGATGCCCCACCAGAAGCATGCTATAGATGAGAAATGATTGAGATCAACCTGCAGACTGTGGAGATATACTGATCAAAGGTGTGGAGGACGACGGATGGACGGACAACGGATCCTATAAGCTTCCCTGGTGTCTTCGACCCAGGCGAGAGATAATAAAAGGCTCTGTCGCGACTATTGCGCGATTAATATTTTATATTGTGATTATATATTTAAAATGTATGCTTGAATTCCATTTGTAAAGTTATCTATAAGGCTTAAAATAAAGTAATTCTCGAAAATTACTCTGGTTTTGAATTTCTACAGTGGTATACAACGCATTTTAAATCATATATCACAGGCGACGGTTTTCGATAAATTACGTCTTTTTCCGTAATCCGGATAGTCAAGAAATTATAACTCGGACTATGACTTGGTGACAGGCACTATGATAATACACTTCAGTATCTTATGGCAGATAAAAAGTTATTGTTAAATTACAGAACCCCTGAAGGGACATTTCTTTTCTAATATTTAGCAGAAAAGAAATTAGACAGTATGTTGTTTAAACGAGATCTTTATCTTGAAGAAACGACATAATAAGTCGTTAAAACGACATTGTTTTATTTTCCATTCTGTTTTCTTGGTTTTGTTTTCTCTCCGATGTTAAGAAGAAAAGAAAACCAAAACAATGAAAAACAACAACAAAAAACAAAAGGGAAATAAAAACAAAAATAGACATTTTCGATATTTAGCAGAAAAGAAATCAACAGAAAAACAGAACAGAAGTTTCGTTTCCTATATTTAGCAGAAAAGAAATTAAAACAATGAAAACAGACGGAAATTAAAAAAGAAAAATCCTTTCCAATATTGAGCAGAAAAGAATTTAAAACAATGAACACAGAACAGAAATTGAAATTAAAAAAAAAAAGGATAGAATGGAAATTGAAACAAAATAGTATCTCATTATATGAGTCGTGTTTTTTTTTTTTTTTTTTTTTTTTTTTTTTAATATATCGTTTATCTTATTATATCAATAATTCAACATAATTCTAATTCGGGGCTCCCATTGGTTGATTTTTTTATACGTTTAAACGAGATCATTATGTTGAACAAACGATATAATAAGTCATTTAAACGACATATTTTGTTGTTTAAACGAGATCTTTTTATTGTTTTAATTTCTTTTCTGCTAAATATTGGAAAGGAAATATGTTATTATTATTATTTTTTTTTTTTTTTTTTTTTTTGTGTTGTTTTTGTTTCTGTTCTGTTTTTATTGTTTAGGTTTCTTTTCTGCTAAAATCGGAAAAGAAATACGTTATCTGCGTTTTAATTCCCGTTCCATTTTTTATTTGTTATAATTTCTTTTCTTGTAGATATTGAGAAAGAAATATGTTATATTTGTTTTAATTTTTGTTCTGTTTTTATAATTTTATTGTTTTGGTTTCTTTTCTGCTGCTAGATATCAGAAAGGAAATGTATATGTTTTGTTTTAATTTCCGTTCTGCTTTTATTGTTTTAATTTCTTTTCTGCTAAATACCGAATAGGAAATTAGTTATTTCGCATATGCGATAAGTACCATTATCTCGTGTACCGCTCCATTTTAATCATTGTTTTAAATAACGCATTGTATGTATGTGTATGTATATTGTTTTGTTGAGGGCCCCAAGGAAGATTGGTAAAACAAATTGGGCTACCCTCGTAAAATAAAGAATTTACTTTCTTACTTACTTTCTTTTTTTTTCTGTTCTGTTTTATTGTTTTGATTTCTTTTCTGCTAAATATTAGGAAAGAAATATCTAATTTTTGTTTTAATTTCCATTCTGTTTTATCGTTTTGATTTCTTTTCTGCTGAATATCAGAAAGGAAATGTCCCTTCCCGGGTTCCATATTAAATAGTATTTTGTGCTTATCTCGAAAAACAAAAACAAACAAAAAAACAAAAATACGATAATCATTTCACGACGGTTTACAAGCATTTATTATCCTGGCTGTGAGTGGGAATTATGTCCGTCTATAATCTGTCTGTAGACAAATTACAAAAAAAAAAAAAAAAACAACAACAAAAAAACGTGTTGTGCGATGGTCCAAACATAGGTGGCCTCCAAATGACAGAGGGCGAGCAGAGATTTTTTTATAAAATCTACGTTAAATTGGGCAAAACGTTTAGGTACATCATTAGCTTGTTCTTTCAAAAATGGTCACTTTCGTCGCAATCTTCGTTTCGAAATGGGAGTGATTTACTCTCTCAAGCTGCCGGACCGATTGAACCCATTGAGCTGCAATACCGATTGAATACCGACTGGAAGGGCAAAATTAGTGCAGTGTGCCGTTCTGCCGGATGCAATAACACGTATAAAAAGCCATTTATATTTTAAATGGGGATACAAAGGTGTGAAATTATTAGAAAGTCACGTGATGCGAGAGACAAAAAATAATGACCCCGCCGAGTAAAAGTCATTTCGGACATATATGACCAGCGCAGATCAAGATAGTTTATGCATCCGCGCAGTCTGACCAGGTCTACGCTGTTCGCTGATATAACGCTTACGTTTCAAATATTTATGTTAGCGACCAATGTAGATTCTGATCAGACTGCGCATATACTCTGAACTGATTCTACGCCGGTTCCATATGCCAGAAGGTTGAAAAGGCTCATTATTATAATGAAACAAGATGATCTGATATCACTGACTGAGCCAACAGATTTGCATACTTAACAATGAATTTTCACACAATATAAATTTATGATGTTCAAGAGTGCCTGGATGGTCATATATGGATACACAATGGCAAGCAATGTTTTACGTTATTCAGACCAGTCAAGGAAAACAAACCATGCCTACTAATATACACTACTGACCCACCATACACCAATGACGGTTGATTTGAATCCACGTGTGTATGTATAAACATACGAGGGGCGGTCGGAAAATATTCGGACTTTTCATGCTCCTGACTTTCCACATGCACCTACACATATTATATATGAGCAATAATATATTATCGCTTATAGATCGGTCAGTTTATTTTCCATGTAAAGTGTGTTTACATGAAGTTTTGAGTATTTAACAAGGTAGGTGTTAGGGCTACCACGGACAGAGGAACAGAGATCTATAATAAAATTCCTGCTTTTAGAGGGTGAAAAACCTTGTCACATTTATCACAGGTTGCAGAAATGCTTTTTAATAGCCTGCATATCCCGTTCAACTTTTTATAGTTGGGTTTCACAAGTTTAGGGAGGCAGGACAAGCGTGAGGGACAAGCCTAGGCCAGGAAGGCCCGCTTAGGCAGTGACCCCTATAATGGTGGCGAATGTTGTTTTTTGTCAAATACGTCGCAGAGTGATTTTGCAGGGTGGCTTAGCATTGGTACAGCGTTGGCACATTAGATTTTACACGAACGACAAGCCTAGGCCAGGAAGGCCCGCTTAGGCAGTGACCCCTATAATGGTGGCGAATGTTGTTTTTTGTCAAATACGTCGCAGAGAGATTTTGCAGGGTGGCTTAGCATTGGTACAGCGTTGGCACATTAGATTTTACACGTATGAGCAAGGCAAGTGCTAGGTAAGTGCTAGGCGGTTGCAGAAGCAGCTAACAGAAGACCAAAAGGCATCCCGGGTGACCGAAGCAAAAGAACATTTAAGGCGTTTTAACCATGCTAAAAATAAGGAAACTAGGAATGAAATGTGAGTTCATTATGCTGAACCTGAAACAAAAGCTGAGTCAAAGCAGTGGAAACGAACTGGTCCCCCACGTCCCAAGAAGTTAAGGCCGTCTCCATCTGTTGGCAAGGTTATGCTGGTAGCTTTTTTTTTTGATTCACGTGGCATGCCAGACGATCGAACTGTGACTGATAGATGCAATTCAGAAATAATTTTGAAAAAAAAAGAAAAAAAAAAAAAAAAAAAAAAAAGATCAAAGAAAAACTAAAAACGGCCCGCGTAGAAAAATGTCATTTCGCATGGCAATGCCCCCTATACTGCCTCAAGCGAGCCTTTTATCAGTTCTGGAAACAAATAAAAGTCGCAGAGGCAGGGTCTGGGCTATACGGAGGGTGGGACAGCCATTGCCACTTGAAGGTGTTGCAGAACTTATCAACACCTTCAAGTGGCAATGGCTGTCCCACCCGCCGTATAGCCCAGACCCTGCCTCTGCGACTTTTGTTTCCAGAACTGATAAAAGGCTCGCTCGAAACAAACATGAGACCAGGGCTGCTGATTGCAGCTGTAAAATCGGTACCTCAGCAGTAGGTCTACTTCGTTTGCAGAGGGAATACAAAAGCTCCCACGAAGATAGCAAAAGTGCATAGACGTAGGTAGGGAATACTTTGAAAAAGAATAAAAAGAATTTTTGGAAGAAAAAAAATTAACGGTTTTTGAGAAAGAGCAAAACGTCTTGATATTTTCCGACCGCCCCTCTTCTCTTCGTCCATGTATTTAAACACACACACACACACACACACACACACACACACACACACACACACACACACACACACACACACACACACACACACACACACACACACACACACACACACACACACACACACACACACACACACACACACACACACACACACACACACACACACACACACACACACACACACACACACACACACACACACACACACACACACATTTTCATTTTTCTACACATTTCATCGATGGATTCTTCTTTCCATGTGTGTGTGTGTGTGTGTGTGTGTGTGTGTGTGTGTGTGTGTGTGTGTGTGTGTGTGTGTGTGTGTGTGTGTGTGTGTGTGTGTGTGTGTGTTCAATTATATGGACGAAGAGACAATTAAGATTCATGGCGACTTTACTACTACAATTAAAGAAAAGCTAAGCATAACACAGAGATAAGTTTGATTTACATTTTGTAATTCGAGTCTGTTCCCAGTTATTTTAAGATTTAATCAGTTTCACAATATATATTGTAAGTATTTAATTTATGTTGAACTTTAATACTCGTTCGTTAGTTTTTCACATTTTCAACAACTCCTTCCCCACTGTCGAACAGATTGACTCGAAACTTGGTTTGGAGCATTACGATATCAAGTAGATAAAAAATAGTAAAATCTTGTGATCCTAAGTCCAGGATGACCGCCTTGACCGTCATCTAGAAAATCTATTTTAAACTTCCTCTCCTGAACTGAAAGGTCAGTTGACTCGAAACTTGGTACAAAGTATCGGGGGAACTTGTAAATTAAAACTAGTTAAGATCGGAAATCTAAAATGGCCGCCATGGCCGCCATTTTGAAAAGCTATTTTAAACTTCTACTCCTGAACGGAAATGACAATTGACTGGAAACTTGGCGGGAAGTATCAGAGCGATTTGTAAATAAAAAAGAGCGAAAACCTTTTCGGTCAGAAATCCAAGATGCCACAACGGCCGCCATTATGGAAATCTATTTTTAAGTTCTTCTCCTGAACGGAAAGGACAGTTGATTCGAAATTTGGTAGGAAGTATCGGAGCGACTTGTAAATCAAAAATAGCGAAAACCGTTTCGATCAGAAATCTAAGATGGCCGCCATCTTGAAAATCTCTTTTGAACTTCTTCTCCTTAATCGAAATGCCAATTGACTGGAAACTTGATAGGAAGTAGCGGGTAGGCTTGTTGAGCAAAAATAGATAAAATCGTTCCTATCATAAATCCAAGATGGCTGCCTTGGTCGCCATTTTGAAAATCGTTTTGAACTTTTTCTCCTGAACCGAAAGCCCACTTGGCTTGAAACTCGGTAGGAAGTATTAGAGCGACTTGTGGATCAAAATAGCTAAAATCATTTTGATCAGAAATCCAAGATGACTGCCGCGGCCATCTGACTGGAAACTTGGTAGGAAGAACTGGGATGACTTTTTGAGCAAAAATAGCTAAAATCGTACAGATCGGAAATCCAACGGCCACTACCTTGAAAATCTATTTTGAACTTCTCCTGAACCGAAAGGCCAACTGACTCGAAATTTGATAGGAAGTATTGGGGTGACTTGTAGATTAAAATAGCTAAAATTGTTCCAGTTGGAAATCCAAGATGGTCGCCACGACCGCCATCATCAAAATCAATTTCGAACTTCTTCTCCTGAACCAAAAGGCCAGTTGACTCAAAACTTGATATCGGGGAAACCTGTCGATCAAAAATAGCTAAAATCGTTCCGAGCGGAAATCCAAGATGGTTGTCAGGGTTGCTATCTTGATAATCTACTTCTCCTGAACCGAAGGGCAGACTGACTCGAAACTTGACTAGTAGTTGTTAAAATCTTTCATATCTCAAATCAAAGATAGCCGTCATTTTGAAAATCTAATTTAAATTTCCCCTCCTGAACCCAATTGAGGATTCACTGAAAACCAATAATAATAAACTAGCTAAAACCGTTCCGATCCTAAATCCAAGATGCCGATCTTTGGCCCTAAGGCCCTCTAATTTATTGTTGGAATATGTATCCCAGAAAACATTACTTTTACTCTTTTTCCTTGCTCTAGGATTTATATCATTGCTCCCTACAGACGACTTCTGATGCGTATTGCAACAGACTAATTTTGAAACGTTGTAAGAAATGGTGAAATACTCAAAATGAGCAATTTCACACTCACATTATTTTCATTTCTGTATCATAATTTTACATGCAGATGTCCTGCTATGAAGATTGTCTGTGTGACAGTTTGAAGCAAACAACTCAAATTTATTATCAGGGATTAAAGTGTCATCTGCTCAGAAAAATTTAATTATACGTGTAATCAGGAAAAGTAATATTAATACCGTTGAAAATATAAGAACATTCGAAATTGTTCTTCAGCAACTTTCTGTCTTATTGTCAAGAGGTGTGTGCTGCAAAGGTATCTAATGTTGTTTGGATCAGGGAAACGATTATTAGAAGAATTGGAATCAGCAACCATAGAATCAATCCTATTTTTTCAATGAAACAGCAAGTAACAAAAATAATTATGAATTGTTAATAGCATATAGCATCTAATTCTCAAATAACATAAAACAAAGTCAGAGATATGAAATCTTGACGTTAGTAATAAACCAAGAGCTCTTGTTGGACAGCATGCTCAACTATTTCAACAGTTTGTCATAGAAAGACAGCAAAATGATAAAATAAACAATTATTCTTATATTCGCAATGTTCGGAACTTTAGCAGTAACGTCCCTTAACATATGGAACATTTCCATCAAATACTTGATAAAGAAATATGACGAGCATGCAAATTCTAACATGAACTTTCTAACTCTAAACAAGAGGCCCTGGGCCGGAATTCGCTCACTTGAAAATAGTAGCCATTGTATATCTGCAAATACCATGCAACTTCTTCCAGTATTGACACAACAACTAGGACACATATTTGACAATACCGTTTAAAAGGTCAACGGTCATCCTAGTATCGTCGTTTGAACAAACTTAGTAGACTTTGAGTCCCCAGAGCTGTATATAAAGATTCAGCCTAAAAGCTTTCTTAGTTCTGGAGAAGAAGTGTTTTACGGGCATGGCAGTAGAACCATTTAACCAGATTGTCAATATCCTTTCGACAGAAGGCCCTATGTTAAATCTAATGAAAAACATTCAGGAGGTTTCAGAGAAAAAGACGTTTAAAGAGTTCATGGTTTTATACCTGTATATACCCCAGGGGCAAGGACAGATAAATCCAAAACGTTTGACGGTATCTAAACAGTTTTAAACAGTTGCTGTCGAGTCTTCATCGTTGTTTCATATCTGTATTCGTTTGAATGTTATGTTTTCAGAGCTGTTGCACTGATGAGTTAGGAGACCTTCACGCGGACTGAACAAATGTCTTATGCATACCACGGCAGAATTAGCCGTTTCGCTAATTTTTGGAAAAGAAACTGTTCTGTTGGCTTGTAGTGTCTTGATTGTGCAGCCGTTGCTTTAAGTGCATCCTTCTTTCCCTTTGATGTCTTACACGGAAGATGTTAGGTAATTGTATTGATTCCTGATAATTGCCTTCCTTTTTATTTACTCCTTTAATCATACATTGTAAGTTTCAGCCAGTAGTCTTTAACTCATACTGAGAAAATGATTTTTCAACATTTCCCCATACAAATGAATGAGGGCGCAAATTTGACCTTGCCGTAAAAAGATCAAAGGTCCACCCACGACCATCACTTGAACAAACTTGGTAGACCTTGAGTCTCCAATAATATATACCAAGATTCAGTCTCAAAGCTTACTTGGTTCTGGAGAAGAAGATTTTTAAATGTTTTTACCATATATGGGCATGGCAGTCATCTTGTTCAATGGCGCGGAACAATTCGAAAAAAATGTCAATACCCTTTCGACAGAAGACCCCATGTGAATTCTGGTGAAAATTGCTCAAACAATTTCAGAGAAGAAGACATTTAAAAATTACACAATTTCATACATGTATATAGTCCAGGGACAATTTTGATTGTAACTAAATAGGTTTACTTCTTTTATCATACATTGTAAGTTTCAGTCATTAGTCTTTAATACATTTTGAGAAAATGACTTTTCAACATTTTCCCCTTATAAATGTATGGGGACGCAAATGGTAGACCTTGAGTCCTCAATGCTATATACTAAGATTCAGCCCTAAAGCTTTCATGGTTCCGGAGAAGAAGATTTTTAAGTGTTTTTAGCATATAAAATGGCAGCCATCTTGATTAATAGACCTTGACCATTTGTTCAAATTTTCAATCCCCCTTTAACAGAAGGTTCCACATGGTTTGAAGAAAATTAGCCCATGGGTCTCAGAGGAGAAGTCGTTCAAAGTCTGGACGGACGACAGACGACGTACGGACGACGGATGGCAAGTGATCCTAATAGCTCATACTGAGCCTTCGGCAACTTAACATCGCTTCATTAAATATTCTAGATGTGGCATTGCCAGTCAAGTTAGTTATGTCACAGGCTGAATAAGAACTATGTCAAAGGTCAAGTTTTAAATGTTTTACAACAATATATATGCCGACAAGAGCTGTTATCAGACAGCAGAGCTCGCCTGGACATGTGTCTGACCTGTACCTCAAGGATTTGACCTACACCTAACACCAAACCGTCTTGACACTGAAAACAAACCGCCTCCAGAAATACAGAATACAAGTTCTGAGTAGATCACATTGAGTTTTCTGGTTCACGGAAACAAAATATAATCATCCAAAATTTAGTAAAATGGCTGTTGCTAAAACCTTGCATACATACATTGGCCACTGAGGTAAGTGACTGCATTAAATTCATATTTTCTTTAGTATTGGAAATTCAGTAACTTAAAGGGCATCTTTATTTCTGCCCACGCATAGATTTTTCTGAAACTTTGTATAATAATAACTAGGCATATGCAACCTATGAAAATGTGTTATTAAATTATATAATAAAAAGTTGGACTCAGGACGCAACCTTGACTCACTCCCCCCATGAGCTGATACCTGTGTCCAAATAAGTATGTCATACATCT
Source organism: Anodontia alba (assembly GCA_964016985.1). Taxonomy (NCBI): domain Eukaryota; kingdom Metazoa; phylum Mollusca; class Bivalvia; order Lucinida; family Lucinidae; genus Anodontia; species Anodontia alba. The sequence goes on from OZ024828.1 coordinate 43,190,348, forward strand.
TAAGTTTAATTTAGTTTTAAGATTTTTGTGCTGTGCTGAATGGTGAACACCATAGTAATTCTATTGGTACCACAAAACATTTATATTTAATTAAAGTTAACATTTTCTGATAAATTGATCATAAAAAATCTGAATTGTTTACCAAAAAATGAAAAAAATATCAAAATTAAACTTTCAAAATTAATATGTTATAGTCTATGTCAAGATTTCATACTACCAGGAAAATTTGCTACATATATCCTCTATGGCTGTGCCAAATTTCATAAAAAAATCAAAACCGGTAACATTGTCATTTTAGGCCTTGAATGGATATAGGTCGATTTTTACAAATTGATTATTTTGTTACATTGATAAAAAACAGTAGAGACAGGCAGTGTTATCAAACACTTCTAACACTTAACAAATCAAAGAGAGTTTAGACAACTCGGAATGAATATATCTTGAGCTACCCATTAAATTTTCATGACTTTCTATTACTTGCCTTCTATTTATATGGACTCTGACCAACCAACTATTACAAATGTAGACAGCATAACAAATTAAATCTAAAGAAATTCTAATTAACAAATTAGGCTTAACAAAATCTTACGCTTTAATTCATGTCAGCAAATCATTGAGTATTTTGTATAATTACTTCCCAAAAGGCAAAAAACTAAAATAGGTGTAAAACAGGGGTATCCATTCTCACCATTACAAAACTAGGCATAAAACAGGGAGATCCATTGTCATATTAAGATGTGCAAACGTACTATTGCAAGTAGTTTTTGCTGGTTTGTTTGTTTGTTTGTTTTGAAGAAGGACTTGCATCCCCATCAACAGATTTTAGGATTTATGGAGATTTGCTTCTGGACTGGTGAACTGTCACAGTGTGACAATTTCTGCCCAATAAATAATAAAATAATAAAAGATAAAAATAAAAAAAATAATAAAAAAATAAAATAATAATAATAATGGTTGAAACTGCATAAATGGGTAAAAGAAATATATACATATTTTATGTGATTATGTTTTTGAAATATGGTACTGAAGGAAAGATGAAAAATAAAGAAGAAGAAGAAGAAGAAGAAGAAGAAGAAGAAGAAGAAGAAGAAGAAGAAGAAGAAAATAAACATTATTTATAAAAGTACAAAATTTAGAATTAATATTTCTCAGTATCACTTTCCCTGTAAGGTGTTTTGATTATTATCACAACATAAGCTGTGCTCATAAGTGAAAATCTGATTGTTTGAAACTTGGGTGAGAAAATGCTTAATAGTTTAATTACTTTGATTAACAGTTGGTATTCTGATCTGACACACTGTCAAAGCTACCAGATTGAGGTGTTTGTTTGCAAAAGGAAATGACATAATTGATAGAAATTAACCTGAGCAAAAGAGATCTTTGATTTTGTTAAGTACTGCCTGATTACAACTTCCTACCAAACTGGGCTTTGGTCAGTTTAATCTTCACACTTATCAAACTTCTTTTATGATGTTGAGCTTTTGGCAATTCCAACTTCCTTGAGTAATTATGTCACCTTTATGAGAAGAATCATATTTATGATGGGCTGAAACTTAGCCTCTTCAGTCTATCACTGGTATTCATACATACTGCATCAAGAATCTAGGCTCAGCTATTCTCCGAACTTGAGATAGCTTAATTTGTGAACTTGGGTATTGTGTGCTTTAGCTTGAAACATTAGGACTTAAGTTAGTGACTTGGAAGAAATTTAGGACCTGGATTCATTTGGACATTCAAACTGAGGGAAGTACATTATTTACTTATCTGGAACTCTGCATTTATTTTAAGTTAGAACTTTGAGGTGGACATTTGCATAAGTAAAAGGAACTTGATGAATTGACCATTAAATAATAATTAATATTTAGGGAAGTGACTTAATACTGAGAAACTGTTATTTAGTTAGATTTATAAAGAAGATTTATTTAGGAAAGAACTGTGGTTTACATTACTTGTGATATTTGGCATGAACATTTAGAATAATTTTGGGTAAATTTGAGAAATTCTACAACCGTGTTTGAACTTGTTATTTCTTAGAAGTTAGGAACTTTACGTGTCGGATTAAAGGTTAAATTTAATCAGACCGGACCCCGTAACTGGGAATGAGGAAACTGTAACAGGATACTACGAAAGACCGGTAGTGTCATTTCAACTACATTAATTCAAGGTTTCAACTTCACGAATTCATGATTTCAGCTTCACGAATTCACGAATTCAACTTCACGAATTCACGATTTCAACTTCACGAATTCACGAATTCAACTTCACGAATTCAACTTCATGAATTCAACTTCACGAATTCACGAATTCAACTTCACGAATTCACGAATTCAACTTCACGAATTCACGAATTCAACTTCACGAATTCAACTTCACGAATTCAACTTTACGAATTCACGAATTCAACTTCACGAATTCACGAATTCAACTTTACGAATTCAACTTCACGAATTCAACAGTTGAATTCGTGAAGTTGAATTCGTGAATTCTTGAAGCTGAATTCGGGAATTCGTGAAGTTGAATTCGTGAAGTGGAATTCGTGAAGTTGAATTCGTGAATTCATGAAGTTGAATTCGTGAATTCGTGAAGTTGAATTCGTGAAGTGGAATTCGTAAAATTGAATTCGTGAATTCATGAAGTTGAATTCGTGAATTCGTGAAGTTGAATTCGTGAATTCGTGAAGTTGAATTCGTGAAGTTGAATTCGTGAAGTTGAAATCGTGAATTCGTGAAGTTGAAATCGTGAATTCGTGAAGCTGAAATCGTGAATTCATGAAGTTGAAACCTTGAATTAATGTAGTTGAAATGTCACTACCGGTCTTTCGTAGGATACAGCTAGAGCTAATTCCCCAAACTTTGCAAAAGCCGTATTCTGTCACAAGCGGTGTGTGCGGGACTGAGGCAACTGTAGTAGTCGTCATATCAGGCTCAGGTCAAAGGCAACGACCGGAACCAAGCGACAGCTACTACAACAGCGACAGCAGCAAAGGATACAGCAGCTGGACTATAGTCACTCACAGACAGCACCTTCCCCTGAAGAGGAACAGTCCAGCCGACCGAGAAGGAGGCAGCCAGCATCCCCTCCTCCTGATACCCCATCGATACAACAACGAAAACAACCCGACTGTTACGACTGAGCACTCCTACCTTCGATTATCTGCCTTAGCAGATTACGCATAGCTTCTAAGTATATATTCAATCTCTGACAACTGCGTCAGGGAGTCGACTCTTTGGCTCAGTGGTTAGAGCATTGGAATTTTAACCTGGAGGACCTGGTTCGAATCCCAGGAAAGACGGAATATTTTTTCAGCTATGCTTCATTCCTTTGTTACGACTTTCATGTCGTAAGATGGGGTCTCGTCCGGGATAGGACTTTATACGCCGAAAATGGCTTCACGTCATCATAAATGATGACTTCCTTGAAAAGGGGGAGTGTTACGACTGAGCACTCCTACCTTCGATTATCTGCCTTGGCAGATTACGCATAGCTTCTAAGTATATATTCAATCTCTGACAACTGCGTCAGGGAGTCGACTCCTTTGGCTCAGTGGTTAGAGCATTGGAATTTTAACGTTGAGGACCTGGTTCGAATCCCAGGAAAGACGGAATATTTTTTCAGCTATGCTTCATTCCTTTGTTACGACTTTCATGTCGTAAGACCGACGCCCCGACACACGCCCCAGGGGCATCACCGAGACCCCCTCCTTCCCCCATCTCTCTCTCCCGGTTGCAGAACTCTAACCAAACAAAGAACGCTTGAAAAAAAATAATACCTATAGACTTAACTTCTGATATATCTATAGTTTGCTTGCAAGCCTATATTGTATTTTGAGATTATGAACACTGGATTTCTTGTCCTGTAACATGTTCAAATGTGTCACTCCAATCGGTATTTCCTGCGATCGAATTGGCACTGACACTGGAGTTTTTCTCTTTGTTTCAACAGTTATCTTTGATGACAGCAGCACAGAATACTGTTTATGTGGTCTTAACTTTTGCTATCAGAAAAGCAGATCTATCCTTTCTTCCTTACAGTAAGCATATATGAAATTGTTTCTGTTCTGCATAAGTTCTATTCTAGTGCACATAGTTTGACTTAAACAACAAATTGGTGTTCTGTAGCTCTTCATGTTAAAGCTTTAAGATTTTTCCAAAGGTTGTATGACATTCATATTTTAGTCATTTGCCTAAGGACTTCCATACTAGTTTGAAACTCCGCCATATGTTAATTAACACAGGAGTTTAAAACAGCTAACTTGTATGGTCTTAATGTGAATCTAAAGGATGTATTGAAGAATTTTTGGACAGTTTTCATTCATTTGTTTGCTGGCAGTTCTATGGTATTTAATTAATTCTATTTTCACCTTGTCTCTGTTTTTTGTGTTGTAATACGTTTTGAAAGGAGGCTTTTAGTATTCAAGTTTTGTTTTAGTTCTTATACTTAAATTTTTTCTTCCATTGATTATTTTAGCTGAATATAATTTCATTCTTCTTAATACCAACTGCTCTTACTTTCTTTGTTGTTCTTTGCTGATCATATTTCTGAAAAGTTATTCTTTCATTTTAGAAAGAGTACTAAAGTATTTGGTCAGCAAATGCATAGATCTTACCTAAAGAAACAGTACTAAGCTTGCATGTGTCCATGTGACACAGACTTAAGTTGTTCATTCCTGATTGCATTTAAGCTGTAGTATTTTTTCCAATATTGAGTGTCTTCGTGTATGTTTTGTACCAGCTGTGAAATCTACTGCTGTGGTTTTGATAATATTGTGCCTTTTTGTATTTACTAAGCGTGAACAAGTAGTCACAGTATTGCCTGTTTATATCAATTCTTTTTGTTACTCTGTTATTTTTGAAGCTTTTATCCAGTTTACACCAAAGTTTATAGTTGATTTTTGGACAAGAAGTCCACATTGTTGTGTTTACTCATAAATCCATTGAAGATTGACAATTCTGAATGTTGAAATCAACAGACATGGACCCTGAAGATTTTAATCAGGTGTCCTAGGATAGTAATCATTACTTGGTAAGCAAGTTGTGCCCACCATGCCTATCTACCTGAATGAGTAACTTTAAAGCTAGACCCAGGTTTCATAATTATCATCATCAGTTACAAGACTGTTATCTGCTTTTTATTATCTGATAAATACTTCCACAATCAAGTATTTGAAGTGGAATCCTATATATACAGATACAGAGAACTTGGACTTAGTGTCTGCATGGTCCAGATCATGTAAGCGAAAAGTTTTTTGTTTTTGTTTTTTGGACATGGTGTTCAACAAGGTGCAATTCAGTCAACTGGTTATAAATGAATATGTACAATTATGGTATCAACTTCTTATACAAATCATACTATATCATGGTAATCCAAATTGAAAGCTATTGATAAGTTGACTTTACACGATACTACTTATACATGAGTATTGGGTAATTTCATATTTTGCCGACTCAGGACTATATGTATTCAGGCTGTCCAAACAACATGTTACCGGTCTTCAATTTTTATGAAATTTCGTGTGTTTATTCCTAATACATATGGAAATTCTTTGTGCTGAAATGATGTCTTGACAAGAATCGGATCATGGTAAAATTGCAGATAATATCTGGATGAGTACATAACCTGCAGCTGAAATATGGGGCTACCGTTCAGCTTACGTTATTGCTCCAACACTATTGCTAAGTACATGAAGCCAACCATAGTATCAAAACATGTACTAATGATGGTCTTAATTAATAAAACATTCCAGCATCTGAAAAATGAAATCCTGTTTACTGTACGAAGGTTAATATTAGGGCACCCCCTGATTTGGTAGTGGCCGCGTACAAAACACCATAAATTTACAATGGAATTACATTTAAAAGCCAATGCCTCATAATCATCAGAGTTATACCCTAGGCAACCATTGTGCAGAATTTCATCCAATTCCAAGCGTGGGCAGAAACCAATGTAAATTTCCTATACCGTGTAAGAGCCCCTTTTAAGGTTCGTTAACCTACATTAATGCGATTTCCAAAAATAAAAACTGTTCTACAGACGTATTCTATTAAGATTCCCGAAATTAGAATCTTTTGTAAACTACTGAAATAGTAGAATGTTTAGTGTTTACTATATTCAAAATGAGAAGAGAAAACAAAATAATTTAAAAAGAAAAGAAAAGTAATAATGTATAGCTGAACTACTCAATGTGAAAAAATTATCGTTCGTTCGATGGGCTAGTGTGTAATACTTAATTTAACATAAGATATGTAATCGTAACATACATAATCTTTATGTATGCAAATAAAATAACTTAGATAAAAATAAATCTAAAAGGCCTTTATTAGAAAGTGGATGAAATGGAGGAAAGCCAAACAATGTTAATTTGAACAACATATGCGATATATTTAACATATGCGATATATTTAAAGACTTGGCATAATCAAAGTTACAATAATGTACCGTTATAGTCCAGGATTATTGTATTGATGTTACTTATTTCTTAGCTACAAACGCTGTAAACCTTTACAAGAAATAGAAGATTGATTACTGGCTGTGGGTTTTCTTATATGACATAGACACGTAGCTGGAATAGCCTGCTATAGGCGCTATAGTAACTATTAAACTGTTAAGTCTTTAGCATGTCTGTTGTTTTAAAATCGATTATAAGTTCAGGCCAATAAATTCAAGCCTGCTTTTTTCTAAGCTAGGCCTACTTTATCTGCGAAACAGGTTTTAAATAACTACTTATAAAATGAACACATTCATTTCTTTTGAAATGTTAGTCACTTCTAATTTTCTTGTCTCAACAATAATAGTGTCACTGATGAGGTTTCTTTGTTATACTAGAAGGAATAAAATAGTTATTTTACCATTTATTTTTTCTCTCATATATTATGCATGTATAATTTTACAAGAGGAACATCTTACATATTTTCGGTTTCTTATCAGATTCCCTCCAGAAATAAAACATCATAATTCCTTCATGCACTGTATAATTAACTGGAAACGACATCTACGTTGTGTGTGATATACCTGTTTGTTGTCTCTGTTACCAAAATTTAAGTGGCTATTATACAATGATAGTAGAAATAGAACAAATAAAATATAACTTATCGGAACTAAAATTATTTTATTTCCATTATTTTACTAATTTCAGGTATATATGGGTTCAGCACAACAAATAAAAAAGACTAAGTTGATACTGAAGTTCTTATGTGCTTAAAATCTATGTATGCAAAAGATTCTATACTATCAGAAAAGGGTAAGAGAAAAGTCCAGGGAATGCCACAATCACAAACCGCAGCCCTTCCCAGACACTAAGAGGAAGAGGAAACCGACAAAACCAAACAAGCACAAATCGAACAAACGTACGAAAAGCACTAAGACTAGCTATCGCTTCCCAAAGGAAGCAAGGACTGAAAAACACAAGAACAAAATAACACATGGTAAGATATAAAACAAATCGCCTCGTAGAATAACCACAAAGCAACTAACACCTGGAACGCCTTAGACCGGTCAGAAGAGTAAACCACTGGGGGTGTAAAGCACTTTTACAGTTTGCCAACTTCACCCTGGGTCCCGATGCAACTCTTACTACAGAAATACACAAAACGTCGGTTTGCATAAAGGCTCCCAAGAGTCAATGCATCAAAACAAAAACATAAAAATCAAATTAATCACTATAATAAACAAAGACGAGTACTCATGGCTTATTCTACTGTATGCCAGAGTAAATGAAAACCAATAGTTAAACCATGGCGGGCCAAGCCAAAGACATGTCGTCAAACCCCATCCCACTAGTTAAAATTTTACGAAGAGGCCGGCATTGAGTCTGAGGCCCGAACCGCCGTCGTGCAATTAAAGAGTGAAGCATAGCTATCAATAATGATTGGGTTGACAACTAGGCATGCAGTCTGCCGTATAATATCCAGGCTATAGCCAATTCTTTATAACGGTTAATAAGTTTTCTGAATTGCTCTGAAAAGTTACATTTTCCTACAATTTTTCTAAATCTGTACACAAAGTCACCATAAAATTCTGGTTCCGATATACCTTGTTACAGAAGTGTTTTCAGACTAACGCTATATTTTTCTACCAAGGCACTGTGTCTACGATAAAATTTCGAAAACGCCTTACGAAGTTTAAAATAACGATAGCCCTGTCTAAGAAGTTTGGCAGAAAGGGCTTTATTACGGCAGTTAAAGTCACTAAGATTTGAAATAGCTCTGGCGAATCTAATAAGCTGAGATATGTATACCCCATATGAGGTATGCCGGGGGACATCGCCATCCAGAAATGCAAAATTGACTATATCAAAATCAAAATCGTCCCGTTTATCATAAATTTTGGTGGAAACTGTACCATTAGATATACATAGATTCAAATCCAAAATAGGTGCCTCATTATCGGAACAATTTGCTCTATTTAATTGGAATTCTGTAGGGTATATGCGGTCCACCATTTGGTCAAAGTAAATATTGTCGATATTTAATAAATCCTTGATATCTTGAAGTTAAATTAAAAGCCTCAATAATGTCAGCCTGATTTTCACGTGAGGTAGACTTCATGAAATCTCTCAGAACAAAAAAGAAACAAATCTGTAACAAGAGGAGCACCATTAGTTCCCATCGGAATACCAATAGTTTGCCTATAAAGTTTAGTTCCAACTCTAATAAAAAATATTATCCAAAAGATAAACAAGGGCATCACAGACTTTTTGACACGACCATAGATTGTGATTATTGTATATATCAGAAGTGAAAAAAAGCACATTCTTCGTTGCAAGCCAAATATTGGGTATTATCCCGAATAAACGTTCGGTTAATTAAATAAATAAGTTTACCTTTTATAAGATGATGAGGAAACGTAGTATACAGTGTAGAAAAATCATATGTAGACAATTTAGAAGCCTGAAAGATTTTAGATTTAAATTTATTGAGAACTTCATTGGAATTTGTAATTGACCAAAAATAGTTAATTCCGTCCCTTTCGTAAACAGTATCATAGTATCTAATCCAATGTTTTTTAACAGCAGTAAGGCATGAAGTTAGCAATTTGGACAAAACAGTAGTCGTACATGAACTAGAATTAGCAATAGAACGTGCTTTATAAGGTCGTTTATGAAGTTTCGGTAACCAATATAACGTAGGAAGTCTGTCTTGATTTTCTTTAATACTCACTGCAAACTTAGCAGTTATATCGATAGAATGGGTATCAACAACAGATCTCTCGTCAGTAGAAATCCGTTCATATGTTTTGGTACTACCAAGTTCTTGTATTAGAGTATTGATATAAAGAAGTCGTCACACAACAACAACATTATTAGCAGCTTTATCAGCTGGAGCCAAAACATATTTTTCATGAAATTCTTAGATACCTTGTTTCAAATATCGAAAAGATAATTTAGGCTTAGTTGGGAGAAGTTTCTGTATGTAATGCTTTAGTAGCCATGATTCGTTCTTTGTATATCATGCTCTAAATATGTATCTTGTTTTATGAGAATGTTTCAATTATTGCGACACTGCTGACAATAATTATGGATTACAAAGTCATAATATGCCAGTATACTAAATACTCACTTATTTGATTTAACTCGCTCTAGCGGACCTGTGGACTCCTCCAACAACTCTGTTAGTATGTTGTTGTTTTTTCTGTGTGTATTTTAATAGGTTATCTTCATAACGTTCCCATGGGTTGTTTACATTACTAAATTTGTTATCCAAATTTGTTACTAAATGTGTTGTGGTTGTTCATATCCGTCAAAAAGCCGTAATTGATGAGCTACACAAATCCTCTTAATGGAATGGTTTTCTTTTTACACGCAAAATTTATGACAAATGCGATTTTACGTGGCCACAACCCTCGCCCTTAATTCTGCCGTGGTAGACACAAGACATTCGTTAAATCCGCGTGAAGGGTTTCTAACTCATCAGTGCAACATCTCCGAGAATATACAAATTAAACGAATACAAAGATGAAACAACGATGAGCAAGAAATAGCTGAAATGCTGAAGTTGGACTCCGGTAGGCCCGACAAGAGCCATAACATCAGGCGTCAACCGACTTACTTAAAAGTCACAGAGTCTGAGGCCCGACCAGGCGGCGTGCAACCAAAGAGGGAAGCAAAGTAACCTGATTGGGTTAACTACCATGCATGCAGTCTGTTGTATTACATTTATGTTGTACCCAATCTTTACATATCGAAGAATGATTTTACGAAATTAAGTGCTAAAGTCATTGCAAGTATATATTTTTCTGAATGTACATGCTAAGTCACCATAAAATTCAGGTTCCGATAGGCCATGTTGCAGAAGGAGTTTAAGTCCAATATCGAATTTTGCAACGAAATCGAAATAACGTCTATAAAATTTAGAAAAGGCTTTGCGGAGTTTATGGTACCGATAACCCTGATTTAGAAGTGTAGCAGTCAATAATTTATTTCGAGTGTTGAAGTCAGCAACATGACTAGACACTCTGGCGAACCGAATTAGTTGCGATGTATAGACACCGTAGGATTCTCGACGAGGAATATCCCCATCCAAGTAAGGAAAGTTAACAATCTCAAAATCAAAATCATCGCATTTATCATAAATTTTGCATGAAATAAACCCATCTAAAATAGACAAATGCAAATAAAAAAAACATGGCTTTAATTTCAGAAGAATTTGCTGTATTTAGTTGAAGCTCTGAAGGATAAATTTGGCTGATCAAACCATCAAAGTAGTCATTGTCAATATTTAATAAATCGTCCAAATATCTAGACGTCGAGCTGAAAGCTTCAATAACTACAGATAAGCAATCTTTAGAAAACCTCTTTCGTAACAGAACAAAAACAAACCAGCCACAAGAGGGGCGCAATTCGTACCCATCGGAAGACCCACAAATTGTCTAAATAGCTTAGTACCAAATCTTATATAAATATTGTCAAGTAGAAAGGTGAGAGCTTCAAAATATAATTTCTATGCTTTTCGGAAGTGTATTACATCCATTACATGCAAGATAGAGGGAACCTTTCCGTTCAGTTAAATCATTAAGTTTTCCTTGTATAAGATTATGAGGTAGTATAGTGTAAAGTGTGGAAAAAATAAAACGTTGACATACTTGATGCATGAAAATTTCTGGATTTTAGTTTATTCAAAACTTCATTAGAATTTTCAATCGACCAGATTCTTACCTGTCGCAATATTTAATCACATGCTTTCTTATAACAAGACAACAAGTCAACAATTTAGAGAGTTCCGTAGTGGCACAAGAGCTTGAATTAGAAATAAACCGTGCTTTGTATGGTGAAGTTTAGGCAACCAATATAACGTAGGAAGCTATATAAGCCTTCTTTAACACTCACAGCAAACTCTGTGGCTGAATGGTTGGTATAATCATTAACCACAGACCTGCACAGACCACTCTTCAGTCAAGGGTTGTAGTTCCTAGGCCTTTGTACCAACAAGTTCTTGCATAAAAGTATTAATATAATGGAGCCGTCAAACAACGATGACATTGTTTGCTGCTTTGTCTGCCGGAGCCAAAACATACTTCCTAAGAAAATCTTGAATACTAGTTTAAGGTGACGTTAGGGCGTTTTTGGTTTATTTTGAATCATTTTGAAAGAAATGCGTTGAACTATTCTCAAAATGCTCAGTTTCCATTCTTTTAGGGCTGCATGTTCAACATACTCTCGCTTACACCATCGATTACCGAATTCATTCAAGGCAGCAGCAATTTCTTTCCTACATTTATTGAAATCAATATCAGAGGGAAATCGGTATTTCGGTCCTTTAGAAACTATATTTCGGATTCTAGAATCAGGAATTATTTTTAAATTTCCAGTGATTATATGACCTGCTGCTAGATTCTTTACAATCTCAGGTCTCAGGAGTATTTGTATTAATATCGAGATCTGAAACAAGTTTATTAAAATTGAAAATGATAGATCGAACAGGTTTAATAAAACCGAGACTCCCATTTTCTAATCCGTTGTGTGTTCTTTGTTTCCAAATGCAATCTTTTTTTTTACATTTAATTTACTACACTGCAGCTGGTTTTAGTGCCGTGTGACATCGGTACAACATCTCCCCATACATCACAATAGTGCAGATTATATTTCATTTCCTTTGAGATCATTGGGCCCATTTAGATGTATTTGAAAATGGAGTTCTATTTATGTATACGCCAGAGGGCGTAAGCAGTGTTGCAAACTTCATTACTGCTTATGAAGAGTCTCAATAAAACCAAGACTCCAGTAGTAGACAAGAGTGGGGGTTCTGGGCCACCCCTAGATCGGGCCCCAAAAGGGCTCCCACGTTCACAAACAATTGGCAACTCTGTATGTACGTCGAGACGACTTGGCTGTCACAAACAATTGGCAATTCTGTATGTACGTCGAGACGCTACCACGTACACAAACAATTGGCAATTCTGTATGTACGTCGAGACGACTTCCTCGGGCGTGCTGCCGCGATTCCTGAGGCCCGAGCGCCGCGGCCCCCAAGTGAGCATAGTGAGAGCCAGTGCCCCTGGGGACGGCCCCCGCCCTCGTCGGCCCAGGGGCAGGTATACCCCGCCGCGAGATCAGCTTATTGCGAAACGAACTCCTATTTAGACATTAAGGTGCAATAGGTATACCCACGAAGATGAAAGGTCATAATCAATGCGCGTGGTTAAAAGTGGGTGAGCTGGATATCTGCGGGAAAAGCTATTGCCGAATGTTTTGCAAGGTTCACTTGGCCAAACTTCGCAAAGGCCGCCCAGTTCCCATTCCCTGTAAGTCTTGCGGGAAGGGAGTTCAGAGCGAGATACATCGCTGCCGGAAGTGCGGAAGAGAAAAGGTTCGCCAGCACCATAAAGAGTTAGAGAAGAAAACCAGAATACAGTTCGATTTGGTGCTAGATCAGCTTATTGCGGAACGAACTCCCATTTAGACATTAAGTTGCAATAGGTATACCCACGCTGCGAGGTCAGCTTATTGCGGAACGAACTCCCATTTAGACATTAAGTTGCAATAGGTATACCCACACCACGATAGCATGGATGACGCAGTGAAGCATCTCGCTAGACTGCTTCGATCGGGACGATTACGCCACAAACCTATGCGGAAGGCCTGAGTGCTCTCCCAGACGAGATCCAGGGTCCACCCACCCCGACCCCACGCCGGCGACGGCCCATCCCGGCTCCACGCCGGCGAAGGCCTATCCCGGCCCCGCGCGGTCACCCGACGGCTGAGATGGACGTCTACATCGAGGAGATCCTTTCACAAATGCCCGACGAGCGGCCCATCCCGGCCCCACGCCGGCGAAGGCCTATCCCGGCCCCGCGTCAGCTGGTGTTCCGCCGGACTCGCTGGGTCATCGGCTCATTCCTACGAGGCTGGCAGTGCGACCACAGATTCGGGCCAAGCTCGAGAGAGAGATCAAGGCTCTCGGTGGTGTTAAGTTCCAGCTGGCACTCAAGGTCCAGCTTCGGAAGGACAACCCAGACGGCAGTGAGGAGTACACAGACCCTGTGCTGCGCCACAAGCAGGAGGCTATTCTGCAGAACAGTGAAATCAAGCTTTCCCCACGATCCAAGAAACTCTGGAGAAGTGGACGCAGAGAGGGTCAGGCTGGGTTGTAGATCGAGTGGAAGTCCTTTGGCTGGACATCGCCAGATATCAGCCACTAAGAGGTGGGTCTTACATCCCACTACCGGCGGCGTTGAAACAAAAGAAAGCAGTTGTCAGTGTGAAGAATAAGGATAACCACTGCCTGCGGTGGGCTCTCCGATTGGCTCTGTTTCCTGTTGCCCATGTGCAGCACGCCTTTAGGCCAAGCAAATATCCACTGCAGGACCGTCTAGATTTCACAGGGATCGATGCTCCCACACCAATCTCTCAGATTCAGAGAGTCGAGCGGTAAAACAACCTGGCCATCCATGTCTTTGGGTGGGATAAGGGGGTAAACTGCCCGAAGACATGCCTAGGTTCAGTGTCTTGCTGATCGAGAAGGACACCAAGTTCGACTACACCTGGATCCGCAACATCAACCGCCTTCTTTACGACCAGAGCAAGCACAAGGACCGCAAGCACTTCTGCGAGCGCTGTCTTCATGGCTACACAAGGGAGGATCTGCTAGAAGCTCACAAGCCAGAGTGTCGTGGGATCGGCCAGACAGCTATACGGGTGGAGATGCCAGAAGAAGGTAAAAAAAAACAACTAGCCTTTCAGAACCACCACAAGCAGCTGCCAGCCCCTTACATCATCTACGCCGACTTTGAGGCTCTCACCACCAAAGTCGAGGGACCTGAGCTCGACACCACAAAGAGCAACACTCAGAGGACACAACACCATGAGGCTTGTAGTTATAGCTACATCGTCGTTCGGTGTGACGGCCAGACTACGGCGCCAGTCCAATATCGAGGACCCAAAGCAGCAGAGCACTTCTTAGAGTCACTGCAGGAAGAAGAGCTCGAAATCAAGGGCGCGCTAGCTAATCCTCAGGCCATGAGGATGACGCGAGAGGACTGGCGTGCCTTCCGCACCGCTGAGACGTGCCACTTATGTGACAAACCTCTCGAGGGCGACTCCGTGCGTGACCACTGCCACATTACAGGTAAATATCGAGGGGCAGCCCATAACGCCTGCAACCTCAAACTGCGGCTGAACCCCTTTACCACCACCATCCCCGTGGTGTTCCACAACCTGCGGGGCTATGACTCCCACCTGCTGATGCAGGCCATCTCGTAGGTTAAAGGCAGGGCGAGCTGTATCCCCAACAACACGGAGAAGTATATCTCCTTCTCCCTCGGGCAACTGCGCTTCAGTGACAGCGCCCAATTCCTGCTAGCCTTCCTTGACAAGCTGGTTGTGGCGAACCCGCCAGAGGCTTTCCAGGTAACAGCCCAACACGAGCCCAACAGAGAAAGACGGGAGCTCCTAATGAGGAAGGGAGTGTACCCTTACGAGAACATGGACACCTGGGATCGCTTCACCGAGCCCAAACTCCCCCTGAAGCAGGTCTTCTACAGCAAGCTCTCTGATGCGCATATCAGTGACGAAGACTACACCCAGACCTTTTGTCTGGGAGACCTTTGGGTGCAAGACCCTGGGTGACTACAGCGACCTGTACTGCCGCACAGACGTCCTGCCGCACCGACGTCCTGCTGCTCGCTGACGTGTTCGAGACCTTTCGGCGGACCTGCCAAAAGCAGTACGGCCTGGACCCGGCTCACTACTACACCAGCCCGAGGCTCTCCTGGGACGTCCTGCTCAAGGCGTTGAGCTAGAGCTGCTTACAGACTACGACCAGCATCTGTTCATCGAGAAGGGCTTGCGTGGAGGCATCTCAATGGCCTCAAAGCGCCACGCCAGAGCAAACAATCCCCTGGTCGGGGGTACGACCCAGGGCAGCCAAGTAGCCACATCTTATACCTCTCTACGGTTGGGCTATGAGTCAATACCTCCCCACCGGCGGCTTTCGGTGGGTTGATGACTGCCAGCAGCTGGCAAAAACTATCGCAGAGCAACCAGCTGACAGCCCCGAGGGCTACATACTTGAGGTGGACCTGGAGTACCCAGAGGACCTACACGACGCGCACAATTCATATCCGCTGGCACCGGAGCGCATGGTGGTTCAGAAGGAGTGGATGTCGGACTATCAGCACGACTTCCTCGGGGTTGGAGCGGCGTCAACAGAGGTTGAGAAGCTGGTCCCAAACCTCCGCAACAAGGACCGCTTTGTGCTTCACTATCGGAATCTGCAGCTGTACCCGTCTCTGGGCTTGCGTCTGACTGCGGTCCATCCTGTCCTCCAGTTCGACCAAAGCCCTTGGATGGAGCCATACATCCGGATGAATACAGAGCTCCGAAAAAGGGCTACCAGCGACTTCGAGAAGGACCTGTACAAGCTCATGAACAACTCGGTCTTCGGGAAGACCATGGAGAACCTGCGGAAGCGGGTTGATGTGAAGCTGGTGCGTTTGCATGAGTGGGACAAACTCAGGCGCCTCATCGCCAGCCCAGCATTCGATGACGACTTGGCAGCTATCCAGGTCCACAAGAGCCGCCTAGTGCTCAATCGCCCGATGTTCGTGGGGATGAGCATTCTGGATCTCTCCAAGCACCTGATGTACGACCTACTACAACCAGCTCCGGGGGCAGTACGGGGATAGTTGCCAGCTCCTCTACACCGACACCCTCCTCCTCGAGGTCCAGACCGAGGATGTCTTCAGGGACATGGCCTCCCACGCAGAGCTCTACGACAGCTCAGACTACCCACCTGAGCATCCACTACACAGCACCACCAACAAGAAGGTGTTGGGGAAGATGAAGGACGAGTGTGCAGGGCGCCTCATCGCCGAATTAATCGGTCTGCGCCCCAAGATGTACTCAATCCTTGAGGCTGGCGGGGGAAACATCAAGAAGGAAAGGGGGGGGGGGAAGAATGTCGTGAAAAAGCACATCAGACATGAGCAGTATAAAGAGGCTCTCTTCGAAAAGCAAACCTTCCGCCATGGCATGGATGTCCTGCGGTCCGACCGCCATCGCATCTACAGGCAGCACCTGCATAAGGTCTCGCTCTCACCCTTCGACTCCAAGCGCTGGATTGCTGAAAATGGGGTGGACACGCTGGCCTACGGGCACAAAGACGCCCTTCCGGCTGGCGCGGCTACGATAGATGCGTACATCGATGAACTGCTCAGCGCTTGAGAACCCCATCCGGCGGAAGCTGAGTGTCGGGCGGCACTACGAGGAGTTCCTCACTGACAAAGCCCCGCCGAGGCCCATCCTGCAAGTAATACAACACGGGCTCATCGGACTTGGTCACCGAGCGTCCGAGCCGGTGAACCCCAAGAGACCAAACGGGGTCAGTCGCGCGGCGCCGACCGCCCTCCAGCTCGCCAGGCTGGTACAGATAGCGAACACCAACACCTGAAGGGAGCCTCTGCTCCTTGAGACCAACAGGGCGGTCGGGAACTACAGAGGAGGGCTTTTGCGCCACGGTCTTGGCTTTGATGGCGTCGGAGGGCTTTTTGCCAGTCAACCTGGTCACTTCGCCGTTCAGAGCGGCTACGACGCTAGGTAGCCGAGCCACCCACTCTGTTGACCTCTGACCCGAAGGGAGGTGCATCTCCTGAGCATACTGGTGTCCAAAGAGCCGCTCAACCAGGGTCCGGTTCCAGCGCTCCACGACGCCTTGGTCCCGGTGGATGTCAACACGTCCACGTCGGACCTCGACCCCGTGTTTGGCGAGCAGCTGGCTCATCGCACCCATGAACTCACGGCCGGGGTCAACCTGGAGAAGCTTAGGCCACTTCAATGGCCCCTGTCTGTAGATCCGAGACAGAGCATCGGCAACCTCTGCCGCGGTCTTGCTAGTCAGAGGCTCAGCCTCTTTGTAGCGCGAGGCCACATCAACGACCGTGAGAGCGTAGCGGAAGGTTTTCCGCCCTACGCGGTCGTGTGGCAGAAAGAGCAGATCCGCCTGGTGGACCTCGTTGGGCGTGGCGATGTCAAACTTCGGCCGCGGTACGCGCCGTGGGGCAGGCAGATAGATCTGCCAGATAGCCTGCCTTTTGAGCCAGTCCTTGGCCCGCCGTTCAGTCACCTTTGCTGCAGACGCCAGCTTCTCGATGGCTGCGAGCCCTTTCCAGTAGCCCCGGGGGCTGTAGTATAGGGCAGAGAGCTTACTGTCGGCCATGGTATTCCAGCAGCCCGATGAGCCTCCAACATGCGGACGCCACACTCAGGAAGCTGTCCAGTTGTCGCCCGGAGGTTGGTCGGGCCAGCCAGCATCCCCGCGGCGAAATGCATTGCGGTCTTCTAATCTTGCCGCCAGAGCTCAAGCGACTTTTGCGCGATATCGATCATAATGTGGGCCAGAGTGCCGGGGATTTTGTGGCGGCGGGCGCAGTGGCCGACCTCGAGCATTGCTCAGTAAAGCTCTTCGGGAAAACCCATGATATAGGGTCGCAGAAAACAGGCTGTAAATTAAAACGCGCTTCACTTCTTAGCGAGTCGGTAGGCCACAAAGCCGGTCGCGGCCATCCCCAGGATCACGAAGGTAATCTCGCGGTCTCTCTTGCCGCCACTCCGATGATAATAGTCGGAGAGCTGGGGCTCGGGCCCCAGGGGGTCGAGGTTGCGCCCGGTGACCTGGGCATATTCCTGCATTGCCGCGTCGACATCTCTGAAGGTTTCACCGGCATGGCCTCGCCGACGAAGGTCCTCGTTGATAAAGTCCAGGCGCTCGGTCCGCTTCCGGGACCATGATGCCTGTGCGGCCTGCAGCTGCTCGACTGCTTTATCGTGACGCTTGCGCTCTTCGTCGACGCCAGAGCTCCTCAGCATCGTGAATAAGTAGTTCGATCCCGAGAACGCAAGGGCGTTCACCAGGGCGCCCCCAATGAGCATTGCAACGCTTGCCATTTTACTTCATGATATCAGCAGGTATGATCCCCTGTTTAATTAGCACGTCCTTCGTTGTCATTGCGAGAGCGACGTCTAATATCACCATGCCGACGTCACGGGGCGCGAAGTCCAGCTTCGGGGGGCTACCCCCATCGCCATCTTCCCGAGCCAGGCGTATCCCATGGCCAATCAGAGACGACCGCGCTGTGGTAGAGCGCGTTCACGATCATCTTTCCGTCGGTTGCTGGAGTCGTCATGGTTGCTCATTCCATATAGAAGGGGTCTGGGCTAGCTTTTAATTGGCGATCTGGCCGAGGGGGGCTTATCCCTCTGCTTGGGCGCGGAGTCAACGGGGCCTGCCGCCACCGACGCTGGACCTCGTTTGCGCGTTTCATAGAAACACGAGCGCCCCGCCCGTAAGACAAGCCCCAACGATCCATGGGGTCCAGTTAGTTAGTCCTTCACGGCGTTCTGGCCGGGAAACCGCTTGGTCCGCCTCCTTCGGAGGAATATTGGCAGGCGCGGCGGGGGGGGGGGGGGGTGCGAAATGATTCCTTGGCCGCTCGAAGCTGCTCGAGAAGTCGTTCTTCTTGCTTTGCCTTTCGGGCGGCAGCGCCGGCACACACGGCTGCCACTTTTTTTGGATCCTTAACTTTCTCCGCAACTCTTCCCACTGGAGGACTCCGTGCTGGCTCCTCCGCCGTCTCTTGGTTCTCCTGCTTCGTCTCCGCCATCGTGTACTCTAACAGGGCAGCAGTGTCCAAATTGACAGTGCTTCAAGGTAGTCAGCGCAGCGGTTAACGGTGCTAAGAACATGCAATAACGGTGATATAGCTCGCAGGTGGCGCTGCTAAGCGCGTGTCCGACAAAGGGATCTCCCTCGAGGTCGGCGATGAGCCCTGGCTGGTTTTCGATCGGGAGAAACATGGCCGCGATCCCCGCATAAAGCTGGAGCGCCGCAGACCCCAGCGTCTTCGTCATCGCCGCCCCAAGCCTTGCTTCGTAGCGGGCGTAAAGCTTCACGATTTCGCTATTGTCCAGAGCGTCGATTTGATCGGCGGTGAATGCTTTCCCACGGACCACCAGTCCGTACTGCCCGGCTTGGCCTCCCGCCGCGATGGCAGCGAGCCGTTCGCGGTGTTTTTGCGCCCGTTCATCCTCCTGCGGCGCGTCTGGCGTCGCCGCTGGGGCGGCTGCCGGTGGAGCCCCCTCGGCTAGACCAGCGCCCTGCCGCTGACCCTGCGGGTCAGCAACTGACATCAGCTCATCAATCAGTTCGTCACAGTCCATTTCGCCTATTACAAGCCGGCGGGCCCATCTAATATGGAGTGCGACTCGGCGCAGACGCTGTGCGATTTGCCAAGCAACAAAAACCAGCAGTACCAAATGCGTGCCAAGCACGGCGACCAGCAGTCCTTCAGTAACAGGAAGCATTGCTACACAACTATATAAGCAGTAGGCTGATCTGTTTTCAACAGAAGCTTGGCGTGTTTTCTCTCGGCTAGCTGCTGCTGCACCAACGCCCGCTGTTCTCGAGTCGATATCACGTCATTTTCCCACAGGCAGTCTTCAAAGGAGTCGCGATCCTTGCAGTGGAAGAGTGCAACCCAGCGCGTCCTCTCGCGCAAGTCCTTCAGGACTGAGTTGTATTTCTGGGTGAGGACCCAAACGCTTATGTCGGCGTGGCGGCCCGAGGACGCTAACTCTGGCAGCATGTCTTTCTTCTTCGTCAGAGCCTTGGTGGCCGAGCAGTCGTCAATTATAAAAAGTGTTGGCTCGCCCTTAAACACCAGGTAGAAGGCCCGCAGGTAATCGTGAAGGCGCTCACCGGGGTCTAGAACGTAGACTTCAAGGTCCATCCAGAGCCAGGGGCACTGCTTGTAGGCCTTGTTGTGCTCTATGGTGGGGCACAGGACCAAGAACCCCCGGTAGGGGCCTTCTTCGAGCAGAGACAGGATGAAAACGGTTTTTCCGCATCCTGTCTGCCCGCAGACAATTGCCGAATGGGCGCCCTTGGGCAGAAGATGATTAATAAACAGCTGAGACGAACCGGCCATCTTCGAGGTTGAGCTGGGCATCCATGATGATGAAGAGATAGATGTTCAAAGCCCCGGCCGCCTCTACTTTCTTTGTCAACTGGATCGTCACACCTTCGCTGGCATTCTCTAAGCGGCGGTCATCTGTTGTCCTGAGGTCAAGCCACAAAGCATACTTGTTTGTCAGGAATTCTCCCAGAGAGACGTCTGCCAGGGCCAGGTATTTCGCCACCACTGCTACCTCGGGGTGGCGTTTCCTGCCGGGTGCAAATAACTTCAGTGCCTCGTCCCACATCTGATAGGCACGCATCCCCTGACTGAAGAGCTGGTTGGGGATCCCCTCGATGGTGACCTCACATTTGGTTATTTTCGGGTTATAGAAGGCCTCAGTGTTGCGAGCGAAGGGTTGTTGCGCGGCAACATCCTCAAAGAGCATCAAGATCCCCTTCATCCTGCGGGTGGGCACGTTGAGGTTGATATTCCAGAGGGTGTCACTCTTATCTTTGCTAATCTTTCGGTGCCTCAGAATCCGGTCGTACAGGATCGCGAGGCGGCCGTTGTACTGATTGGCGATCATGCGAGCCAGCTCCGGCTGAGTGACCATGTCATACTCCAGACTTAGGTTCTCGACGCGGTAGGAGGCGTCGGCATCGCCTGTGGCCCAGATCACGCGGCTGTAGTCGTTGAAGGTCAGTTCGTACTCCAGCCGGTCTCCCAGCGCGCTCTGGTAGAACGGCATACTGCTATCTAGCAGCTCGAAATCAAACGGGATGTAGAAGCGGTTGCCGAAGGCCTTGTCGGCTGCCACTGTCTCATCTTTGTTTCCGGCATCGATGCGAATTTCGTTGTGTTTCGGTTACCAGACGTATCGATGCCCATTTTTCCTCCCCGAGGCCGTCTTCCAGAGATCGCCGTAACAGTCGCAGACGTCACTATCGTCGACGGACATCACCTCGTTGCCGGAGATCTTGATCACGGTCTTCTTCACGATGGCGCGGCCCAGGTTCTGAACCACGGTCCGGTCCGCATTTTCACTAACCTGCGTGATTCTGAAGGCCAGGCGGGCAGTCCCTGGAACGATCACGTCGTGCGCGCCGAGGTTCGGGAATCGAACCAGCAGCTGTTGATTCTGATCAATCGTGCTCGGGTTGTTTGTAATCACGACGGACTGCCGCACTCCTTTGACCCCCAGGGGCTCGCGGAGGCACCTATAAGGATTAAGCTTGCGTCCGAATTTGCTCGAAGCCATGATGCATTTGAACCCACGCAACAACCTTCAAATGAGGCATCCACTACGCCGCGATGGATGACGTCACTTTCGAGAACCCCACGTTCGACCCTGACGGCCTGGAGAAGACGATGGTTTCGACCTCCCCGACCCCCCTATGAGCTAAATGCGTCCGGGGATAATTTGCAGATCTTGCAGGACAGTTAAGACAGGTAGAGCTCGAGGCCCAGAAGAAGCGCCTGGTTGATACTTTCTACAACGAGGTAAGCCACACCTATGGGCTGAGCCCCGAAGGCAGGATCGACTATAGCCAGTTCGGGATCGACCCCGACGGTAAGACACTTTACTGGACACCTGAAGACAAGAAGATCTCCGTTGCTGCGACGAGGGGAGGATTCCGGTTTCTGGCTCTAGAAACGCTGGCCAAAAGATACGGGGCCGGTGGCACATATGCGCTGCCGAGATCACTGAGGCTCACTGATTATAAATCGGGGGTATCGCGGGGGCTCGGCAGAGAGGCCGTGGAGACACTCCAGAACGCAGAGGAAACCCTCCCGAAAAACATTGAATCTATCGAGCTGAAGGACCTCTCCGGCGTGGCTGATACCACAAGTTAAAGCGTAGAAGACGTCGAAACCGCATTGAAGACCATTAATGATCCGCAAATTGACGTCGCGTGGGTCACACAGGCCACGAGAGATCTCGCCGGAGTTAGGGAGGCCATGACGAAAATGAGAGATGAGCTCGCTAAAAACCTTGCGAAGCTATCGTATGTCGACGACCAGAAAACCAAAGTCGAGAAGCACTTGGCCAGGGAGCGTCGAAAACTGACAGAAACGGACGACATCGAAATTCAATAAGAGATTCGAGACCGAATGAAAAAGCTGCAGGGCGAGCTCTTCGACATCGAGCTCGAGCGACAGGCGAGGCTCGAAGCCCTCTCCACGAACAAAGAAGCCCTCCGGTCCCAGATCAACAGAATTCGTGAGACCATCAGGCGGCTCCTCCATGAAGACAAGACGCTGGCTGAGCGCATTAGCACACTCTTCCGCGAACAGGGGATAACGATCGTGAGCATTCTCACAGCAATCGGCATGGCGATCTCGACACTCGTGCTTGCGCTCACCGGTGGGGGAAGTGCGCCAGTGCCGTCGCCGACTCCCAGGCCACCCGACAAGGGCGGGGTCAAGGAGTGGGTAAAAAAGCCCTGGCCAATTTGGCCGGCAAGGCCTCTGCGGCCCTGCCCGGCATCATCGGGTCAATAGTCTCCTGGCTTCTGGGCGCGCTTGGAAAAACCGCGACTTGGCTGGCTGACAATTTGTGGGCCTTGGTCATCAGCATGGGGCGCTTCTTCTCGTGGCCGCAAGGGACTGGCTAGCGAGACCACAACCAAAGCGCCACTAGGCCAACTCCGACCCCTGCGGCTATGAGAGCCGTTTTTTCTTCTTCGTGGCTTGTCGCGGCCACGCGACCAGACGCGTGTTGTTCTTGACCCTGCGGGTCAGCAACAAGATCAGCATGACCCGCAGGGTCAGCTGCGGGTTTGCCACTCGGTGGCCCCTTGTGATCAGTCCCGGCTGGTGCTGCGATTTTTCCTTCGAAGGACTTATCGCCTGCGGGCTTGCCGATCTGTTCAGATTCGTTAATCCCCGGGTTGTGGCCAATGGCTGCTTCAGATCCAGCGATCACGATTTCGTTGTTGTAGCCCTGGACATTGCCCGGGTGGAGGGCCATGTCGCTCGGGCGAGGTAGAGCCTAATCCCAAAGACGAAGTCCAGAGGGGTTAATGCGTACTGGAGCGTCTTCTGATAGCGAGCGATGCTGCTGGGGATGGCGTCTTCAACGTTGGCCAGGAACTGCTTTTGAGCGTCGAACCCCGTCCCGGCCTTATGAATGTTCGAGCGCGTCTGGGCCTGCGCTCCCAGGATAGCCCAAACATACGTCCGTATACTGTCGTTGAGGCGCTCCACACCCGCTGGCGTGAAGCCTTCTGATTTATCGGGAATGAACATCGTCCACGCCCCTGATATATCCCGGTTATGGCGGATGGCGTCCATCGGATGGAAGAAGGGGCCATCGGAGTAATGCGCATGCCGGTAGGCGCCCGGCGGCTCCATGTACGTGCTCCAAGAGCCGAGGCTTTGGCATCCGCGGTCCAGCTTTTGCCTCCAATCTGTATCAGGCGAAACTCCGAACTCGGTGCAGAGCCGCTTGTAGGCCCTGGCGTCGTAGGCGTTCTGATACCAAGAATGAGATTGGTCTCCAAGAAGGGCGACTTTTAGCTCCACAAGCAGACACCTGGTCGCAAATTAATCATGGAAGCGATACAGACTCGCAGGGAGGGGGTCTTTAGCTTGGAGATGGTCATCAGCAGAGACCCCGCAGCCGGCAGTCACGCACCAAACCTTGAAGTTCAGTTGGCACTGCCACCAGGTCATCGGAGCGTGTTGCCAGTTGTCCCACGCCTTGTTTCCAATATTGATGTCTCCAGTGAGCGGGGGTTTTGATAGTCGGCGAAGATGTCTGGGAAAGAGGCCTGAAAGTCACCTCCCTCGTCATCAACCATAATCTTCTGGCTGGCCAGAGACGCCTGCTTCTCTTTGAAATGGCCCCCGCCCGATATGTTGCAGAGCTTTTGAACGAATAGGCCCTCTTGTCCATCACTATGTACGTCACACTCACCGACATTCAAAATGGGGAACCGGTCTCTGTTCCTGGCACTGCGTGAGGGGGGCTGGAGGTCGCTCTCTGTGAGCTCACGTATTACCACCAGTGGTCTAACATCAGCGCCGTGCTAGGGAACAATCAGGTCTCAAATGGGCACACAACGTTAATGATACCAAACGTACTACAACGTTTGCGAGCTCGACGAAGAGGCGTTCCGGCCTTTGGGTGCTAAACTCCGTTTGCATCACCCGACCGGCCGCTTGCAGCTCCGCCCGGGCAATGTCCAGGGCAACAACAACGAGATCGTGATAGCTGGATCTGGAGCCGCGACAGCTGCAAAAAAACGTCTGGTGTTAAACAGCGGGCTGGCCAAACTCCTAGGGAGACATTCGAGCCCGCCAAGACGTACACGGCAGACGAGCCACACAAACTAGCCATCCATCAGGAGATCTGCGTGCATCTTGCCGAGTCAGTACGTCGGAGAACCTCCACAACGGTCGCCCCTCCACACTGTTGAAATCCGTCCCCGTCGAGAACGAAAGGTGCGGGGGTGGTCGGACAGAGACATTCCCCGTCTTGCAGTACAAACGGCTGGAATCGGGACCTCTTTCCCAGCTGACGCTCACGATATTAGACACGGACGGCAGAAATTTAGGTTTCGACAATTTGAGTGCAGTCCTACACATAAGAAGAAATGGGTGACGCGGGTGGCCCAGGGAGCGCCAGGAAATGCCCCGGGGTGGCTTTAGCCGATCTCGGGGACACGGAGGGCTTTGACAATGGTGGGGAAGAGGGCCAGCTGTACGCTTTCGAGCTGCCCGACGGGGTGTACAAACGAAAAAAGGTCACCACCCAAGAGGGAGGCGGGGCGCAGAAGCTCGGAGAGTTGAGCGACGTCGATGTTTCATATGCCGTTCCCAGACGGCTCCACCAGCTGGCGTTTACCGGGAGCAAGTGGGTGGCCTTTGCAGACCCCACACAACAGACGGGGTGGCTGATCGACATTCGAATCTCCTCTCCTTACGTCGCAACGGGGCGAGAACACAAGGTTCGGAAGGTGACAAATGCCGGTACCCGGCTGTGTTCGTACGTTCCTGAGACCAGAAACGTGGTCATTTCTGAGCAGTACACGCTGAAAACAAGTAATTGCCGGGAGGGGATTCTAAAAATTTTATCCGAGTTCTCTCCATCGGGAATCATCGGCGCGGGAAAAGAGTCCACATCAACAATCCTCCTCGAGGTCATCCTCGGAGACCAGCCCGACGACTTCGTCGAAGTTTTGCCCGGCTTCAAGCTCAAGTAGACCAGCGCGCACGCGCAAAAAGAACTTTGGGCCTTCATCAGAGTTCGGGAGCGACCTCTGGTGCGCTTTACCTTGTGGGGGGTGGGGTTCCGGTACGAAGCTGAGCATCGCTTTCTGGATATCAGCAAGATCCATGTTGGTCCGGTCGAGCTCAAAAGGCTGAGGTTAACGCCCGCAGACCTCACCTCAGACCAAAGCTCGGTGGTCCTCGGTCATTTGAACTTGTCCGACAGCGGTGATAGTTAAGCACGATGGGACTTTACCCACCACTTGAGACGACTGGAGACAATCACCGACTTCAGCACGTGGCCGAGGTCAGATCCCGCCTCGAAAAGGAACGGGACTTCAGAGCCTCGCTGTACAAGAAATACCGGCGCGGGGCCAACGTCGCAGACGGACTTGACACCGCGCTCACAGCGGCTAGCTTAGGGTTGGCTGCTTCTGGCATTGGACTCTTGTCAACGATCATCGCGATGCCTGTTGCCGTTGGCTTACAGGCTGGAGCGATTGTGTGTGGGTTGCTGGGAGCCGGCGGAAAATTCATTGGTCGGAGGCCTGGAGTCAAAGCTAGGAAACATGACCAGATCCGTGTCTTAGCTGAGTCGAAGCTAAACACAATCGCAGACCGCATTTCGACCGCGCTGACCGACGATAAGATCTCCGAGGAGGAGTTTCGCCTGATTCTCTCTGAGGTCGACAAGTACGACCAGATGAAGGCCGAGATTCGTCGTGGGCGTCAGAATCAGGGCGGGGGTCTAGCCGAGAACGAAAAAAAGCAGCTCATGAACCTCATGAGAGACGAGGCGATGCTAACGGCCCGCACCAAGCTCTTGGAAGAGCTCCGAGCTGCTGGAAACAGTGGCACCTCTCGATAAATATATCTTGTTCGCGGGCTTAAAAAAAATAGCGCAGGGTGGTTAGGACCCTTTGAGCAGCAGAGGAGTTTATTAAGTGGAAGCATTAAAAAAAAAAAAGTCCGTCGCCAGGATTCGATCTCACGCATAAAAATTCAGCAAAAGCCCCCCGAGGTCCTGGTCATTTTTTTTCGTTTTTTAAATCTTATCTCTGGGGGACTTTTTCTTGACCAGGACCTCTCATACTTCCAATGCTCAGTCACTCCTGCCTTCAGTACCTAACTATGACTGGGGCGAAAATCGTTAGAGGCTTACTAGAAGTGCCGGCAATGGGTATGGGATGGGTATGAGGCGTAGCGCTACGTTTTAAAACCTGTAAAGAGTGCCCCGTAGGGCGATAAATATAACATAAATTTAACATATAAAAGCTTGGAGTGTTGTGAAATAAACGGAAGCGGAAAACCAGCGGTATTCAATAGAACTCTATGCCGAAGCAGGAAACCAGCGGTATTCAATAGAGAATCGATACAGGTAATCCTTTACACACATTTTATAAGAACCCTTACCATGCTTATGGGCAGATTCAGCAGATATCGGTCCACGATACTTTAAACCCCGGGAGCTGGGTAGAATTCTTTACACCCACATCCCAGTCCTCGGGGTGAACCACCTGTCTGTGTCAAATCCTGTTTTTTTTTCTGAGAAAAATATATCAATATGTCGTCTGCTGAAATTTTTACTCAGGGCGTTAAAATATACAATCAGGTAAATTATTACTGTGCACTCCAGCGCACATATTCCTATGACGTCGTAATATCCGCCAAGCAGAACGGTCGTGGGCACCTGATAAATCGGATAGTGAGTGGATATCCGGATCTTAAAATATGCAAAGACCATTGCTACGGTTGGCGCCATCATATGCCTCGGGGAACCAGACGTGACACAGGTAAGTGCCTCCCTTTTTTTGCGTTCAGAGCCCCTGGGCCGGCGAGGGAGGGGGCCGTCCCCAGGGGCACTGGCTCTCACTATGCTCACTTGGGGGCCGCGGCGCTCGGGCCTCAGGAAGTCCGGCCGCACGCCCAAGGAAGTCGTCTCGACGTACATACAGAATTGCCAATTGTTTGTGTACGTGGGAGCGTCTCGACATACATACAGAATTGCCAATTGTTTGTGACAGCCAAGTCGTCTCGACGTACATACAGAGTTGCCAAATGTTTGTGTACGTGGGAGCCCTTTTGGGGACCGATCTAGGGGTGGCCCACAACCCCCACTCTGTCTACTACTACTCCCATGTTCTAATCCTTAGTGTGTTCTTTGTTTCCAAAGGCAATCTTTTTTTACATTTATTGTTTTATCTATAGCAAATTATGGGTGTTTCAGTATTGCAAAAATAAGTAGAAATGGATGAAATAACCGAATTGTCCCAGAAGATACTAATCAAATCAATAAAATCCATCCCTTTATTAATGAGGAAATTTTGATAAAATAACGTTTGAGATTAATTTCAGAATCGATGTAAGGACGAAGAGCATGTTGAGTATAACCTCTAGTTAAGAGAGCTGAATCATATTAACTGATTACAACTATCGTAATATTTGGCTCAATATCTAGAATACGCAATACAGAAATAGGTAATGAACTTTAAAAGGCTAGCATAAAGTGGCGTCCGTGATTTTGTAATATTTTTGAAAGTCATTTCAGCCAAGTATTACGTATTTCTTTTAATTGCGCGCAATTTACGTTTATAGTTACCATTTTTCCTGATCCCATTGGACCTTGTTGTACGTTTTTGACATTCAAAAAGAGAGAAAATATCAAAATTGGGCATTTTAGAAAATAGTACCGTCATGATAAATGTTGTCGTTAAAACCCAGTGGAAAAGGGGTCTGTAATGATTTTATTCATTTTAATTCATGTCTTTTGATAAAACAAGAGGGCCATGATGGCCCTAAATCGCTCACCTGTGTCCCATTTAGGTTTAGGATGGTTGTATTGATTTAATTTAAATCAGGCAAGTGGTTTGTAAGATTATCAAAGTTTTCTATACAGATCATATTTTTGTACAAGTATATAGAGAAAACAAGTGCTGTCCACAGTGGAGGTGGTGGGGGTGAGGGGTGGGGGGGGGGGGCCATGTTGTGTAATTGAAAGAATTTAGTAAAGGGTCTCTTGAGGAATATTTGAAACAGGTGGGATCAGTATACTTTTTGACTGTTTTCTCTTCATTTTTTTTAAATGCCTATTACATTCCATCCACTGGTTAAGGAGGAGAAGTCGTTTGAAGGTTTTCTATTTTTAGCTCTGGCAACCATCTTGTTCATTCGAGCGGAATGGTTTGAGCAATGTTGGTAGAGGGTCCCCCAAGGAATATTCCTGTGAAATTATTTCTAAATCCACCAACTGGTTAAGGAGGAAAAGACGTTTAAATGTTTTTCAATTTTTTGCTCTGGCTGCCATTTTGTTCATCCGAGCGGAACGGTTTAAGCAATTTTGGTAGAGGGTCACTTTAGAAACATTCATGTGAAATTATTTCAAAATTATTTCACAGGGTCTCTTGAGGACGCATGTTGGATCAGTGGTTTACGTTTTGACTGTTTTCTCTTCAATTTTTTAAAAACATTGCCTTTTACATTCCATCCACTGGTTAAGGAGGAGAAGTCGTTTAAAGGTTTTTTTATTTCTAGCTCTGGTGTCAGTCTTGTTCATCCGAGCGGAACGGTTTGAGCAATTTTGGTAGAGGGTCACCGAAGGAACATTCATGTGTAATTATTTTAAAATCCGGTACTGGTTAACGAGAAGTCGTTTAAAGGTTTTTCTATTTTTAGCTCTAGCGGCCACCTTGTTCATCCGAGCGGAACGGTTTGAGCAATTTGGTAGAGGGTTACCCAAGGAATATGCCTATGAAATTATTTTTAAATTGGGCCAATGGCCTTGAAGGAGATGTCGTTTAAAGGTTTTTCTACTTTTAGCTCTGGCGACCATTTTGTTCAGCGGAGCAAAACCATTTAGGCAATTTTGGTAGAGGGTACCCCAAGAAACATTCCTGTAAAATTATTTCAAAATCCGTTCACTGATTTAGGAGGAGATGTCTTTTAAGTAAATTGTTGACAGACGAGAAGAAGTTTAAAGGTTTTTTTTTCTATTTTTAGCTCTGGCGGCCATCTTGTTCATCCGAGCGGAACGGTTTGAGCGGTCAACCAAGAAATATTCCTGTAAAATTATTTTGAAATTGGGCCAGTGGCCTTGGAGGAGATGTTGTTTACTATTTTTAGTTCTGGCGGCCTTTTTGTTCAGCGGAGCGGAACTATCAAGTTTTTTTAGTAGAGGGTCACCCAAAAAACATTCCTGTAAAATTATCTTAAAATCCATTCACCGGTTTAGGAGGAGTTGTCTTTTAAGTAAATTGTTGACAGAAGAACGACGGACGACGCACGACGCACGACGGACGACGCACGACGGACGACGGACATCGAGCGGTCACAAAAGCTCACCTCGAGCCTTTGACTCAGGTGAGCTAAAAAGGTAAGCGAAAAGTCTAGGGAGTACCACAATTGCAAGCCGTAGCACTTCCCAGACACCAATAGGAAACAGACAAAATAAACCAGCACAAATCGAACAAACGTACGAAAAGTACCAAGATCAGCACCCCCCCTCCCAGCCCCCTCCCAACATACACCCCAAAACGAGGCAACCGCAACGCCAAAAGGACCGAAAGACACAAGAACAAAACAACACAAGGTAAGACCTAAAACAAATCTCCTCGTAGATGTATATAGAATTTAAATCGTAATTAATTTTTTCCACTGGTTGTATAGAAATGCCATTTAGTGAATGACCTGTACGTGTAAAGTGACGGTACAAGAAATTATCAATTTTTAGGCTTATTCATTCTACGATAGCGCCATTAAAGCAGGTTTTTAACATACGGTTTGTCTGTTCAACATATTAAATTCCGCAGTTTACATCACGTCAGGTAGTTACATATATAAAATCATTTGACTTTCCGTCTAAATCTGAATGGACTACTGAAAATCGTCTACCATTTACAGATGAAGAAACAGTAGACGCAGTACATAAATGTTTACAACATCTACACCTCTAAACATTGCAGTTAGAAATACTAGGATACATTCCACTTCTTTTGAACGGATTGGTATATTTACGTAGAATAGGTGATTTTATAGGAGATAATCGAACACTAAGGTTCTTATTAAACATATTAGTATTACCAGCTCCATTGAAATTTACAGAAAACAAGTTTAAAGTAAAGGTCTGATCTTAACCTACGGCATTATAGTTCTAAAGCTACTAGTGGAATTGGGAATCTGTGCAGAATTGACAGAATGTAACCGAAGAGGACCTATTGTTATTCTAAAGCTATTTGTACATGTCATAACCGATTTTATCACATGACCATCAAGTTATTAAGGGAAATAACCCATGTCATAAAAATCATATAACCACACGTGTAATAACACCTGCAAGGCTTTCCATTGGTTAGCCTAATTACCCTCATTAATATTCGTATGACTCCGCTTATTGATAGCAACCAAGATGGTGTCCGCGTTCGCCGATACAACTTTCACATTTGCCTTCAATTTTGAGACGATTTTGAGATGAACGATAAATGTCAGACCGAAGAAAGGGGAAGACACAAAACCATTACAATGTGAATAACACGGCTACCATAAATATTCATGGTAGTTAAAATTCGATGTTTTCCGGCAACATATTTGGAGGCACTTTCAATATCGATATCGTCGAACCGTCAATAAAAAACTTTCACCTCCTCCAAAAAGAATTGGTGAATGACATGACTCAGACAGTCAATAACTGTGTCAAATTAAAATCCAAAGTACAGTTAAAATGTTTATAGTCTAGAAATCTGTCATTTACTTGAGTGTGTCAACCACCATATAAACTGTATTAATCAAGGTCATTGACCTTTAAATACGACAGCTGACTCTGGGGGATTTCCCTACTGATTTTCAGTGACGTATTGACTCGCTGAATGACGTTGTTCAATGGAATGTTTAGTTTTGAATTGATTTATTCAAATGAAATATTTATTAGCTCAAATAAAAATCATCATTATTTCCTTCAATTTAACGAAGTAATAAATGGCATATTTATCTTGTTTCTAGTTATTTTCGGTACTTATCAAATAATATGCGAACTATTTTTGTTGCGTAGTACTACTGAATCATTGGTAGTGAGTGTTCGGCTTAGCTATGGTAAGCCGTTATCTTTAAAATATATTTTGTGCATTTTTTTAACATCGGAAGGGCCATGTGATAAACATAATCTTACTTTCGTGGTCATTTAATATGAAATTTATGAAACTCGTTGGGTAATTTCGGTATTTTGCTCGCCAAGGCTCGCAAAATATCTAAATTACCCAAACTCGTTTCATAAATTTCATATTAAATGACCACTCATGTAAGATCTTCTATATAATCCACTTCTATGTGCTGTTGAGTTTTCTTGTTGCAGTCTCAATTTTGCAGAAAAAGTTGATTTTGATTTGTTTAAATTTGAAAACAGACAAGTGCAGTGGAAGAGTACAGTAATCGCATATATAATCAAAGCATTGAAATGACAGATTCTATCAGAAATTCATAAAAAAAAAAAATAATTTGTATAAGACCTTTACAAGAAAACGCCTACCGGCATTATGGACGAGTTTATCAGAAAGGTTAAAAAAAAGGTAAATCTGCCGGACGAACCCGCCCGGACTTCGCTATTTTAAAGGACGGATTTTTGAAAACCAGTCCAATAAAAGGTTTCAAATTTCTTTTAAAAAATGTAGTACTACAAATTCAGTTATGAAATGCTTGCAAATATTTATATATAGTGCTATGAAGTTCCACTCGATGTTTTGAAGTTCAAAAGAAATATTTTATCTCAAAATGTTTATGTTTTAAAAATCATATAAATAAGTAAAATGGCCAAAACTGGTACTTTTGAAAAGAAATATGTTAAGTTGCAGAATTATGCATTAGTAAATTATATTGGATGATTCAGTTTCTGTAATTTGCAGTTTCAAATGTAGCTACAATTTTATGAGTTTTTGAGATATTTATCAGGAAAGATATGAATGTTAATCGCAAATAGTTTGCCGGCATTTCCCTCTCTTATTGATTTTGCATACATGCAACCAGGGCTCGAGAAACTGAAATTTGCCAATTGGTCCAGCCATTTTCGGCCGTATTTACGGAGTTTGTCGGGTAATTTTCGACCGCATTTACGGAGTTTGCCAAGTGCAGTATTTTTTTTCACGTAATCATTGTTAAAGAATTTCCGCATTGCAATTTTCAAATGCACATTCTGGATTATTATTACCATTAAGATTGTTATACAAACATTGCTTACACTTGCTGAACTTACATGCGCATAAGTATCACGATTACAAACAGAAAAATATAGCTCAATTTTATCAGACATGCGAGACTTAAGACCCATAACTTACAAAAAAGCATTCATCCTCTGCTTTAGAAAAGGATGTAAACCAGCCCAAAACTGACAAGGACACTTCTATTATCCGACCATCGCTGCGCTGTGTACAATAAGTTAGCCTGAATTAGCTGAAATGAACCCAACGTAGATAATAAGTATTAGCTTTTGCAAATAGCTTGGAGTATATTAAGCCATCTTAAGCTTTTCGAAAGCCTTTCCAATCAGCATTTACAGATGTGCTACAAATCCACACGTCTAATAGGGGAAGTAAAGTAAGTAATTTGAACAGTTGTCAGAGAGTTTGCTACCTTGCAGTATCGTGGCATGAAGTTTTGCTGCTCGTAGTTTTCACTCCGTTTTCGTGGTGGAGATTTCGCGTCTAAATTACGGCTTGATGGGTATTTTTCGGTTGACCGTTATCATAAAGCGTGTCTTACCGAAATTGCCGTAATTAATCGAACAAATCAGAATGCTTTCTATTTAAGGAATGATTACACTGCCATTGCACTAACTACCATAAACAATCGTATTAACATGCCCGAGCAAACAATATGTGCCCAGATTAGACCAAACTCGTCACTCACTGACTTACAGATGAGGTATCAAAAATAGATTTCCAAGACGGCCACTATGTTGTAGGCAGCATTGCCATTAGCAGAACTAGAATTACTGAAGTGAATCCATCCATTTTCAAAGTGTCCCTCAAACAGTAAATTTGTTGATTATAGTCTCATCCAGGTGAGAAGTGTAAAGCATGCATACCCAAAAACGAGTCTAATAAAAAAAAAAACTGTCAGTTTTACTTAGATTTCTATTTCAGATTCGCGTTTTGTATTTTCGCATTTAAGGCAGAATAAATGATTTCTCCATGAAAGTTAATTCTTATATTTTTTTCTTTTTCTTCCAAAAAGCGTATATAAAAATGTGACTTTCTATACACATTTAGTCAAGAAAGATAACTTTTTATCCCCCGATCGATAGGTTCCGGCGGGGGGATATAGCGATCAGCATGGCATCCGTCCGTCTATCTGTTCGTCCGTAGATGTATCCTTATGCGGTCTATAACTTTGATACCCTTTGAGATATTTTGATGATATTTGATAGGGATGTACAGGAGGCGAGTCACATGCAAGAGAAACACTCAACTTATGACAATTTTAATTCAACTATCAGCGTAATTAGAGACTGTCGCATTAGCTTGATAACCTCAAGTCTTTAAACACATTGCCACACATGCAACAAGCCAGTTATCACATGCAATAAAGAGCTAAAATTGTGATAAAGTTTCTGCAATAACTTAACACCTGTACTTTAGAAGTGGTTGCAAATGACGTCATTAAATTTGCTGTGCAACTCTGCAAATTTAAAACATGATGCGGACCTTTCATTGGGTTCTTTTTAAAGAAGCCAACTTGTTGTCTACTTTCACTTTCACAATCGAACAAAAAAGGGGAAATAATCGGAGTATCTTGAGTAGTTACCGTTGCGCTGCAGGTAGCAATTCTGATAATTATGGTTACACTTTAAACCCAAGCATCCTTTTATTAAAACGCCGTGCGCTAAGATATTTTAATGTTAAGCAAATCAACAACAGCGAGAAAGAAACATCTTGTAATGCTTGACCAAACAGGTCATAAATCCATGTCCCTTTAATCCGAATGATATTGAATTTTCTATACACGTCAATCAAATGGGCAATTGCTCTGTGTAAAATTTAAGCGTACCACATTTTGAAATATTTTTCTTATTTTCCCAAGGAGACAGCATTTGACATTTCATGCAAATTGATTCCTCTCTTGAGACACTTTGCATGAAACGTCAAATTATATTTTACGGGAAAAATATCTGCTGAATTTGACACGCGGGTCATGATGCAGCGCCTATTCTAGTAAAAGCTAACAACAAATTGCGCAGATCAACCTTACAACCTATCTTACACACTGAGCTAATATCGAAGAAAACACACTTCAGGATTATTATGAGCACAGCTCTTTTTTTATTATCAAGCATAAAAAATCTTCAGAATCTATATATATTAAATTTTGACAGTAATAACTGATTAGACAGTGTTTATATTGCTGGTAACAGTAGCCTACGGTCTAGTTTCTCGCGCCAAGTCTTTAGTCCATCACAGGCGTATTGATACATACACAAGTGTGTTGATATGTTCTTAAACTGCATATTACGACTGTAGCAGATGTCAATTTCATTTTTTCTCATATTTTATCAGAGAATTTTATGCGATTCATCCGCTGGCAGATGATTCATATGAAATGCTTAGTCTGGTTTTCTCTGCAAAATAAGGGAAAATTCTGAATGTCGTCTGCTTTAAAATTTGCACGACGCTATAATCATATAGCTTAATTCATTTATAACATACTTGGTCAGCTTCATGGATTTTGCATCTTTTAAAAAGGCACATGTCATCTGATCATTCATGGAATTTTTAAACATAAACCAGTACATGAATACAAACATGTGTGAGAAAATGTTAAAAAAATATCAAATAAACATAATTTGAGTGAAATTGCGTCCAAAACTGAAAATAGGCCGGACTACATATGGACACATATTTCAATATTCTGTAACGTTAAACCGAGCGTTACGTCTCTTACTTACAGAGATGAAGGAGTTCAAAACAGACATATAGATATATAAAATTTTCCGTTAGGCTGCTTGCCTGATGATTGGGTTTAAACACATTTAAAACTATGAGCTGGACTAATTTGTCGTCAGCCAAAATTATTGCCAATTGATTATAATGCAAAAGGGAATCAAACATAAATCAACACAACTGAGCATAGAAGGGTTCAACCTGCCCTGATAAATCTTTCCCCGTATTAGGACCTACAATTCTCTCAAACCTTTCAACTGGGAACCTCCTTCTAATACCCAGCACAGGTACAGCCTGGCTACCACTGTAGCCTAAAACACTTCTGCTTCCCAAGAACTATGAGCCTCGTCTATCGCAATGATCGTCGTGAACGGATCTTAACAATCACAGTGAGCGTTGAAACCACCAAATCTCAGACGAGTTCAGCACTAGTATGAACTCAAACACTAAGGGCAAAAGCTATCGCAATGATCGCTATTTACCCTATTATGCCTAAGTTCGTGCCACGAAGCTATTTATTTATTTTACCTGTATATCTACACCGAATGTCCGCTCTCTTCGAAGTCTTTATTACGCTGAGCAACTATATTTATACTGACTCGTGGTCCGTTCCCAATGCGAACAAGGGAGTGGCAGGTTGAAACCAAATTGCGAATTATTCTGTGATTGCGATTTTATAACTATTTCTAACACCCCTGCACGTGTTGTTCCTTATTTGTCTTTACATTTCTAGTCGTGCTTTATCTAAGGTATTTGAGCACAGGAATGTCGTCGCGCGCTATCGGATATTTGCGAAAGTTTCGCCCCCCTGGTAACTATGGACGCTATATTAGCCTACAATATTGGCCGAAACATTCATATACATAATAAATTATTTTATTTATTAAGACAGAAAATGATCTATGAGCATATTGCAGTTCTTTGACTTTTTTTTACCTGATGAGTTTCTCTACAGTTTACACCATTCAAACACATTCGTTTTACTTCTTGTTTCCACAGGAGCTTGACGTTGGATAATTTCTATTTATAGGTCCTGTCCCTACGATTATATTTCATAATCGTAGAGACAGGCCCTATAAGTAGAAATTATCCAACGTCAAGCTCCTGTGATCGTAGGGACAGACCCTATAAGTAGAAATTATCCAACGTCAAGCTCCTGTGCTTGTTTCCATCGACATCGTGTATTTGTTGACGTTCGAAAACGAAAGTAAGTCGGTTAACATTCTTATTTGCTGTTTTATATCTGTCCTTATTAAAGTCCATCGCGGCACTCAAATTTCATACGTTTTGCAATTCTTTCATGAACACAGGATTTAAGTTTTTATATTAATACATCGTTTATTTATATTTTACACCGTCAGCTGATTCGCATAAGTTATCCGCCATTTTGAATATTCGTCATCGAACCTTGTAACTACGTAACCGCGTGATGTAATGCTTTAGAGGTATTGTCAACTACCAAAGAGAAAGTCAGGTAATAAAAATAATAATGAAAATCAATAAATAAATTCATTTATGCAAAACTCGCTCAATGAGTGGTGTTAGAAAAGAAATAAATTATTCCGAACCGTGTTAGAAAAGAAATAAATTATTCCGAACCGTGCTCAAATGCCCCAGATAAAACACAGTTGAGTTTGGGTTGTATCCATTTGAGCACTTGCTCGCTGCGCTCGCTCGTGCTCAAATGGGTACAACTCAAACTCAACTGTGCTTTATCTTAGGCATTTGAGCACGGTTTGGAATAATTTATTTCTTAAATCGATCTACTATACGGTTTTTAATAATTTCCCCTACATTAAAAAAAAAAAAATATTCACTTCCATGCGTGTAACCCAGTATGACCAATTATTTCTATGGGGTTTATCCTTATACATAGGTCCATTCTCGGTCCTTTTCGGTCCTTATCATTTGACAAAAAGAAAGATGGCTGCGCCCAGCATAATTTCATTTCCAGGTTAACAAAATGGTAATTTTAGACAGTACAACCTATGATTTAAATATTTTAGAACACACTGATCACGGAGAGTAGGCATCTCTCAAAGGTAAGTTATGCTGTTTAAATCGGTGCGTAGGTGATTTCCTACATTTGTTTTTGTCACACTTCAATATAGTAGTGTAAGCCGGAAGTGGCTTGAAAACGTCTATGCCAGCTAGAAATGACAGATCATTAAAAATGATGTATCTTTTAAAAGGATTATTTGTATTGTCAGCATTTGAGATAACGAGAGTCGACGTTTTTATAACTGGTGCAGTAGTGTACAGAATATACGCACCAAAGGATTGTCCATGAATATTTACTACTTTTGCATAGCCCGGACGTGCGCGAGCATAGCTGGTCTTGACATGAAACAGGGTCTTTGTGTCTGCGGCTGTGTTAACCTCCTCAAAGCTCAATTTAGACAATTACTTGCAATAATAATGGTAATTGTGCGAAAAGAGTACGTAAACATACTATCAAAAAGAAATGAAAACTGGCCTTCTCAAGAAAAAGAAAGAAAACAAACAAAAAAAAAAAAAAAACGTATTTTTACGGCATTCAGGACGCGTGGTGGTCCTTATTATGACTTGATTATGCTCATACTTGTTGTGTTCTCGGTTGTGTTCTGGGTTGGGGTTTTCTGGCCCCGCGTTCATACCAGTTCCATGTTGTTCCATGTACCCCTTGTTCGGGTAATGATGTTTTTGCATATTTCCACATATAAGTGCAGTATTACTTAACTCTAGAGAGCAGACCCTCCTATTACAAGAACGCTGGTATCAAAATCTTTAGAGCTTCGGACAAATTTATCAGTAACTGTTGGTAGTCACGCCTACACTATAAAACCTATTCTTCGTTCCTCACCAGTGTTCCACATTGGCGTCAGTTGTCAGTCAACCTCGAGACGTTTCCTTCATATCGTCCAATGAGTTTGTTTTTTTTACAGAGACGGTTAAGGGTCTTTGTGTGTGTGTGTGTGTGTGTGTGTGTGTGTGTGTGTGATTGTGTGTGTGTGTGTGTGTGTGTGTGTGTGTGTGTGTGTGTGTGTGTGTGTCTCGCGCGCCTCATTAAAGGATGATTGCTGTTAATTTACTATTTGCATAAATGTACAGGGCCTTGTGATTTTCAGTCACATACGCCGACTTTCATGAGGATCAATACTTAAAATTGATCACAAGTATTGGAATAGTGTACCTTTATTTCAATAGAAATTTGAGCATTAAGAAGAGGTTCTTATAATTGTTTGGTATTTTCTGATGAAGAGAAGTTTTCGACTGTACGCTCTGCATTGCTTCATCTATAGGAATATTAAGATGACAGCTTGGAAAAGAATACTAATCCAACATTTCTCATTATGTGGAACTTCAGATGTTAGCAGCGCCCACCGCTCTGTTATTTTTCAGGTGTGGTAGGGTTAGGTTGTTCTATGCGAAGGATATGTTTTCTATTCTTGCCGGATGAAGGCTGGGTGAGGCATTTTATTTTACCCTCCCTCTAAGCCATCAGTGTTTATTTTTTATCCCTTTTATCCTTTTTTCTGTAGTTTCTCGCTTCAGAAGTTTTCTAACATATGACAGCTTGGAATAGAATCAACAAATCATCGATCGTATCATCAATATCATCTCTAAGAGTGTTGGAATAGCGATCACAAGGTTTCTATTGTCAAATACTGTCAGACCAAGTATCCTACCAAGTATCATTAAAAATATCTGAAGCTTGCTAGAGATATCACGATCACAAGTTTCTATTACCAAATACAGTCAGGGGAGATAACGAAAAAAACTTGGCTTTAAAGTTGTGGTTCCTGTATGTGACACGCGTTTGCAACCTCATGTACAATCTTACCGAATATTATCATTATATCTGAAACAGTGTTGGAGTTATCACAATCACACTGTTTCTATTACCAAATACTGTCAGAGAAGGTAACTAAAAAACGTGGCACCTAGAGTTGTGATTCTTGTACGTTACACGCTTTCTCAACCTCATGTACAATTCTACCAAGTATCTTCAATATATCTGACAGTGTGTTTGACAGTATATTTTAGATGAATCAGAATGAACGCATACAAACGCACACAAAAAGTATCCAGTTGCTCAGATAGCTTTTTCTCGCAACTTAAATGAAAACCAAAATGTAGAGCTCAGAATTTATCAAAACATCTTTTACATACACCGAACTTTTTTTACCTTCGACAATTATCTTTTAAAACATACTTCTATACTATCACCATTACGTCTTGTCTTCTCGGTTTCATTTTGTGACATTGCTCATGACCTGCAAGTTCTGGATGTACGCATCGTGGGTCACTTAATATCTTTACACTTACGGTTTCAAATAGGAAATCTTACGATCTATGGAAACTCACATCGCACCGGGCGGCCACTTTGATTGGCTGCCATGGCCGGAGGCAGTGCGACATGTCATCTTCCTACACAGACGAGCGAAATATTGCATCACCCATATAATTTCTATAGCTTAACAGTTGAAAAGTCAACAATTGGTATGCGCGAAAATCTTGTCTGCCTATCATTTCCTGCAAATTCGTTTTGAAAGATGTAAAGCCCAGACAACACAAAATAGAGATGTTGACATGTTAAAACTGGAAATGGACAATCAATTTATATAAACATAACGGGAAAATAAAAACAATAACCAAAATTTACCGTGTCCAAATTAAGGAATTGACGGGCTGCGTCCTCCAAAAAGCGTTTGTCGACGGTCCTGTCTCCCCATCCAGGTTCAGAAAGAGCCGCTCCTGCTACCATATCTGTATTGTATTTTTGTATATTTTTTCTAGACATATCAGTTTGAGGGCGTATGAGGCCTTCCCAAACATCAACGGTATCACCAGTTAATGGTAATTGTGCAGATCGTGGCCGTCTAAGTGGTCTAATTCGTTGACGCCTTACAGGTGCTCGTGGTGGAACTATCGGACTACGGGTTCCAAACATGTCTGGAGGTGGTGGCAACGATCTCAGTTTTAAAGGAACGTTCGATGTTTCTGGATGGACTGGCTGTAGAAGAGGTATGTTGTTGATGCTGGTAAAGATATCAGTGTTTGAATCCGAATGTCCTGGTGACGTTGCACTTTTCTTTTTTAGAGAAGGTATATTGAAAGGACCTTCTATTGGGGCCACATCCCATTTTCGTCTGCTCCACTCTGGGGGAATGGTGATCTCAGACATGGGTCGTTCTCTAATATTTCTCTTTATCTTATACTCGTGAAACGGAACATCTGGTGGACGTATATGTAGATGCTTACGGGTCAACTCTGACAATTCCTTCCTCGGTAACAGCTGCAAATGTTCTTTTTTATCGCTAACTATCTCTGAAATTTCACTGATTGTTTTTACCTTTTTTCTCTGTGTAATTGAATCCGAAAGTCTTGCCATTTTTGGCAGAGTTTTGCTACCTTGTGATTTTCCTGGCCAGCGCGGAGGTTCCTGTATGTCTGGTAATTCTTCGGGCATAAAACTCTTTTGTACTACTACAACTGACATTTTAGCTTTAATTGAGTTGTATGAATTGGTTTACTTAGCACAATGTTTTTTTGATTTATTCATTATCGTCTTTACTTCTTTAGATTCTACTGAATCATATGATACTGGTCAAACGGAATACGTCTAGTAATACAACTATGCCGTTACATATTTTCAGCAGGTTAGTATCTACATGTACGCATGAAATGGAGCTTTATTCTGCTCTCGAGTAGCAAGCACTTTTTACGTAGATATCAGTAATCCGATATCAATGTTACTGTAAATATGTTCACTTGTTTGTGTATACCCAGAATACGTCTGGTAAAAAAAAACAAAATCAGTTGGATTTTCCTCTTCCTCAATCAGGTATCAAATTATCTGGCTTATATTCTCGCTCAAAAATAATGTAACCGTAATATCCTGACTATATAAGAAAACTTTCTCAGTTACACCTAGAGAAGAAGACGTTATTTTTGCTCTTTCACCTTTCAAACTCTACACGCAGCATGAAGGTGATGTTGTTGTTTTTTTTTATCCATTTGCGATTAGTTCTGTTTTTCGTTCGTCGCCTGATGAATTGAGACCAATGAAATAAAATAGTCCTCTTTATTTTCAGAAAACAAAATGACATATACGGAAGAAATTACTTATTTATTGTTTGTAACGCATCCATTTGAGCAGATACGGCTACCCCAACAGATACTACACTAACTAAAATGTAACCTTAGTTCAAGAAAACATGTTAATATTAATTACGACATGGATAGAAACAATACCAAGGTCCTACAATAGAACAATGGATGGAGATTTTGATACCTTTAAACCAATCTTTATAAACATATAAGACGAATTGAATGTTTATTGCACAATAGTATTTTCAGACAATAAAAATACGATTACATCAAAGTCACTCACCCTTCATTTAATTGAAATTTTATGTAGTAAAACATATCATGTTCGATGGGTAGCAGCATAAGAAGGTTCGCCCTCCTGAAGAAATTTTCATAAGGACGAATTTTGCCGGAAGCATTAAAATACAGTTTTCAAATATTTATTTATTTGTTTAAAAGGTTGTCAGGAACGCGTTTTATCGTCTGTTATCATAGCTTCTTCCGGCAGTAGCACTCCGCATTTTCTTCCTCGAGAATTTCCTTGAGATGAAGCCTAATTCGCAGACTAACGTCGATATGATTGTCGGTGGAGATCCATTCGACGGAGACTTTGACCCCGAGGACATAGACTGAGTATTTGAGTGAAATTAAAACAAAGGCTTTCGAGGCACTGGAACAAGAGCCAAAACGA
Source organism: Anodontia alba (assembly GCA_964016985.1). Lineage (NCBI taxonomy): Eukaryota > Metazoa > Mollusca > Bivalvia > Lucinida > Lucinidae > Anodontia > Anodontia alba. The sequence continues at coordinate 43,232,624 of OZ024828.1, forward strand.
CAAGATCCTGTCACCCGGTCTGAGTCCAAGCGATTTAAAACCCTTCCGAAAGAAACACTAGATATGGTGTCAAACTCTTCCAAAGCAGATTATTCAATAATATCAATTAAGACCCATGAATTGCCATCGGGATTTTATTAGAATATATACTGCATTTGGAAAAGTATCTTGCCTCCCGCTGGATTAAAATCCGCCATTCCATAAGATGAGCATATTCCGCTCGGCCATGCAGACACTAAAGTAAACCATTTTCCGAAAAAAAAAAGTCAGGGTATACTTTCGAAAATATTTTTCCGTGCTGCAACAAAAACGATACCAATATTTTGGCAAAATTTGTAAAATACCTTTTAAACTAAGAAAATCTGGTATAAATTTGTTATATTTTGTAAATGCCTTGTGTTATTTTGTTCTTGTGTTTTTCAGTCCTTTTAGCATTGCGATTACCTCGCTTGGGGAAGAGAGAGCTAATCTTAGTGCTTTTCGTACGTTTGTTCGATTTGCGCTTGTTTGGTTTTGTCTGTTTCCTCTTGGTGTCTGGGAAGGGCTGCAGCTTGTGATTATGGCACTCCCTGGGCTTTTCTCTTACCTTTTTTTTTAAAATAATTCCAGGCTTCCGGCTCAGTGATTTTTTGCGGGCAAGCCCGGAAATTTTCGGGCTGGTCGCTCTGAAGAATTCCGACCAGCTATGAAAAGTGATCTCAAAATTTGTGGTTTGGTACCATAAAACCCTATGTCTGATGACATCTGCACTTTTAATACTAACATTATGGGAAATTCCTCAAAGCACGCATGAAAGTAAGAAAAAATAAGAAATGTGTCTTTTTCCAACAAATTATTGGCTATAAAAGTATCTGTGAACACTCGCCACCATGGACAATTTACGTTTCGGAAACTAGTCAGATATAGAGTTTTTTTTTTTTTTTTTTTTTTTTTTTTTCAAAAGAGCCCAGAAAATTCTAGACACGTTTTCGCCATATGTAAACGGACTGCCAGCTGATATCGCAATTTGAATGTGATTCGCGGATATTAAAAGAAATCTACAAGAATATCTGAACATTGTCACAGCTTGGAAATGTTATTTTCATACTGATTGTGGCGTAGCCAAAAGCTCAAAAATATTAAACGTAAATACTGTGCAACTCAATACGCCTCCTAGAGCCAGCTTGAGCGGTATTCTAGAATCATAATTATTCAAATAGAGCTTACTGTTCCTAAAGGACCAGAAAGTTGACATGTCATATGACAAAATGTTTGACATTTTAGATTTATCCTGATGTACTATAGTTACGAGCAAGTAGGTATACGTGAACATTAATTTCATACTTTTATATAAAATATCGACGTGGTAAGACGCTAATTAGATAAAATAACAAAAAATGAAATAAATGTCTTGCTTTTCAAGTCTGCCCAGAGCTCTACCAGATACAACTAGATGGATACAGTCGATGGCCTGCCATCACAAATCCCCGCACTTTGGTACTGAACCGCCCCAGTACAAACTAGCAGCCCAGCTCCTCCCCGTCCACAATGTTACGTGACCGTGTTCAGAAAAAGTGTAAATTTGACTCCCAACACATCTATCCCGACCGTTCCCCTCCGTATCCAAACCACTCCAGCGTAAAACTGTTAGTGAATACTAGCTCTGTTCTTCATGCCATTTGATTTATGTAACATGTAATATTGGACCCAAGTCCAAACCTAACCACCCAAGGACAAACTTTTCAGTGAATACTTGCTGTACTCTTTATGCCATTCGATTCGACAGGCTACATGACTAAGTTCGGAAAATATGGCAATTATTAACCTTTACCCCTGCCCAGCGCCAACCATTGAGCTACCACCCACCAAGGGCAAAACTTTTACTAAATACTTGTTTTACTCTTCATTGCCGCCCACTATGGCCACCCCACATTTTAATATGCCCATGAACGTCCACAATTTTGTCCTGAAGACATGTCCGAGTTTCAAGTTTGTAACTCTAACGGTCTAGGAGGAGATAGCATCAATTATAAAGGCGTGGACGCAATGACACGGAGAGGGAGGGGTGGGGGTGACATTATCCCCAACTTCTTTTTTTTTCAAAAAAGTGTGAAGACAATAAGACATTTTAATCCATCCCCTATTAGTGCAGCTTGTTAGTAATATGTCACAAGATTTAATGAATTTAGTCAGATCTTGAACAGTCCTGTTCTGTTGCTTACTCCTGGTAGAATACAATCATTTCATATATCTCGGTATTAAATTCAGATTCAGAAATGAATTTTGTGAAGTACATGCACATTTAAGCCCCTCCGAACAGCGCAGACACAGATCAGCTTGCGGCTCTGTGCATTCCTATTCGACTTTGTTAGCTAATAGAACATGTAAGGTCCAGAATATAGAATATGTTAGCGACCGGTGTGGACTGCACAGTCTGATCTTAGTTCACAATGGCAAACATGGAGCGGCTTATTCATACTATCTTCTTACGTGTTTGAACTTAATTATAGAAAGAAAAAGAATTTTAGATAACAAATTAAACGTCTGAATGCAACTATACTCTTAAAATCGTCAATAGGATGTTGTTCTTTTATTAAAACTCTTTCAGTCCTATAAATACACGAACCCTATCTGTCTTGCCTGCTCACCTTTGACATTTAATAATATAGAATCGATAATAAAGTTACAATTAGTATTCAAATAATAATAAACAGCCGAATTCGATATGCCGTACGAGTAGACTAAACAAAACAATTAAAATATTTGGAAATTGAATATCTACATTCCATAAATGTGACCTTAAATCTAGCTGCAAGCCTGCAAAATACAACAGGCTATTTGTGAAGACCCATACCAGCTATCGTTTCCCTGTGAATTTTCGTTATTTCCAGCTAATATTCAAGGAAGCAAGTATTCGGATATCAAAATTCTTTACCATACGTCTCCCAAAATTTGTAATAATAACTTTATTTCATTCAATCCATACCAAATATGGCATAAGAGGAGAGAAATATCAATTTGGAATGCATGCGTAAATTGACAAATAAAACTAAATAGTATGCACTACACTGTCATACAATATCGTTTATACACATTTGTTTTATTTCACTGGCTGAAAATGTGTATGTATGTATGTATGTATGTATGTATGTTTGTTTGTATGTATGCATGTATGTATGTATGTATAATACGGAAAAATTATGTCTGTGGTGTACGACCGAAACGGCATCGTAGATGTGGGGTTGCTCTGTTGAGGCTTGAGTCTGGTCGATACGAAAGATTACAAAATCGAACAGTGTACATGTTTTAATTGTGTTGGGGATGTTGAATCAGGAGACCATGTTCTACTTTCGTGTAACCTGTATGATGACTTAGGATAATCATTATTTACTGGCATAATTAGTCATATACCAATTTTGATTCACTATTGGTAAGCTGTCTATGATACTGGGACGTGACAATTCAGACGTCATTAGACTGAGTGTCCAAGCCTGCAACGAAATTCTAGAAAGGCAAAGAAAGCTTTTATATAAATAAAATTTTACTTTGTCATGTATAAGTTCTGTCTATATGCATCCTATGATACAATTATGTACCTTAAATAGCTTAAATTTAACTACTTTTTAAAGGATACATATGCATAGATTAGGTCAGTCCTTTAAATGATAAAGTCTCCCTTAAAGAGTAAACAGATATTTCATTGTATGTACGGAAGTGATAATCAAGTGTGTGTGCGTGCGTGCGTGTATGTATGTATGTATATATGTAAATCCATGTTGTCTGTAACTGTCTCTTGCCTTTATTCTGGGGTCCATGCCTCTTGGTCTGAACGTTCTGATTCGTCATTTGTTACGGTATGTATCTCTCTCTCTCTCTCTCTCTCTCTCTCTCTCTCTCTCTCTCTCTCTCTCTCTCTCTCTCTGATATATTCATACAATAATATCGAATGCATATACAATTGTATGATACGTAAGACCGTCTGTAGACACACAAAGGATTAAATAAAAATTAACAGAAAAATATAAAAACAAAAGAACAAGGACACAAACCAGGCGGATGCACACTCAGGCCGCTGGGCTGGTCCGTATCCTTACTCTTAAGCACGAACATCTACGGTCCCCATCGATCTGAGCTCCTGCGCATTTTGATCCGGACAACTGCAAGTCGCTCATAACAAAAGGCAACACCCAAATTTCACATTGCATAGCAACTTATTTGTATCTATACTTTGCGAACAGCAAAGGCACAGATAGAACTGCGCACCCGCGCTGTCCACTCCTGTTTGTCTATCGTTCACAAATCAAAAGATTTCAAGTTGCATTGCCATTTATGTATATTCTATGTATGTACAATTAATAGTGTCAAAACATTTATAATATCTGTTCAGATTTGCTCAGCAGTTCGTATCAAGTGTCGTATTATCTTATCATAGTGGAGGCCAAGAGTCAAGATATAAGGTCAAGAGTCAAGACTGGAACTGCCATCACAGAGTCTGTGCATTTTACCCCTTTCCGACACGAGACCAGTCCATTTAACTACCTTTGAATGTATTCAAAATACGGCTGGTTTAGTGATAAACAGTATATACTCTAATAAGACAGTGATCTGTGGCGTCTGATTTTAGTCATACGATGAGCATAAAAGTTTAACTTCCAAATAGCTATCAGAAAGAAAATAAATAAAATTGATACTCTTTTAAAATAGTATGTTTGCTATCGATTGTTCAAAACTATTTAATATCAAACATGATTAAAACTATCGAAGCAACATTCCATGCAACAGTGCTTGTATCTCGCAATATTGCACTTGACGCTTTTTACCTTCGAACAAGTTCTGTTTCGAGTTAATACATACCAACAGTGCTAAAAGCTAGGGACCAAAAGAGATAACCATGACAGGAATAAATAATTTGCAGCTACTGGGTCTTGGAGCAATCCAAACTTGAAACAAATAGGGATTCTGTAAAGCAGTAAGAGCTATTCTAATATGTATATACAAGAAAGGTGGTTGGTCTGGGCTTTTCATTAATAGGTCGACGCTTTGGAAGGAGAACAATCAAACCATTAAAATCACTAAACACTTTCTTATTACAATGGCGTCACAAGGCAATTATGATCAGCCTACATTTCAGAAACAGGCCCAGGTTTTAACTGGACTTTAGCGCAATGCTGATGTCCAGTTAAAGTAATTTATTTGTTTGTCATTTGCTCTGATTTTCGATTTAAAGTTGCGCTCCCATCTTCGTTTTATCAAAACGTTCAGATATTTATTTATGATTTTCTTTGTCGATCCACTGATGAGTAAGAGAACCCCTACCCGTACGGAACAATCAATGTGACCGGAACTGGATTATGGGCGATGGTCTGATATCCAATAATTTGGGGCATAACCTTCCAATTGTTGACCGTTCAACCTAGCATTACAGGTTTCATAAAGTCTTTTTCTCTTCCCCCCCCCCCACCCACCCACACACCCCCCACAAAAAAAAAAAAAAAAAAAAAAAAAAAAAAAATGGTTGCATGATGAAATGATATATAAAGCGATAATTTAGTATATCTGTAAAATACATTTAAATACAGCGATAGTGTTAAGTCTATCGGAACCCGCATTTTATTCGACTGTAGAAGCACTTTCTTTCGGAACAATGCAAAGAAAACATCGTTGTAAATGCGATATTAGTTTTTATGAATTTGTTTTTCATTTGAATATTAAACGACAAAACTGACCTTCAAACTATATAATTATTTCTAGAAAATTTGAGGATGCTTTGACGATATAATATATCCACTAATTTATGTAGGTAACAAGGCAGGACGGTCTTAATTTTCTTTCAATAAAAATGCGCAAAATTACTGATCTTAAGTAGAAAATGCAGAAATGAATATATTCAACTACCAATTTTTAGCAGATTTTCTGCGAAAATAAACTGAAATAAGGCCGCATTGGAACCGAAATTTGCAGTGTGTTTATCTGAGACCAATTGTTTTTTTTACCAACTACGAAGGACCGTAATCCATGTCAGATTTTACAGGGGAAGTAATTCGCACATGCGCAATGAAATGTAAACAAAGTCACTTTCCAAAACATTAGCTACGTCTACATGTATACATAATAATTTTTATCAAGGAAAAATTACTTCCTAGATTTTGTTAGGATATAAACCATTATCCTCTTTTTATGTTGGAAAATATAACTAAAAGCCCATTAGTACACGCCCATTTTCCCACGATACAGCCACCAAAACTTTTATTTTGGAAGGCATCGAGTTTATTAGGGGCAAATTTTGCTAATGGCGATTTTGTCAAGTAAATTCGGTTCGCTAGGAGTCGAGTTTATCAGCCGCCGAGCTTGTCAGGTGCCAAGATGTTTTGGAACCGTAGGGGCCAAGATATTCCACAATCCTAGTTCATTTTTAACTTATCAAGCTCAATACTTGGATTATACAAAACAATTAACCAGTTATCAGTAGAGGAAAGATGCCCGATCGGGCATCAATAACCTTTGGTGACCTTTGTATTTTGCATGGTAGATGTTACTATAATTAGTAACTTGATATCCGATCGGGCATCATTTGCTCATTTTTGTAGTACCCTCAGAAAACGAAATAGATGTATCACAGTTTTTGACCAATCTTCATCAAATTTTTGGAGCTTAAAGATGAATAAATTATCTAACTTTTGACTGTTCAGAATGTTTTTAAAGTGCCTAGAAAAAATTTATTGAGGTTTAAAATCTTTTTTTTTTTCTGCACTTCTGTGTGGGATACTCAAGACATTTTTGATGCCTGATTGGGAAACAGTTTTGGGACGTCTGATCTTTTTACTTGGTTGGGACAAAACAAAAATACAGCCGCATACAGTCATTGAATTATTACATAAATGATTAGCTGCAAGTTGATGTGGTTGAAAGCATTTGTTTAAACATTTTAAACGGAAAATGTCTCATTTGCAAGTGCAAAACTGATAATTATCACATGTTTCTAACAGTATGTTCCATGGAAGATGGAACATATTAAGTACTTCAAATAAATGTAAAAGGATAAGACAGAAAAGGAAGTGAATAGGATTTCAGTTTACCAAAATACCCTGTGTAATGTACCAAAATGCCAAACAACCATGGTTTCCCTTAAATGTGAGGGCCATTCAATAAGTAACGCTAACTAGTCCTCATTTCCTACGTAGACTCGTCTGTACAATTAAACTTAGCGTAAATAATGGTACATTACTGTAAATAATCGTAGATTATTCACTCTTTGGAATCAAATAATATTGTGGTCAAAGCTCTCCTCCTAACTGGTTGCCTAGTAACAAAAGAATGGAAGGTAAAGCCGCGTGGCCACGCTGTATAATTAATCTTTAGAACAGATTTAAAGTGCACATGCACTGAGAATTAGCCAACTTACTATGCCATTTGATAGTATCGTTCCCACTTGTACGTTTACTTCATACAGCACTATAGTCCTAATACTACTCAAATACTAAAATGTCACATCAAGCACCACGTTTAATTTGACTTGGATTTTTTGTTCAAAGTAAAAAGTGAACAACAGGAACCGATGAAAATATATCTGCATCAAATCCGCATCATTAAAGAATTAGAGGCTTACAATTACCCCGTTTTGCAGAGTAACCCCTACAGGATAATCCAAAACAAATGTATCATGTAAAGATAATTTGTTTCAACTAAAAGACTACGAGGCGATTTGTTTTATGTCCTACCTTGTGTCATGTAATATTATTGAAATAATTGGACTTGGCATGAGTCGAAATGGTATCTTTCTCCCACGCTTGTTAAAATATAGACCACACATTGCAGGTAATTAGATATGCATGCCTCTTTGAGACTGGTGAGAGTTTCTTCAGTTTGGTTCTGAGCTTCATGTTGTATACTTGTAAATAAATATATGCATACACTTATAGTTCTGTTATTGAACCCACATTAATATAAATGACATAACATGTCATTTTGTTCTAGTGTTTTTCAGTCCTTTTAGCATTGCGATTACCTCGCTTGGGGAAGAGAGAACTAATCTTAGTGCTTTTCGTACGTTGGTTCGATTTGTGCTTGTTTGGATTTGTCGGTTTCCTCTTCCTCTTGGTGTCTGGGAAGGGTTGCGGTTTGTGATTGTGGCACTCCCTGGACTTTTCTCTTACCTTTTTTCCCCATAAATTGTAAAATTAATTATTTACCGAAATTTAGCACGTGTTTTTTTGCTAGAAATTTGGCCAAAATATTTTAGCTGCGAATATGGTATTTTTGTCGCAACCCAACATAAAAAAATGTGAAGATCCATCTTGAATTTTCACCATTATAAGCAAGCGATAATTTAATGAACACAAATATCATATTTTATTTTTAAATTTTACACTATTTATAGATTTTGGGACAACTTACTTCCTTCATTTACACTGAAAATTTTTAATAAAACTTGAGTCCATGCGAAGTTTGGTTATACAAAGCGAACGCGAATGAAAACTTTAATTCTTATCCCAATTTAATGATATTGCACATGTGAAGTGCTGTAACAGCTCGTAATCTGATGTATTGTTTTAAAGAGAGCAAGATGGGTTGTTGAGTAAATAATTTGACAACTTTATCAATTTTTAAATGAAAATTTAATTAACAAAATAAAGATAGTAGGATAGTAACGAGAAGAAAGAACAAGTAAAAGAGAAATGATACAATCCGTATTAATGGCTGCAATACTGTCTACTCTCTAGTGCAAATTTATCAACTCAATAATGTTCATAAATCAACATAAATCAGTAATTTCTCTGCATATATCTATGTTCAAAATCAATGAATTTCAGTTCAATTATATTTCAGTTATCACGCCAGTCACAAATACTCAATATTTTATTGTACTTGATTACGTTGAAGTGACGTCTGTTTTCTGAATCATAATAATGGGATAATGCAACATTCAACTCGCCGATATATCATGGCACGTTCAGCCCACCATAGTCAAATGTTGCAACAATTAGCTTTCCATAATTGTTATATTCATCATGTCATAATCCAATATTGCAACAATTAGCTTTCCATAATTGTCATATTCATCATGTTATGACACATTGCGATATTTAACCTGCCATAATGTCACGTAACATTCCCATTATTCCACTATGAAAGATCAAAATGTTTATCATAGCATAATCTGGCACAACACATTCAGCAATTCACAACTATTCACGCCAATCTTCAAAATTCCATAATCTGGCACAATGTGAAGCATACAGATGGCTGGGACAATATTTTCATTTCACATGATACATCTATCAGTAAACTGGCCATCAGAAAAAGGAGGAGACATCTCAACCTAAAAATGGAGGCTTTGTTCAAGACTTTGTTTGGGAAAATAACTAAAGGGCAATAATCAATAAAATTTCACAATTATCAGTTATCGGACAAAATTCCATATTTACACAAATGCTACAACAGGTCCTGAAATAAATCCTTTTCACTTACCAAAACCATCAGCTAGCAGCATCCTAATATACATTTTTTCTCCATAAACAACAGTCATTTCAAATCAAACACTATATTCATCCACCAAACATCTTATCCCAACTAGTCTGATTAACAGTTAAATTCAATACCAATAAAAATGTTTACCTGTGAGTATTCACTAAGGATTAAAGCTACACTTGCAATTTATTGGTTTTATTAAAGTCATAGTTTCCACAAATTGCTACTGGTTTTATTAAAGAGCCACTTGCCATCAAGGTAAATAAGTGAATATGTCACATACCTCCCCCTCAAGATAGATAATTGCACCATTATTTGAACTGTTCAATTATCTCAACCATATAGACAAAGTCACTTATGAAACCTTGACAAAAGATCCGCTACAGCATTTTTGGCACCAGGAATATGGTGAATTTTGATTCTATATTCTTATAATAACAAACTCTATTTTAATAGTCTCATGTTACTGTCTTTTGCTTTATTTTACCACCGGAGTGGGAAATGATCACACTCAATTACAAATTATCTTCCCAGTAAGTATTCTTTCAACATTAATTTTCTATCACACTGTAAGACTGTTCTGCAGAATTAAGTTTTTACTCAGAAACATAATTGGAAGTCTGATATTGTTTTCCTCTTGCATTAGGACAGCACCTATTGCTTGCATCCGTTTGCAGATCGAACGTTGTTTTTTTTTATGTCTGTGTTTTTTAATATAGGGTATTGTGTAATTGACTGATTAAGTTTGTCAAATGCCATTTGATGTTCTGGTAACCACTTTACTTTGTTAGGTTTGTTTCCTGTGGTAAGATCAGTCATTGACACGGCAATTTCTGCAAAATGAGGGATGAATCTATAGAAATTTATGGTGCCTATAAATGATCTTATCTGCTTTTTAGTTGTAGGCTGAGTTATTTTGTTCATGGCATCAATTTTCTCTTCTGTAGGTTTTACTGATCCATTTCCTATTCTGTGAGCCAAAAACTCAAGTTCTCTGAACCCTAGAAGAGCTTTGCTTGGGTTTGCTGTAATATTAGCTTTCCTGAATGACTGTATTACTTTCGTAGATGCTCTAAATGGTCAGGAAAAGAATCATTGAATATGGTCACATCATCAGTAATGAAATCTTGTAATCCGTCAAGAATTATTTTCATTAACCTAACGAATGTTGCCCCAGAAATCATCATACCAAATGGCATAACATAAATTGATAGTGTCAAGTTGGTGTAACAAACGCACTTTTCTCCTTTGCATGCTTCTCTAATTGGATTTGCCAAAATCCTTTTGCACAGTCATTTTTGACAAGAACTTGGAATATACAAGCTAATTGAAAATGTCGTCCAATTTGGGCATTGGCTGGGGATCAAACACAGTAATTTCATTAAGGTCACGATAATCGTCTAATGCTGTTGTCTTTTTTCATAACTACGACTCCTGGGGCTCCGTGTGGACTTTTCTATAATACCAGCTTGGTGCATATTCTTGATCTCTTCTTCAGCTTTTTGGCGCACGGCATACGGCATGATATATGGTTTTTCATATATTGGTATTTCTGAGTTTAATACTACACTGTATTCAATAAGTTCCGTTCTTCCAGGAATCATCTCCATATTCTTTGCAAACTTCTATCAATTGTTCTTTTTGATTCTCTGGAAGTGAATTATTAATTTTCACATCTACAATTGATTCTTGGGACACAAGCAATGGGTTTTCTATCTCTGTATAATCATTTGTTCCTTCTTGATTTGAAATAAAGCATGCTACAATCTGGTTTTCAGTAGTTTCTTTGTCCTGAGATGTTTCACTATAAACTTCTTTATCATTTACCTCATTTTCATACCTTTAATGCCGTTTCTTCATCATGTTTATATGGAAAGTCTTTGTTGTTTTTCTGCTCAACATAACACTATAATTCACTGGACTAACTTGGGCAGAAATTTCATAAGGTCCTTTCCATTCAGCCAAAAGTTTATTTTTACTAGTAGCCAACAATATGAGTACTTTATCATGGACTTTCAGCTCTCTGTCTTTAGCTTTTCTGTCAATATTTTTTTTTTTTTTTTTTTTTTTTTTTGTCTTTTTCTTCTTTACTCTCTTTGGAATTTGCTATAGACACCATCTTCGTCTCTGGCATCAAGTATAAAACTTATTAGCGACTGTTTCACTTCTTCAGGGTTTAACTCTTCCCATTCTTCTTTTATGATAGATAGTTTTGTTTGTTTGTTTGTGTTGAGGTTTTACGGCCCAGTCAACCCAATGGGGTCATGTCGAGTGCGGTGAGTTTATCTAACCACACGTTTACTGGGCAGGCTTAGTCCTCTAAGCGGTTAACCAGTATTGTGCACATTCTGGCGAAAGCCAGAAACTGACAACTGTCCTTCTTGAATCATTTATGATAGATAGAGGTCCTCTTTTATGTCTGGCATACAACATCTCAAAAGGTGAGAAGACTGTTGTTTCATGCTTTGCTTCCTGTAAGCAAATAAGACATGGAATGTTCTTATCCCAATTTTTTGCTTCTTCATCTGGATTACATTTTAAAATTTTCTAATGTTCCGTTGAAGTTCTCTACTAATCCATTGGCTTCTGGATGGTATGGGGATGTCTTAAGTTTTTTTTAATATGCAAGAGAGAACAGAATTGTTGCATTGTTGCCGACATGAAGTTCGATCCTTGGTCAGACAATATCTCATGAGGAATTCCAGTTCGTGAAAATATCGTGAAAATTTCACTGCTTGAAAGTGTTCCCCATTCTTGGAACACTGAACATAGCCCACATTTCCTATAACAAGGTCTGCAAATGGGTAAATCCATGATTAATCCTTTAATCTGACCTGATTTATAATAAGCTCTATGTGAATCAGAACTTCTTCACATTCACAACTACTACCGTTTGCAAGAGTCACAGTCTGGAAATGGCCTGTTTTCTTTCCATTTTTGCTTAATTCTTCTGACACAAATATAGTTGTGCAACCTGTGTCTCTCAAAAACTTTCACAACTTTGCTTTCCGATATGATTAACCCATTAAGTCAAGGATAACATTTCATTTTCATCCTTCATTTTTGTTTCCTCTGGAATGTTTATTACACTGCAACTTCTGTCAACCTTTGTTGGTGAATGTATTCGGCATTTGCTTGTTTGTCTTCTTCATAGATGAATCACTCTTTTGCTTGTTTGGACATTTGGCTATCAAGTGCTCCTCACTTCCACATTCAAAACATTCAAGTTTGTCAAAAGGTTTTCCGGGCTGGAAAGTATCACTTGAGGATCTATTTGAACTTTCATTGTTTTGATACCCATCTCTGTTTTGATACCTAAACATAGGTGGCCTATAAAACTGTTCCTTAGGTCTATTTTTGTGAGCTAACTGATAGGCATTGGCAAGTGAAACAAGATCTGGTAATGATTTAGGTTCTTTTTCCTGTAAGTATGTGCAACAGCTAGTAAGCTGATCACGTACAATAAGATCAGCCAATTTGTGATAATCATTTTCAACTTCTTCACTGTCTTTCCAGTGTTCAAAACATCTACTGACTCTAGAAGCATATTCTTTGAAGGTTTCGTCAGGTAAATGTTTTGCATTACGAAATTTATCTCTGTATTCCATTGGCCAAAACGCTCAAATAATGCAAGCTTGATTTTATCATATGACTTACTATCTACTAATGACATCCTGGAATAAGCTTCTAGAGCCTTGCCAGACAACTGGAGTACAAGAAGAATAGGCCAATCTGCTTTGGGCCATTTATGCAAGTCAGCTAACCTTTCAAAGGAAGTTAAAAATACTTAATATATTTGAATCAGATATAGGTAACAAAACTTTGGGCTTCACTTCAGCTACAGTAGGAGTTTTATCTACCTCATTTGCTTTTATCTCAAGTTTTTTAGTTTGATCTTTTTCAGCTTCTAACTGAAGTATTTTTAACCGCCTTTCCTTTTCTTTGTCCTCTGATTCTCTTAACAAAGCTTTTTTTAGCTCTAAGAGCAGCTCTCTCGGCACGCTCAGCTTCATCACGTTTCAATTTTTCTTCATGTTCAGTTTCTCTAATTCTAGCTTTTTCTACTTGCTCAGCCTTTTCTTTCAAGTAAGATAAACACAGATTAACATCCCCTCCTTTTTCAATGACGTTCTCGAACCATCAAGGCATTTCAGCCTCTGTGCCTGACATTTTCTCTACCACTGACATCATTTCGTGGGGTTAGAGCCAGAAGCTATTATCAACCAAATTGTCAAATAGGTTTATGCTGCCAACGTGTCAGTATAAGAGTTTTACACATTGTGACAAAAATTCGTAGCGATATCTTGAGTAGTTTTTAAATTATTAATTAAAACCCAAACCAATTATCATTAATAAGAACCATAAACAATTAATTTCAGATAGCTGCCTTTGGCGTTTTCTGGTAATATTGATCAGTTGAAGTAATCGCCTGCCATAACAACTCAAAAGAACATAAGTGGTTTTGGCTCGACAAAATCCCTGAAGTAAATGTAAGTTTGGTTCTGCTAGAACATATTATAAAGTGGTAGGAGCATCTGGCCCGAAATAAAATTTATACTTTTTCACCAGTTTCTGTGCCAAAACATGTTAAATGATGCTAAGACATTCTGGCACCAAATACTAAGAGCCTGAATAATGTAAAAACAGAACCAAAACGTTATAATTGATAATACATGTTTGTGGTTTTAACAACTTAGGTATCAAGTTTCATACGTGTTGGAAATAAGTAATAGATGATTGGTTTTGGAGATATTATACTGCTGTGTAATGATGTTTTTTCTCTGACTTTTTAGCAAAGTTTACAGTTTTGTTTATGACATAATAGGGATAATATTGAACTACAAAGAGTAAGTGTTTTTCATTCATTTAGAATACGTTATAACACAAACTTTGTACTTTTTTTTAATCCATTAATCTTGGAATATCTGCGATTATCGCTGCTGTTTGATGTACTTATTATAATATGATGTCGCATCTTAAAGTGTCTTAAAAGTCAGGCATTTAAAACAATGAATATGAAGTGGTAAATTAACGATAATTATGTAGTTGATTAAATAATCTGCGTCATGAGAAGATCTGTTTGTGCATATGCGGACTACAAAAGCACAGATCAGCTGTCCATCCGCGCAGGCTGATCATCGACTACAAAGATTAAATTTAACCCCCAATTTCTATATCAGAAACTTCAAGAATTTAGCAAGTCTGGTTGGCTTCGGAGGCTGGTTTGGGTTGAAACTGGCCGGAAAATCCAAGGACAGATTTTCTCATGACAAATTTTAAATAGAATTATCAAGTAGAATATTAATATGCAAATTACTTCGTAACCTTGTACAATGACTTCCGTAAAAACATGTTGTGTTTTCTTTTGGTGGATCGTAAAGTTTTGACACAATAAAGCACTAATAAAGAACGAGAACAAATCCTTATTGTTTAAATTGCTGATGGTTGCTTTTTTTTTTTTTTTTTTTTCGAAAAAAAATGTTTTAAATTTTTATCAAATCATAGGGTAGTTGCAGCATCTTAGACCTATTGCAGCATCTACATGAAAGATATCTATTATAGCGTACAAGGGTTTCAAGCAACTTCGATCAGTATATCATGAAACATAGGCCCAGCTTTGTACGTAATATGTCTTTGGAACGTTGTACTTCCTAAATTTTACATTGTACAAGTTCTGTCTAATATCCGTACAAAACATTGATGCACAAATCCTCATTTCAATGCTTTTCACAGTTTAGAACTTTTGCTGATGTGCAACGTTTGTTGTTTCAGCATAACAAATATGTCCGACTATGACTGGTCCGACTGGTCAGATGATGGGTTTCAAGAATATCAGGATGCCAGTGACAAGACAATTCACAACATAGCAAAACACGAAACGACAGTACCAAACCTGGATATCAGAGAAATGTCAATACCCAGCAAAGATGCGGATATAATATCTGACATTACGGATGAATTGTCTATTCAGTGCATCACGAGTGAACCCGACATATCAGAAAATCGGGATGAACATGAGATCCACAACATAACAAAATCTGAAACGACAGGACCACACCTGGATATTAGAGAAATGACAATGCCCAGCAAAGATGCGGATATAGTATCTGACATTACAGATGAATTGTCTGTTCAGTGCATCGCGGGTGAAACGGACATATCAGAAAATCAGGATGAACATGAGATCCACAACATAACAAAATCTCAAACGACAGGATCAAACCTGGACATTAGAGACATGACAGTACCCAGTCAAGATGCGGACGTTACACAAGAATTGTCTAATCAGTACATTGTGGGTGAAACGGACATATCAGAAAATCAGGATGAACATGAGATCCACAACATAGCAAATCTTGAAACGACAGCTCCAACCCTAGACATTAGAGAAATGACAATGCCCAATAAAGATGCGGATATAATATGTGATATTACACAAGAATTGTCTGATCAGTGCACCGTGGGTGGAACGGACATATCAGAAAATCGGGATGAGCATGAGGTCCACAACATAGCAAAACATGAAATGACAGGACCAAACAAGGACATTAGAGACATGACATTGCCCAGTCAAGAAACGGATATGATATGTGGCATTACACAAGAATTGTCTAATCAGTGCATCGCAGGTGAAATGGACATATCGAAAAATCGGGATGAACAGTCTTGTCAGTATGGCGCCAATGAAATAAAAATGCCGAATCATGAGGCCAGTGTTAGGGCGCAAAATGATCAGGGTGAACTGTCTAATGAGAATGCAATAGGGCATTGCTATGAGATATTTGTAAATACTTGTAAAATTGATCAAATGCAACATCAAATTCTGGATACACCAATATTTCTAATGCAAATGGAAGCTGTTCTGAAAGTGTCGTTGCCACTTCCATTCCTCAAAATACAAAAAAAAAAAAAGAGGAAGACATTTCATAAACGGCAAGGGCGGAAAAAAACAACTGACACAACTGGTCCAGAAAATGATGACAGTGTTCAAACTGCATGTAAATACACAAAACAGCATGAAAAACGACAGACAAGAAGCCGAACTTCGAAAAAGCACTCACATATTGGATACATAACAAGCTCTTCAGACGATGATATTCCCTTGGCGAATATTAAGTTCAGAAAAAAGTATATATTGGAACAACAGGATGACAGTGACAGGAATGAAACTTTTAAGCCCTCAGCTAGAGATAATAATTCAACTGATACTGAATACTCATCCAATTTGTCTGATACTGACCGAAATATGAAAAAAACATTGTTAAACGATTTTAAAGCTGCCAACCAGAAAGAAGCCAAAGCGAAGCAAAAGATGACTATCCAGCAAACCAATAAATCTGCTTAACAGCAGCAGAAGGCAGATAAGTTGATTAAGAACAAACAAGATAATTTCCAGCAACAGAAATCACATCTGGTGACTTCAACGGTACATGACCGCTCAAACCAAGACGCAGTTCAGCCTCCATCAGAACAGAGGGGATTGTCATTACAGTCAAACACCTTTGCACTTATAGAAAGAGTCAAAAACCAGAGCAGAAGGTTTAACAACAAAATATCATTCAGCCGACTCACCTAGATCGACTGGATCAATTACTGTTTAGTAATGGACTAAAAAGAGTGAGGGTAAATGCGTATGGTAATTGCTTTTTTGAAGCCGCTGCCTTTTCATTGAATGATATAAGTGCCTCATTACTTCGTGAAAAGATATGCCAGCATCTGGATGAGAATATGGAGCAGTATATCGGAATTTTACTGCATCAGGGTTCGCCAGAGGATAAGCTAGAATTTGTCAGCCAATATTGCAGGGAGATCGAACAACTGAAGTCAGATGGCTACTGGTCTACTAAAGCTGGTGATTTTCTTCCCCTTTGCGCTGTCAGATTGGAGTAAACAAAGAGTAGTTATTTACACTAGCAAGCCAGACCAGCCTATAATCGACATTCATCCCACTGTTGTGACATCTATAATAGGTACAGAAGTTATTCCTCTTGCTTATACAGCAGCTCCCGACAGTTCAGAGATAATCCATCTTCCACTGAAGAACCATATTTCACTACTGAGCCTTTACCAATTGGAGTGGACACAATAATGACACCACAAAGCTGCCACACCAATACTCCAAAGAAGGATTGTAGAGAGAAGCCTTCTACTTCACACCAAACTCTTACACCGAGAAAGGCAGCAAAGCTTATCACACCAGAAAAGAAGCAACTGACTCGTAAAAGAAAAGCTGCAACTGACTCGTGGAAAAAGAATATTAGAAAAAAGTTACGCCTTAGTGGTCAAGAATATATCAGTCCGCACAGTGGAAAAAAGATTCCAAAGAGAGCTGTTAACCCTCCATGTACCAACTGCAAATTCAAATTTGTATCAGTGTTTACAGAGGAGGACAGACAGAAAATATTAAATTCATTCTGGAACTTAGGATCCTATTTTGTTTGCTCCCGAATAGAAGAAAAGAAAACAAGAACATACCTGAAAGTTAATGATGAGCAGAAAGAAAAGAAAAGGATGGTTGTTAGAATTTACAGCTTAGAGACTGGCGCAACCAAATCTATTGTCTGCAAGAAGTTCTTCAGAGCAACATTGGACATTGGAGAAGCATATATTAACCATGCTTTAAAGGGCAAGTCTGAGGGACATTTTGTTTTGATAACCGTGGATCTCCCGCTAACAAGACACCAGAATGTAAACTGAAGAAAGTCCGGGAACATATTGAATCATTCCCAGTCGTTGATGCGCATTACACTAGAAAAGATTCAAACAGGAAATTCCTAGGACATGACCTCAATATTTCAAAAATGTATGAGTTGTACACAAATGAAAGAAAAGGTGAAGAAGTACCCCTATCAATGTATAGACACATTTTCAACCACGAATACAACTTTTCTTTTCATGTACCAAAGAAAGACCAATGTAATCTTTGCACTAGGTACTACAGGTCTATGGCTGACGGCTCTGCTACTGAAGAACTGAAGCAACAGTATGCCATACACCAGGCTAGAAAAAATACTGCTAGAGAAGAAAGAGCGTGATAAACAACTGGCGAAAGCGCATATAAACATATATGCAGCTACCTTCGATCTACAAGCAGTGTTGTATACACCTTGTTCCATGGTTAGTTTGATGTATTACATGCGAAAATTTTGCTGTTACAATTTTACGGTATTTGGTTTGGCTAACCTGACAGGAACATGCTATGTATGGACAGAAGTTGAAGGAAAACGTGGTTCATGTGAAGTCGCAACCTGCCTTAATCTACATCTTCTGTCTCTACCAACAAACAAAACTCATATGATCCTGTATTCAGATGCCTATGGTGGCCAGAACCGGAACCAAGTTATCGCAACGTGTTTCTTGGAAACTGTAGAAACAATACCATCTGTAAGCATTATCGATCTTAAATTTTTAGAGAGTGGGCATACCCATATGGAATGCGATTCCATGCATTCTGCTGTGGAACATGCGAAGAAAAACACTCCAATTTACACACCATACCAATGGGGCACAGTTTTACGTCAGCTATACTGTTGTACAGTACAAAAAGATGAAGCAAGACAGGCAGAAGAATGTGAAGCTAACAACCGAAGGCAGAAAAGTCCAATGGAACAAGATCAAATGGATGCGATACATGAAGAGCGAACCAGGGTCTTGTTTTATAAAATATGACTTTGAAGAAGAATTTCAAGAAATTAAAGTGTATGGTACCAAGCGAGGTATGGCTGCTGAAGCGGACATAGCCAACGGTGGTATACCACGAAAGTACAAGAGCAAGCTGCCTATTTCAGTTGCAAAGAAGAAAGATTTGATACAGATCAGAACAGGAGTGATCCCACTTGAATTTCACCATTTCTACGAAAGCTTATCCTCAAGTTCCAGTGCACCTGTCAAGCTCGGCGAACCGGATACCATTGTGGATGAAAGTGGCAATGATACAGAGGATGAGTGAATCATGCTAAATGGCTCTGACGTGTCTCTTGTAGATATGTAAATACTTAGCCCAGGCCTGTTGTGTATGGTTGAGTAGCTTAAAATCACATATACCTTCTTGCCTACCGATGTGACATTAAAATGGTCAAGGTTGTATGTTTGACTTCATGTAAAATGGTGTAGTTATCTGACATTTTTGTGTTAGTAAACTATCCTTGGTGTAAACCTTTACTGACTTTATACTACAATAGAGACTAAAGAATGTATACTTATGTACTCGTTTGATAAAGGAACCTATCTAAAATGAATGTTTTGGTAATAAAATATGGTAAACATCTTCCATGTAACTGAAACATCTCTTAAAGCAGCAATAACACAAAAATGTCGACTTGCTGCAGGAATATTTTGATAAAAAATGGTTGTGCCATAATATTGTATCGTTAGGTACTGGCTTATGATTTGATTACATTATAAATATAACTTCACATTGTTGGTGCCAAAATCAGTTATTGACAGATACTTTGTGCTGGCAGACAATTTCCGTAGCTTAGTTACAAAACAAGTGTGCCAGAAGCAATTACGTTTTGATAAGTGATTATGCCATTTTCTTTACTTGAAAAAGGACCCTCCCGGTTATTAACCAGAATATAGTAGCTGGAGATAAAAGCTTATGGTTGTATGAACATAACACAGAATGAGATAAATGCTTCGTGCCAGAACCACTTATCTTTATATACATTGTTATGGTCTCAATAAGTTAATTCAATCAGATGCACTTTCCTTCAGCCAGAACCACTTATCTGTGGCTACTATATTATGGTACAGACAAAACTTTGGAAGACAAAGAGGACTATAAACACTTTAGGACTCTTTACTTCGATTACATTAAGGTTGTGTGAGAAAGAACAAAAATAATAACACATTTCTGTGTGTGTGGTCATACCTTGATATATGTGTATACATCAGTTAAATCAAATACAGAAAGTTATAAATCGTTCTTTTTTTTTTTTTTTTTTCATTTTTCTCCAATGTTACCAAATTGAAGGTAATAGGTTCTGGCTCTAACCCCACGATTTACTATCTGAAAATGCCATCTAATCAACTATCTAGCTCGCTTCAAACCGCTGCCACATTGTAACAGATCGTAATCTGATGTGTTGTTTTAAAGAGAGCAAGGTGGGTTGTTGAGTAAATAATTTGACAACTGTCTCAAATTTTAAATGAAAGTTTAAATAACAAAATAAAGAAAAGTGATAGTAGGATAGAAATGAGAAGAAAGAACAAGTAAAAGAGAAATGATACAATCCATATTAATGGCTGCAATACTGTCTACTCTCTAGTGCAATTTTACCAACTCAATACTGTTCATAAATCAACATAAATCAATAATTTCTCTGCATCTATCTATGTTCAAAATCAGTGAATTTCAGTTCAATTATATTTCAGTTATCGCGACAGTCACCAATACTCAATATTTTATTGTACTTGATTACGTTGAAGTCAAGTCTGTTTTCTGAAGACGACAACGTTCAGCTTTCTATAATGTCGTATCATTATAATGGGATAATACAACATTCAAATCGCCGATATATCATGACACGTTCAACCCACCATAGTCAAATGTTGTAACAATTAGCTTTCTATAATTGTTATATTCATCATGTTATGACATATTGCGACATTTAACCGGCCATAATGTCACATAACATTCCCATTATTCCACTATCAAAGATCAAAATGTTTATCATAGCATAATCTGGCACAGCACATTCAGAAATTCACAACTCTTCACGCCAGTCTTCAAAATTCTATAATCTGGCAGAATGGGAAGCATACAGATGACCGGGACAATATTTTCATTTCAGATGATGTTTCTATCAGTAAACTGGCCATCAGAAAAAGGAGGAAACATCTAAACCTAAAAATGAAGGCTTGGCCCGCCGTGGTTCAACTTCAACTATTGGTTTTCATTTACTCTGGCATACAGTAGAATTAGCCATGAGTACTCGTCTTTGTTTATTATAGTGATTAATTTGATTTTTTTATGTTTTTGCTTTGATGCATTGATTGAGCTGGGAGCCTTTATGCGAACCGACAAATTGTGGGTATTCCGATGGGTACGAATTGCGCACCCCTAGTGGCTGATTTGTTTTTGTTTTGTTATGAAAGAGACTTCATGATGTCCCTTTCCGTTGAAAAATCAATCTGAAATCATTGAAGCTTTTAGCTCGACTTCAAGATATTTGGATGATTTATTGGATATTGACAATACCTACTTCGACGGTTTAATCAGTCAAATTTACCCCCCAGAACTTCAGTTAAATAAAGCTCATCTTCTGATACCGAAGCCGCGTTTTTGGATTTACATTTATCTATTGTAGATGGGTTTGTTTCCTGCAAAATTTATGATAAACGCGATGATTTTGATTTTGAAATTGTAAATTTTCCTTTCTTAGATGGTAATGTTCCTCGTGCGGCATCCTACGGTGTTTATATTTCACAATTAATTCGATTTCCCAGAGTGTTTAGTCATGTAACTGACTTCAACACTCATAATAAATTGCTGACTGCTGAACTTCTTAATCAGGGTTATCGGTATCTTAAACTACGTAAAGCCTTTTCTAAGTTTTATAGACGTCATTCCGATTTAGTTTCTAAATTCAATGTTGGACTTAAATCTCTTCTGCAACAAGGCCTATCGGAACCCGAATTTTATGGTGACTTAGTATATAAACTCAGAAAAAATATATGCTTGCAATGACTTCAGTACCCAATTTCGTAAAATCATTCTTCGATATAAAAAGATTGGGTACAACATAAATGTTATACGACAGACTGCATGCATAGTTGTTAACCCAATCACGGTTAATAACTTTGCTTCCCTCTTTAATTGCACGCTGGCGGGTTAGGCCTCAGATTCTATGATGGTTCCAGCGTAAAGGCTTACTTGATATTTAATTTTGGGTAATGTTGGTTGGTTCTTGATGCTCTATCTTTGGCCGGGCCCATCGGAGTCTTACTGTTGGTTTTCTTTTGCTCTAGCATTTCAGTTGTTTCGTGCTGTCGAGTCCTCATCGTTGTTTCATCTCTGTAATTTGTTGATTTTTTTTTTTGTATTCTCGGAGATGTAGCACTACTGAGTTACGAAGCCTTCATGCGGACTGAACAAATTATGTGTCTAAACCACGGCAGAAGTAAGGGCGAGGATTGTGGCCACGTAAAATCGATTTAAGCCCCCCCCCCCCCCCCCCAGTGAAATACTTTTCACTGACCGTTTCAAGGCGGTTCTTCTGTCATGGTTTATTTTTGTTATAGTTCGTCTTTGAATATGTGTGTGTCGCTTACATCTTTTTGTTTTGGATAGCCATTTGGCCACTTTGTGGGAAAGTAACTGTCCGTTTGGCTTTCTGCTAGTGATGTTTTCATTAGGGTCCAGTTATTTCGTGTTTGTGTTTCTTTCACTTTGATGTCTCTGATGGGAGGTGTGGGATAATTGTATCAATCATTGCCTTCCTTTCTATTTTGTTCAAGACTTTGTTTGGGAAAATAACTAAAGGGCAATGATCAATAAAATTTCACAATTATCAGTTATCGGACAAAATTTCATATTTACACAAATGCCACAACAGGTCCTGAAATAAATCCTTTTCACTTACCAAAACCATCAACTAGCAGAATCCTTATATACAATTTTTTCTCCATAAACAACAAAGTCATTTCACATCAAACACCATGTTTATCCACCAAACATCTTATCCCAACTAGTCTGATTAACAGTTAAATTCAATACCAATAAAAATGTTTACCTGTGAGTATTCACTAAGGATTAAAGCTACACTTGCAATTTATTGGTTTTATTAAAGTCACTTTCCACAAATTGCTACTGGTTTAGTTAAAGAGCCACTTGCCATCAAGGTAAAAAAGTGAATATGTCAGAAGTGCACACATGCTAAAGGTAAAAACTGTTAGAATTTTAAAGCCTATATGCATTCATTAAAGAATTAGAGATATATTGCATTACGTATTGAATGACCCTTGTAATACTGAGTTTCGCAACAAAATTTTGCTCCCATTGTATTTAATTTTAAGTAAACACATATCCAGACAGTCCAAACACAGTAAAACCATACGTAGTTAAGGCAGTTTCATAAATGGCTTTAAGTTTCGATGTAAAACAAATTACCGAACTGCTTTCGGTTTCACATTACCAAAATTTGTTTCTCAAAGCACCGCATCAGATGACGGTGTTACCATTTTGTACTCTTTATATACTGAAGGTCTTTAAAATTGTAACACATTATTTTGACAGTTTTTTTCTAGAAGTCTTATGTCTACTCAGTGATAATAAAAAGAACGACTCCTTCAATTTGGATTACATTTGTAATTAAAATAATTTGATTTTTGGTTACAGTAATTTCGCAAAATATCTAGAGTGACCCAAAAAATTCAAAAGTCACAGATTTTCATTGATTCCGTTAGTGAAAATATTTTAATCAAAATAATTTGATTTAAGGTTACAGTAATTTCGCAAAATATCTAGAATGACCCAAAAATTCAAAAGTCACAGATTTTCATTGAATCCATTAGTGAAAATATTTTGTTACCAATAGTCACTATCAACAGCATATGTATAGACTACACTATCAAATCTGAAAATTTTGGGATTCCACAATGCTCAAACTGTCTTGGTGGCGTCATATGTCGTTACATATGTTGTTGTTTCAGCAAAAAAAGCTGTAGCAACCAAAATCTTTCTGTGTAACAAGATAGCTGTTAGCTGACATATAAAAATTTAAAAGATCACAAGATAAATGAAAATCAGTAACCAGGATAAGAGATTGAAGATTGTTTTGACCTAACGTCAAGAAAGACACACTTCTGCTTGAAGAGTTTGAAAACTGGCAAAACATTTTTGAAAATTGCAGTTAACACATCAATGACATCAAGATAAAGTGAGACAATTGCGTTGAAGTGTCATTAACTTTTGTACAGTTCATGAAAACATTGTTGTAGCAGACAGTTTCTCATATAAAAAAGAGATATCCTGTCTATTTCAAAGCAAACTTTAAGAAACTAAATATGCCAGAGCTGTCAGTATCTTAACGTCCTATGAAAACCTTAGACTCCAATAAAAGTAATCATTTTGTGGACAATCTTTCATTCTCTGATAGTTCCGAAACCACAGCTTTCTATACGACATTATTCCCTGTTGTTCTGAAGTTATTGTCGATGCATATAGGGACAATATCTAAGGGAATCCTTTTTCTCAGAGTATGTGAAAAATGCAAAGCTGTTTTGAAACCTGGCGTTGGTATTGAAGGCGTGTAATAAAGATGAACAAACTTCACACATTTCTCGTGCATATCTTGCCATTCAAGGTTACAAACTGTAGCTTCTCACACTTGCCGATTGACAACACAACTGATATGTTTATTTGTCAAGTGCAGAGAAGTAAAATGCCTCCCGAACTGTACATGACGGAATATAAAAAATGGCATGCAATTGTCATGTTGGAAGCTGGGCAATCCCAGAACACAATTGCTAGACACTTTGGAAAAATCCAAAAGTGTAATTTCGCGACTGCTGTCACGATACCGACAGACGGGTGGGTCAAGATAAGGGATGGGATGGGATTGTCTAAAAAGACAACTCCTCGGCAGGATCGGTATCTGCGCATCTTTGAGTTAAGAAACTGATTGGGGTGCCATGGAAATTCGACTTTCTAAGTCAACGATTCATAACAGACTTCGTGGTATGGGGCTTAAAGCAAGAAGTCAAAGGTATGCATCTAACAAGGGCACATAAATGCCTTAGGAATCAGTAGGAACAGCGTCATCACAGGGCGGCAACAGCGTCATTGGCGATACCATGTTTTCCAATGAATCAAAATTCTGTTTGAACTTCACCGATGGTCAACAACGTGTTTAGAAGAGGGTTTGGGAGAGATACCATCCTGCAACAGTCCCGCAGCATGATAGGTATTGGGGTGGCAGTATCATAGTCTGGGCGGACATCACATACGACCAAAGGACGGAATTAATGTTCGTATAAGGTAACTTAACCGGCCAACGTTACATTGATCAAATTTTACGTCCAGTGGTGTTCCGTTTGCCCAGCACTGGTGGAAACTTCGAGTTCCAGGACGACAACGCACGTCTACAATGTACACGTGTTGCCGTCGACTTTCTGAGACAGAAATGTGTAAACTGTCTTGGCTAGCCAAATCCCCTGATATGTCGCCGATTGAGCACATATGGGTTACATAGGTCGCCGGGAGCGCAACAGACCTCCCCCCCCCACCCCACCCCGCCCAGCGTTGCAACAATTCGCAACAGCTTGGCCGGGCACAACAAGAGGAATGGGGGAGATAATCTGTCGCACAATCGCTAGCATGCCCAGAAGGTGTCATGCTTGCATCAATGTTCTCGGAGCATGGAATAGATACTGTATATTAAATGGCCATTGGTGGAAAAGTTACGCACTTTTCAGTGCCGTTCAATTGATTTCAACAAAGTTTGCACAGTTTTAATTTTTATTTAAGAATGTAGGTTGGTCTATTCACACATTGATGACTGAAAATTAATCAGAATTCAACTGCTATAGCAGAAACAATTTCCTTTCAGAAAATATGAAGTTTATATCCCATGATATATTTGACATATACTCACCTGTGCATATCAAAAGATTTTGAGTATATATATAGTACATGTAGTTTTATATAGGGTACTCATTTTTCATTGCGGCAAAGCTTTGTGTTATTTTGTTCTTGTGTTTTCAGTCCTTTTAGCATTGCAATTACCTCGCTTGTGGAAGAGAGAGCTAATCATAGTGCTTTTCGTACGTTTGTTCGTTTTGTGCTTGTTCTGTTTTTTTTTTTTTCGGTTTCCTCTTCCTCTTGGTGTCTGAGAGGGGCTGCGGTTTGTGATTGTGGCGCTCCCTGGGCTTTTCTCCTACCTTTTGTTTTTTTTTTTACTTTTTTGCACCCAGTGGAAAGGCAAAATCTTAAGAAGTTTTTTTGTTTTGTTTTTTTTTATCAAATTTAATAGTAGTAAATGCCTGGTTTTAAAATATCTGATCAATTCAGGAAAGAGGATTTACACTTTCTTTTTTATTACATTCCCTTCTTGAAGGGACATGCTGAATACTGCGTCCTTGATTTTAGTAAGGGCTTAGTCATATTAGCTATCTCAAATTAAAATATAAAAGATTGCCTTTGGATATAAAGAAAGATAGGTAGAATAAAGTCTAAAAGGCTGCCTGTTTAAACATACTTTGCTTCCGTTTCGGAAAACACAGAGATACAGAAGAAATATCAAATTTTAAACCCCAATCAGTGTTAAAGAAATTTAAAAATTCTGAACGATCAAAGCTGTTTAAACATTCAAAGTCAGTATGCAACTTGAATCTTGTTAGTATCCTGATAGGGCAACACAAACGGGATGCACTGTTTCCTAATCGGGCATCACAAATGTCATAGGTTCCCGAAGGGGATACACAGAAGTACAAAAAAATAAATATTGATTTTAAACCGCAATTACTTTTTTTTTCTAGGCACTGTAAAAAAATCTGAACGGTCAAAAGTTAAATATTATATTCATCTTTAAGCTCCCAAAATTTGGTGGAGATTGGTAAAAACTGTGATACATCTTTTTCGTTTTCTGAAGGTACTACAAAAATGACCAAATGATGCCCGATCGAGTATCAAGTTACAAATTAAAGTAATATCTACCATGCAAAATTCAAAGGTCGCCAAAGGTGACTGATGCCCGATCGGGCGTCTTTCCTCTACTGATTATAGTAAATCTTAGCAAGCTCATTTGTAGTTATTAATAGTTTGTAGTCTTAGAACATGTTATATCATTTGAGCTATGTGAGATAATGGTTCTTTTCATCCTATCTTAAGGCATTCTTCAAATCGCTGCACTCAATGCCAATGTGCAGCAATCTAGTGGGGTTCTTTTCTTAAACCTTTTCTATACTAATGTGTGGGAACACCGAGGGCTTCGGTAAGACTGTCCGAATGCACAGTGGTGCCTGAGCTTTTGAATTCGAGGAGTTCTCTTTACCTATTCAGTATACATTTTAAATCTAGTCAATATATATTTTGAATGTATGCGATTAAGAATTTGGTGATCAAAACAATTTGTTAAACATCAAAGATTGCATACTACTGTATACCACATAAAGGGAAACCCAGAATAGTAAAATAAAATTACATTATCACTAAAAAATTAAAAAATGTACCATGCAGATTTCCAACAAAGCAAGCTGGAGTATTGCATTTAAAATTTATAACATACACCTTTAAAAGAGTTGCTAATAAAGACAGACTGTTTATACAGGTTTTTAAATTTACACAGACTATACACACATGCCGAAAACAAACAGCGCATGTATATATTTGAATATTTGCATAAAAATATGTTTTATGCAATCACTTTATTCGTATTAACAACACCTGCAACAGTGTAACTTCACCTTCAACAGTGTTTGAATATTACATGTCAATACAATAATGGCTTATTTTCAATGGTTATATATATAATGTTGCTTTGATAAGTGCCAATTGGCTACTGAAAATACTATTGGTTTTCTGTATTTTCATACAATTTGAATGCTTTAGTAGTTCATTGCATTTTATACTTCTTTTAAAAATAAACTATTGATAAATTATTGATCTTGTTTATTTTTAATTAACCAAACAGTTTTCAGACAGTTGCCAGCCCACGTATTGGATTCCTTTTTTGAAGGAAGCCAACTTGTGTAGTTGACTGGGTTCGAAACATGTACTTAAGCACCACCAGCACCGTTTTCCACAGGTACCGGGTACGGTATTTGACTATTGCTGAGTGCGAAAGAAAGCCGGTAGCAAGTTATTTCCGAAAGTACGCATGCATGTGTGAACAATTGTCATGCTGAATAAATTAAGATGCCACCCCACTTCTAATTTTCAGCCAATCAGATTACTTGATTCAGGTTGTTGATACAAATTCACGTACATAATGACAAACAGTGCAGATCCGGATCAGTCGGCCTCATCAGTAGCAAACTGATCTGGATCTACACTATTTGCAAAGGCAGGGCATATCCGGGTTCAGCAGGTTAATGGGTAAGATCTTTTATCGATTATTGCCAGACCATTTTATAATACCTTTACCACTCTCTCAGCTAATTCAGCAGACGACAAATTAATGTTTTTTTCTTATTTTATCCCAGCAAAATAGGATGTGATATTTCATACAGATTGTCTCCAATGGAGACAATTTGGCATTAAAACGTCAAATCCTGATTTCTGGAAAAAAGAGAGAAAAATCAAAATGTCGTCTGCTGAAATTTTAGCCAGTGCTAAGTGTTAATGCTTTTCTTTTAAAAGATAGGTAACGACAAGCAAAATAGTATGGGAGACCTGGGCTAGTTGATGCACGGGTTAAGTTAATGCACCTCAAATAAAATGAAATCAATTCCATATACAGTGTCAAATGTAAGATCAACATGTTACTTGTTACTTATTCCACGGAGCTTCTGTAGATTTCTGACAAAAAAACATGGCTATGAGCTAAGAAAGTGTGTTTTTGAGCTCCATTAGAAAAGTTTGATAAAATTTTATATTTTTCATTTTTCCAACACAGTTTACTGATATTTCATGTAAGTTAAATGCCAGATTACAAAGAAAATACTCGCCTTTAAATTTAGATGGCGAGCAAGGAGCAATTATCTTGTATTAATTGTCTACATATGGTGCTGTCACATATGGTATGGTGGGGGCAAGCTGATGCACTGAGAACGGGACAGGTTGATGCTGTGCCCCCACTGTAATTCGTGCCTACATTTATCGAACGACAAAGAATATAAGAATTTTCTGATGCACAGATCAGTTAATTTCACATTACAAATATTTCCGTTGCATTTCAATCATATTGTTGTCAGTGCACTAATGAAGAATACCTGTATGTTTGACTGGTATGTGGCTGCGGAAAAAAAGCGACTTGCATGTAGCGGTTTTCACCGCGACCGACGAAAAGAAAACCGGCACAGTGGCGCAGTGGTAGATCGTCCGCTTTGTGACCGGGAGGTTGCGGGTTAGATTCCCGGCCGGGTCATACCAAAGACTTTAAAAATGGTACTAGCTGCTCTTTCGCTTGGCGCTCAGCATTAAGAAAGTAGAGCTGGTCAGCTCAGTATAATGTGACTGGGTGGAATATCATGTCAAAGTGTCTGGGGCGTGATATTTCAGTGAGGCAGCACTCTAAAAGTGAGCATTGAGCTCCCTGCCACATCCAGACACCGTCTCGATATAACTGAAAGATTGTTGAAAGCGACGTTAGGCCCAAATGAAACAAACAAACCGACGAAAAGAAGTAAACTTCTGACCATAAAAGTAATTTAGATCAACCTTTCCAATGGCAGTTTTAGTATTTCGCCAGTCTTGATTGCACTGCAAGTGCAAAACCTCTTTTTTTGTTGACAATGGTGATCAAGATACGGTCTTGTGACTGTTAAAACATCTCTATGCTAAAATAACCAAAATCTGCTAGAATAAAATGTGTTTAATGCATAGCCTGTTGAAAATATTTTAGCGGATTATTTTGATAAAAACACGATAATAGTGACCAATTTACCCCAGCAAACAAAGGATGAATAGCAGTAACTTGCCCCGGTGATTGTATGAACATGCCCCGATATCGGGGCACATTGATGCACTGACCCTTATATAAAAATCTGGTTGGGTCACAAAAACATCTATATGTTTCTAAGTTATTACACAAAATTAAATGCAGTAAAGAAGGATGTTTACACAGATACATAAATTGGTTGGAAAGAAAAGTCCAAAATAAAAAAAAGTGTATCAACCAGCCCCGGTCTCGCTTATGTGATACATGCATTCCTGATAGCCAAAAGCAATTTCTAAGTCTGCAAAATCTGCCTAGTAAACATTGTGTAGATTCTCATGGAACTGCTCAGATGACGGGTTACGGTACGCAATTCTGGGATGCACTTTCCAGTATAAGTGAAAAAGTTACTTTTTCGCTCACTCCCGCATGAAGTAACCGCATGCTTGTATGGTGACCTCGCGCGAACATGACGAAAATCATATTGTGGGAGCTCCTTCTCTTTTCAAAAATGCATTCGAAATAGGCGCGTATTAAAAAAAGAACCAAATTACTCTATTGTTGTTTCGGTAAGTTGCACTTTGGTGAGCATGCCTACATTTTGTCAGTTCACGTTGCAAAAACACTTCTCAATTCTTTATCGGTTAGTAATATCATGTGACCGGTCAGTCTGATTACCCCAGGGCACCGGAGGTCATCCAAGTGCACCTCTTTTGTGATATCATTCATGTGCATCCGCGTTGGGGTGCGCATGTGATATTAGGCCGTGCATTGCTGCATAGCTGGTTTAAGCAGAAGATTGAAACTTTCGCAAGGAAACAAGATCCAGATTTTTTTCGCAAGTTTTTTAGTTAGGGATTGCGATAGCGGTCGTCATTATCGCCATTGCGAAAATAAATAAATTTTGGCGTAAAATATCAGACTTTGGCGAAAACAAGTGGCGAAAAAAAAAATTGCCGATAAATATTCACAGTTAAGAGCCGATGCAATCTACCTAAATGCACCTATGCTCAAATGCCGTTATATGTATTTAATTAATTTATTTTCTTTTGTTTGTTAGTTTGTTCGATAACAATAATAACAATAAAAAGGTTCATTTACAAGGTATTTATTTCCTACTTACTACCGTTTAGCACAAATTGCCATGGAAAGAATGACCCCTGATCAGACATTATGGACAAAGGCTATCTCAAACCCTGGAATGACAGCGACAGTCTCAATTCGTCGTGTGACATTTCACTCAAAAAAAAACAAAAAAAAAAAAAAAAACAAAAAAAAAAAAACGTACATAATTTTTGTGTGTTCGTTTACACCGAATGTTCGGAGCTGAGCGTCCGTCGTTAGAATCATTTCAACGTTAGTATTTTTTTCTTTCCCTTTATGTGGATGTTGAAAAATATTTTATCATTTTTTTTTTCACTATAAAATGCACAGTTGACGGGTCATACTACGCGGCAACGGATTTTATTAACACTAGAAATTATCTTCTTCGGTCAAGAAAAATTCTCTTCTATTTTAATCGAAAACCACCCGAATTTCATTCAAGAGTTTCGGTTATTAGTACCGGTAGAAATTAATACTTTAAACTAGAAACGCGAACAGCCTAGAATTGTATTGTATATCCTTGCCTGAGCATATAACATGGATCAAATGTATACAGTAAGTGTAAGTCTACTTGTTTTGTTTACTGGCTATTCTTTAATTATTTTCAAGTCTTTTTCATCATATCAGTATATCAACAGTTTCTGAGCTGTCTCGGAACTATCATAAGTCATTTTCAGGTATACAATGATAAACTATAAGTATACAATCCACTTTTAAAGACACTCGATAAAATCAAGGCATCTGGTATCCTTGGCATCTTGTCGCAACATTGACCTACCGTCTTCAGGAATCCAAATGAAATTCTGTCTGCCAGCAAAGACACCTCGTTTTTCGCTACCTGTTTTTTTAAACTGAATTGTTTCAGATTTTCTATAAATTTTCCTATAAATTTTCTATTTTATTGTATGAGAGTCACACACGTGTAGGTAAATTCAATTAAGGACTAGCTGTTGATCACTTGGTTTAAACATATGACATGCATATGACATTTACATACAATGACACATTAATGGGATTGGAATGAAAGCAACATGCTTATTGAATCCCTTTCCCACGTGTTGAACACTTGGTCGGCTCCGAGTGGGTGGAGTGTCAGTGTGAGACTGAAGCACAGAGCATACCAATTCATTGAACATACAGTATATTTTAAGAAGTCAAATAGAAATACTTTCTGCCAACATCTAGGCACTGCCATGGATGAAATGTCCAACCATCGTTTAATTATTTCTCCCCTTTGCAGGCCACAGGCCATTCGTCAGCAGTTTCATATAAATATAAAGAGGAACCAAGGCTTTTTATCAGAAACTGACTTTTGTTAACAAAATAACCTAAAGCATACAGGTATGGTTACACGTGTCGAGTTCGCCATCTTGAAACGAGAAAACGAAAATGTAAACACAGAATGCATAAACGTACAAAATTCTTCAGCATCCTTGATCGCAGAAAAAAAAAATGTCCATTTTCGTGAAGCACAATCATTTGAGAATCATCTCTTATTGTGTGGATCGTTGTTTAGGAAAGCTATTATTTGGAGATAATTTTCAGCTGCTGAAGCCCGTGTAATCGCTGTGTAAAGTGAAAGTTGACGAAAGTGGAAGAGAAGGGCCTTTAAAAAAATCGCCACATAGTTCCGGCGGGTTAAAGATCTCGACTTTTTTGATAACTTTGTAATTATTAATTTTCGTTTAACTGAATAGTTGAAAACAGATTGTATGAAATGATTTGAAAGCACCAATGATAAAAAGTAATCATTTATTTTATTTTTACGGAATTACTTTTTTCTCTCGAATGATTCCTCGAGTTAATGTTGTTAGGTCACTTCCGTGGGGCTGGAGAAGAAGTTGCAACAAGAATTTGGCAATTCTACACGCCGATCATGTGAATTGTTTGCTTTACTAATTGATTTATACAAACTTCAATTCTACGATACTGTTTCCAGACATGATCCATGAACCATAGAGTTAAGAAATGCAATATTTTTCTTTACACGGGGATCTGTTGATAGTTGTTCGCCCGTGCATACAAAGCGTTTTGTACGGTGAATGAGTTCTTGCCACCAACTTGAAACGTTTCTAAAGCCCGATTGTTATCGATAAATAGGTTTATTTTATCTGCGTAGTGTGTTAAATGTGATACCGACAGTTGTTTAATCAGTGAAAACTGTGACTTCACCCTGTAAACATAAACACAATGTACAGATTGATTACGTGGATTGAATGAAAATGTTCAATGATATAGAAACAGAATCAAATGTTCCCCTTGGAGTCTAGTTCTGCCCAGGTGTAAATAATGCCTCTGATTACACTGTACAGATGTGCAAACTGATATGTTTCTTTTCTAGCAGCATGTCATAATTGCATTGTATTACTGTATCTGAGGCCTAGTATAATCTCTCGATTCTTGGGCCCGTTCTTGTCTTCTTTCATTAAACTGGTAACGGTTGGCATGCGCAAGAGTAACAGTCAGGTTCATATTTGGTTGCTTTGTCTTTCAAAAACTTATTCAGTCTCGACTTAAATTAATTAATGCTACCTGATGAAATCGCTTCCTCCGAAAGACTGTTCCATTCATTTATAACTCTTTGTGAGAAAAATTGTTTCCGCAAGTCCAATCTAAACTGATGTTTAAAGAGCTTTTGACTGTGACCTCTTGTACCATGGGTTGCAGGGTAAATAGTTTATCTTTTTCACATTTATCAATTCCATTCAGTATTTTAAAAACTTCAGTCATGTCTTTCATTCTCTCTGTGTAATTTAAGTGGCTTATATTGTGTACCATACGTGTAGCCCGTCTTTGCACATTCTCCAGCGATATACAGTCTTTCTTATAAATAACTGACCATACCGTAGAAGCATATTCTATAAGGGGGTGAGCCTTATAGAGATTTAAAAAAAGAAACACTTATGTCCAAATATTTGAATGTTCTTTACTTTAATTTGTTATCTATAATAACCCCTAAAACCTTTGTTCCTCAAATTTTTTCATCTGATTAGGTTCACCATTTACAATCATATAGTAAGAACTAAAAGGCTGATCTCTACCTAAATGCATGTGGTTACATTTCTTATAATTAAAATTTATTTGCCAGTTGTCTGACCAGTTATCAACTCGAGATAGATCTTGTTGAACTATACTGAAAGGAAAAAGAAACGCAGGGTAAATTTTATTCCTAAATTTCATTCAAGTTTGAAAAAGTTTGTTAAATATTTTACTATGATTACAAAATGGTACATGTATGGAACAAAAGTTCCAAATTTCATTGGTTTGTGATCAACAAGTCTCGAGTTATTGAAGTTCATTGGTAGCTACCCCCCAAATCTTGAAATCAAAATCAAACTGAAAATCAATATCGGGTGTGCCCCCCTCTTGCTGCCGTTGCTGCCCTAATTCTCCTTTGGATAGCGTTAACCAAAGCATTGACAGTTCGCATCGGGATGTTATTCCATTCCTCGATCAACGCATTCCTTAGTTGTGCGAGAGTTGCGGGGGGGATTTCGGCGCTTCCTAACCCTTCTGTCCAGCTCATCCCACATGTGCTCTATTGAGGTCAAATCAAGTCTGTAAGGTATAGGGATGAGATCTTGCGTCCCGTTGCAGTCCCGCTTGTGCAACAACGTAATCTGATTCTGCAGCAGGACAATGCCCGACCACATGTTGCCCGAGTTTGTCAGGATTTCCTGGCAAACAATAACATCGCACCACTAGCATGGCCACCGTACAGTCCAGATTTGACCCCAATAGAGCACATGTGGGATGAGCTGGACAGAAGGGTTAGGAAGCGCCGAAATCCCCCCGCAACTCTCGCACAACTAAGGAATGCGTTGATCGATGAATGGAATAACATCCCGATGCGAACTGTCAATGCTTTGGTTAACTCTATCCAAAGGAGAATTAGGGCAGCAACGGCAGCAAGAGGGGGGCACACCCGATATTGATTTTCAGTTTGATTTTGATTTCAAGATTTGGGGGGTAGCTACCAATGAACTTCAATAACTCGAGACTTGTTGATCACAAACCAATGAAAATTTGGAACTTTTGTTCCATACATGTACCGTTTTGTAATCATAGTAAAATATTTAACAAACTTTTTCAAACTTGAATGAAATTTAGGAATAAAATTTACCCTGCGTTTCTTTTTCCTTTCAGTATATATTTGCTTCTTCCTGTGTGTTAACTATGACATATATTTTAGCATCATCAGCAAAAAGTTTAACAAAACTGCGTACTATATCAGGTAGGTCATTTATATAAACTAAAAATAGGGTCGGCCGCAACATACGTAAGGGGTACCTAGACTTACGTACCAAAGCGACCAGTAACACTGGAAGGAACACGAAATGCTGAAACTACCAAAAAGAAAAAAATAAAAGTTTTTTTTTTATCTATAGCAGATCTCTTTCAGCAGTTATCATCCCGGTGCAACAGATATTGTCTTTTTTTTTCGGGGGTGGGGGGACAGGGGGGTGGGTTGGGGGGGGGGGGAGTTGGGGTGTTTTAAGGTCACTACTGACATCTGACCCTTATTTTTTTCCCCCAACAATAATATTTTTTTTATATTTTATAATTCAGTTTTGTGTTATATTCCAACTATTTTACGACAATAAAATAGCCATGTTACCATCTGGTTTACCAGTTATGGCTCTTTCAAGAACCTTACTATGTTTACTACTATGGCCAATTTGGTCAAATTTTACTAACATGCTAAAATTTGTTATTAGTTCATTAATATAGGATGAACTTTTTTACTGTAAGTGATTTTCCACAAAGGAATAATCGGAGCAAAACACACAACGGTTTCACCGAATACAAGTGTATTTTTTTTATTTCTCATTTTCAAACAAGAAAATTCAGACACAAATCACACCAGTTTTAACAAGCATATACTGAAGATACTATTATGTAACATACTTCCTAACAATAGATTTCCTTTAAACTTTTTCAACAGATCAAACGATGTATAAGTTGTATTCTGACAGAGTATGAAGGTGAACCACCGTGTAGTTTGAGTGGTATTAAACTTTATTTACCCCTACCCTCTAAAATCATAAAAAACAATTATAAAGAAAATAATAATTATTAAGGATATTAATTTCATAACAATTCTCTTAAGTTGCATATTCTTTAACGATATCATGCATATTGGCTACTCCTGTACACAGTATGGAACATGTGACCTGAAAAATTTCTGTAAATACAACAGGAAGTACCCCCGCCCACCTTATCATATGCATTAATTTCTAAAGATAGTTATAAAAATATGATACAAAATTTTACAAAATTTCACATACAACATCCATACGCAGTATGAATAAAACATTTCTTGCTGACCAAATTAATTTTAAACTTCTGTTGTCATGGCAAGCAAAAAAAAAAAGCCTTAAACATAATGGAAAATTATCATAAAAAAGGACTTTTTGGTCATACTTTTCAATATGTTTCAACAAAATTTAACCAAAAACTTTCCATGAGTAGTTCTCGATAAAATGTAAGAATTTTGTGCAGAAGACCCGTCCATTTGATTGTTGTCATGGAAACCAAAAGAGTAATAATTTGGAAGTAAAGGATCAGGATCATCCAATATTTTTAGCGACCGCTTTTCTGTGCCTTCAGAAGTTCCCTTCGGTGAACACTCTCATTAGAACATTAATGCATCATAGCTAGCAATTTGACTTCTGTACACAATTAGGCACATGTGACCTGATTATTTTTTGAAAATACAATAGGCAGTTAGCCAAACCGCTACAACATAGAGGCCCTCCCAAGGGTTTTTGGGAACAACGGGGGAATAAGGCCATTTATTTCAGTGGAACAAGGGAACAAAAGTCTATAACTGAAGAGAACAGCGTAACAAAGGCAAGTTTGGGGAACAAGGAAGATAGAAAATCAGGATTATGATTTTGGGGAACAAGGGAAAATGCCGACTTTTTTGTTTTCAGGGGAACAAGGGAACAGGTAACCCCCCCCACACACACACACACACACACACACATATATCATACACAGAGTAATTTCTAAAGATCACTATAAAATTTGAAACAAAATTTTACAAAAATTCATGTACAGTATCCATACGCAATAAGAAATGAAAAGTTACTTTTTAACAAAATTAATTTCAAACTTCTGTTGCCATGGCAACTGGAATATGCCTTAAATATAATGGCTTATTACCATAATGAAGGTCTAGTTCTTGATAAAATACATAAAAAATGTGTGAAAAAGACCCGTCCATTTCATTGTTGTCATTGAAACCAAAAGAGTAATAATAATTTGGGAAAATAAGGAACAGGGTCAATAAGTATTTTTACCTAAACTTTAATGTAAATTCATAAGCGTTTATTTTCTAGTGATTTAAGCTTCCTATTCAACAAAATTACCCCGCTGAGGCCCTCATCAAAAACCTGACAGCTTACAATATTACATGTAACTGTGACATCATCAGTGAAGTGTTAAAAATGAAAACAATGTCAACATGGACCACTTTACGGATACCCGAAACCAGGACGCCATATTTGTTTACCGCGTTGCATTATGGACCAGTTGACGGTCATCCCATTTTCACTGTCACTTTCACTTCTTAATGGCAGAAAATCCTCTGGTTGAAAAATTTCTTAAGAAAACGAGGAATTCCCTTCAGCAACAGAAATACAGGAGATCGATTACTACTGGCTTTTGAAGCTAAGAGGCGAAATTTTGTCGTTTTGGTTGACGATAAACTGATATAGGACAAGAGTTCAGAGATTTGCTATCGCTAGAAAATGGTCAGACCCAAACAAAATGTCAGCCGGTTGGTAATCAAATTTCTCCAGTTTTCCAAACACCACACGTTTTATTTTAGATGATAATACTTTGTTCTGATTATAAAAAAGAAAAGACAAATGGTTTCTGATATGATATTTTGTCTTTTCTGTTTCTGTGTTTTGTTCTCAAATATTTACTCTAAAATTCAATTTTTTGCCAAAAATTGATCTGACTTATGCAATTTCTATAAAGTGATCTTTTTTTTTTTAAATTTTTGTCTAAGAAAATATTTTTTACTTTTCTTTGTTGAATTTGAATAATTGAATGTTTCCCAACCATATTGTGAAAATTTCAGAAAAATCGAACAAACTCATTGAAAAGTTACCTACCCTACATATTTCTGCATAACTTGCATTCATTTAGTGAATAGCAAAGATTCTGATCAGACTGGATGCACAGGCTCATTTATGTTTTCACTGATCGTTCTCGTGGCTCACTCATATATCAGACAAGGGGGTATTTATCTCCAGCCAATCTCCCACTTTTCTCTAATCTCCATCTGCCGTATCTCTTCTTCTCCTGGCCCATTATTACCCATCCTCCTTTCACCACCTTTATCGCTTCTCCCCTCTCCCTGATCTCTGTGCTCCCACCATAACCATGTCTCCTCTCCACTTTCTGTCTTCTGTCCCTTCCTGCTACCCCCCTCCCCGCCCCCCCTTCCAACCCGCCATCTTTGTGTCTTGCTTCTCCTGCCCCTGACCTCCGGCTCTCACCCTGCCCTCCACATCTATTGTTATGTCTTCCACCCCACTTCCTTTCTCATGGTGCGGCTGGGGGCAGTTGGGTGAGGCAAAGGTGTCCTGTATCTTAGCCACCGGGGCGGGACATCCAACTGATATTGGCAGTTGGGCAAGGCCTGCTATCCTTGTAGCAGGTAAGGGTAGAGGGGAAGGTTTTTATTTCTTCTGTTTCGTCACTTCCATTCATTTTCCTTTCTCCGCTGTCCCTCTCTTTCATCTCCTCTACTATCTCTTCTGTTTCTCTTCTCCCTTTTTCTGAGAGACGACACAAAATGATCCACAAGGGTTGACATGTCGTTAAACTCCAACTCAATCAATCATGACGAAGCTCGAAGTTATCACTCATAAGCCATTAACCAGGCAACTTGAGTACTACTGGGCCTGGGGGCTCAGCAGAGATGGGGTAATGGTAATGAGTAATGGTTAATGCATTAATGCACTACAATGCATTACTTTTTTTCAAAGTAATGCTAAGTAATGAGTAATGAAGGATTTTTTCATTACATGTAATGGTAATTTAATAAATTACGAGTAGGAAAAGGCTGTTGTGATGTAATGCCTGTTGGTATTACATTTTCATTACTTTATAGTAGTTTATCATCTTCATCATCGTCAGCTGCTCTTCAAGACCAAAATGACAAAAAGTTATCAGTACAGTAATAGTGAAAAAAGGAGTCAACAACAACAATAAAAATAACAATTATAATAAATAATTATATTAACAAAAAATAATACAACAACAACAACAATAATGCAAAATAATAGCAATCCATTTAAATGCTCAAAAGATATCTGCTGTTAATAAATTTTCAGGTACATAATACACTGATTATAATGGTAATGCTAACACTGCAATGTTATGGTAATGCTAATTAATTACTTTCCAATGTAATTATTTTGAATTACATCTAACTTATACTTTGATCAAAGAAAAGGTGCGTTTCTCACCCTAATTAAGGTTTGGTTAGGCAAGCAGATCTAATTTGCAGTATTCATTTGAAGAATCAACAGCACTCTAGATAAGGAGAATATTTATGATTATTTGGGAATAATTTTTCTTATTTCTCCATAAAACATTTGAGCCACGACATTAGAAAAGGGGTCTTATAGCATGTGCGAAATGTGCAGATGCAGATGTCTGCACATACATACAGTCTAATCAGTCTTCACATTTCTCTTATACAGTCTTTGGATCTTGATGAATCTGTAGTTTAAGTGATGCAAACCCTGATCGCAATGCCCATATGTGCAGACTGATCTGTCTGTGCATTTGGCATATGCTATAAGACTCCTTTTATCATGTCGAGGCTCATATGTTGTGACCACTCATTAGAACTGCCTCGGGGAGGTAGTTCTAATGAGGGGCCACAATATATATTTTTTTATGGAAAATGAACAGAAACTATCTTGGACATCATCAAATATGCTCCTTGTCTAGAGCACTGAATTCTATGATATGTAGTGAACTGCCAAGACTGACCAACCTGCATGGATACATAGGCCTAGCTGAGTCTTTAGTGTTTGTGCATTATAAAGGCTTATCATGACATGTCTCAAATGTTTTCAAATTAATTAGGTACCGTAAAACTCTAAAAATTTGGGCAGTAAAATTATATCACTCCATGGGGAAAAAATGTATGTGGGAAGTAATTAATTCTGCGAATACTCCCTGTGCAAAACTGGTTACTAGTACTTTCTTTATCAACTTTTGTGAAGGAGGTAATTTATTCATGCCCTATCTAAATGATTAGGGTACTTGCGATAGCAAAACTGAGAGACTAATATGTACTTTGATAAAGTTCAAAA
This sequence comes from Anodontia alba, assembly GCA_964016985.1. Lineage (NCBI taxonomy): Eukaryota > Metazoa > Mollusca > Bivalvia > Lucinida > Lucinidae > Anodontia > Anodontia alba. The sequence goes on from OZ024828.1 coordinate 43,273,062, forward strand.
GACTACCACATTTGTGCTTATAAGGGTACTTGCACTAAATCAGGGTGCCCCCTTAAATTTTTTTGCTAATATAACATTCATGCCATAAGCTCTTGGCAGAAATCTGTGAGATCAGGCTAATTTTTAGGGGAGATTTGACAAAATTCTATGAAATTTTCATAAAAAATCACTTTCAAGCTCACAGAAATAAGTTTAAAGCCTTTATTTTGATGAATTAAGCATATCAACTGTTGTGTAATTTATAATTAGTTCTTCATAAAACATTCTTTTAGAGGGTCTGAAGATTCTGTGAGATTTGAAATTCTTATGGGAAATGGGTTGCAAAATAGACAATTTCTGTGAGATTTTATCTCACAGTGTGAGGTATGGCATGTATGATATAACTTGTTTATACAAAATTGCTAATGCCTGACTAGATATTCTATATTTACGGAGTTCCAGATAAAGGGTTTTTTTTCTTATCATAATTTTGGGATGATTTTCTTACTTCCCCATAAAATGTATGTTGTGAACCTTCATCAGAACTGCCTCAGTGAGATGGTTCTAATAAGTGGCAATAACATGTTTTGGTGAAAAATGAACAGAAATTATCACAGAAACATTACAAAAACTCACCCTTATCTGAAGCTATGTTATTTAAATTATATATGTGTTTATAAGGCTTTGATAAACAAACTACATAAATGTTTTAGGTATATTCTATCAAAATATGCAATAACAATTGATGTCTACCATACAAGCTCCTAAATGCCAGACTGAGTCACAAATGCTAGCATTTATTTGAACTACTCAGAATTTGGTAGAAATTTGCCCTAACAGATCACTCCCTTAACCCATTTACCCTTATATGGACAAATCAAGTATTTGACTTAGCCTCAAGGGGAATACTTTTTTGGGGTATGCTAAAATTTGCAACTATTTTGTTGGGTTTAACTGATATATTGGATTTTTTTTTGGTGGTGGTGTGCGGATGGGGGGTAGGGGGGGGGGGGGGGGGTGCATGGCTGACATACCGGCTATTTTTAGGGTAAACACTAGATGCTGGAACAAAGCCTTATAGCAGGCAGGTCAGAATAGCCTCCTCCCGGGGGATAAGGAGAGAAGGGTTTTTGTCAACCATTGGTCGTTTTGCCCCTATACCCTATCCTACTCAGTTACCCAACCCCAGCCTCACAAATCCCCACCTCATATCCTATCCCACAATTACCAACCCCACCCACCATCCCTTAACCAACCCAACCCCACAATTCCCCCAAAATATCCAACCCAATACTACCCTATGCAGCATCCTGACACACCCCATGTCTCCCTTTGCGAAGGAGAATGGTTTGGGGCGAAACGACTGGGGGTGGGGGGGGGGGGGGACGACGTGGGGGGAAGACATTTCGCGCCCCCTCCCCCTCCTCCAAGACGATGTCTTACTACCGTCAGAAATAATTGGAGTGGTCTAGAATAAGTACGGTACACGATGTGCTGAAACACTGTTGCAGTTTACCACGTAGGTTTTACCCGAATACATTCAGTCAGTGACAACGTCTTTGTGTGCTTATTTTTCTGGGTGATTGTAATCATTATCACATCCCCAAACAGCGCACCTGTGTGACATGTCGTCTATTTTAATACTTCGGTCGGACACGGTATTAGTTATAAACTTGTTTACATCGAGCACATGGCTGCCAATCGGAACCAATCGGAACGACGCAAACTCTCCCAAAATGCAACGCGCCGATATCCGTAAAGTGATCCATGCTCATTTTCAACGAATTCTAATGAAGATTTTCAACCTTTAGATTTGTCTATTTCATGCAAAGTGACAAACAAAGGATTTAATGTATACTGGTATCATAGTATACTTGAGTGCTTGATCAGCCTCTTCAATGTGGGACCGAAAAACTGAAGGTAAATCATTTTATTTCCTGTCTGATTTTTTCTGTCCTCTTTTACATTGTTTCAGACTTTGATTTATTTGCAATAAATCGACATTTTCTGGGAATATAGCTCTTTTGAAAGGTCCAGAAAGGTTTAAGCTAGCGAGAGCACATTGCATTTTATCCGGGTATAATCTATAGACCTAACATTAAATTATAGATCTATTTAAGAAGATTTTTCTTTTAACATAAACACTTTTACGCAAATAAGTATATGATAAAAAGAATGCAGCTCATCCTTCGGCCTGAGACAGACAGCTCGTATAATATTCTATTTCCCTACTTTCATACGAGATGACTTGATGAGGCCCCCTTTCCCTTGAACCTGCCTCCTTGCCTCAGTCTTTCAGACATTTTGAGTGTAATCCAGTTACTATGTAGAAAAGTAGATAAAATCACGTCATAAAAATATAAAAGTCATCAAAATAAATATAAAAATTGAGAGAAACACGTTCAAATATCACTAAACCAATCCTTGGTTTGCTGTGTTCACAGTCTCTATTCGTCGTGTGACACTTCCCGCGAAAAAAAACGTAAATAGTTTTTGTGTGTTCGTTAACACCGAATGTTCGGACTGAGCGTCCGCCGTATGAATCATTTCAACGTTAGTATTTTTTTTTTTTTTTTTTTTTTTTTCTTTCTTTTCCTTTATTTGGTCAGATGAAATATATTTTATCAGTTTTTTTGTTTGTTTTTTTTTTTTTTGTTTTTTTTTGTTTTTGTTTTTTCACTATTATATGCACAGTTGACGGGTCATACTACGCGGAACGGATTTAATTAACACTAGAAATTATATATCCGGTCTAGAAAAAATGCTCCTCTATTTTAATCGAAAACCACCTTAATTATCTCCCTTGTCATTCAAGAGTTGCGGTTATTAGTACCGGTAGTGACCTTAAATATCTATTCAAGATTTCTTACACACATATTTTTGTTTTCTACTTTTTTTTCTTTTTTTTTTTTTTTTTTTTCTTTTTGCAACAACTTTAAAAAAAAAAAAAAAAAAAAAAAAAAAAAAAAAAACGATTTGTAGAAAGCTGGAGAATGAGAGAATAGGACCTATTCCGCTTTGTTAATTTCCATTCAAACATTGGTGCGTCCGTCTAAGAGTACTTCCCTCATTCTACCCATCCAATCACCCATACACCAGTCCACCCGTGATCATTTGTTCGATCGTGCATTCATTCCATGGGAATGTCTCTATGATCAGAGCTTTTGCTGGTTGCTTTTAGACACTCACTGGATCTCTAGCAACCCTTAAAGCACACAGTGAAGAGGCTGATCTGAGTCCTAGTATGTCAAAAGACAGCTTTCTGCAGGAAAACTCTATTGTGTTGGTTTTTACTGGCGATGGTAAATTTGTACCACCATACAGAAATATCTGTGTCTTTTATGTATTGCTTTGTGTATATCAGATCATTGCTAATGATGTAAAAATATAGGGTGTGTCTCTTTGACTTTAAATTACTCTTTTGAAATAACTGTCTTTAAAATACGGATATCCCTTGGTAGGAAGATAAGACTTTACTTTGGATATATAATTTTTTGGTGGAATATTGTAAGATAGACATTTACGGTAGTGAACTCTATCTTCATGAAAGGTAAGGAAAAAACATGTTGTACTTGTTTTAGAGCAAAAATATTTTTCATATAAATATTAAAGGCCCATTTACGTTTCTGAATCAATATATGTGTCAGTAGCCCACTGCTTCCAGTCAAATTCATGGTACTTTACCCCACCCACTTGCTTTTCTCAGTGGTATCCAAAATGGCTGACAGCTAGTTCTTAAGGTTATTAACGTTTGTGTTATTTTCTTGAACGTGACTGTTTCAAAGGATAATTTTATGTATTTCCTTATTTGTACATGATATCTAAAGTGACTGTTTTTATTGCTATATACACTGAAGAGTACGTTTATCAGGAAGACGTCATTTGGGAATCGGTCTTCAAGTTTTAAAACACAACTCACGCATATTCAGTCAAAATCAGTCTGGTTTGCCACCTAGGCATCCCCTTTTCATCCAAACATCCAGTTTCCTTTGGGAACGATTTTTTCCTCTAAGAGAGCACCTTTTCTGAAAGGTTTCAAGTACTAATGACGCAAATATCTTGTCTGCAAAAGTTTTGCCTTTGCAAAATAGCGGCAATCATCTCTTCACCTTGTGCCGTCTGTGATTACACATATTTTCCAACCGTGTCTGTACCAAGGGCCTTGTGAAAGACTGAGTAGTGAACTCAGGTAAGAAGAAGAAGATGAACAGTTTATCTTCATAGTGTAACACCGCTTTATTAAATTGTTACACATGTACTAGATTTTAGCTCGGACCCATCAATACCGATATGGTATTGATGGGTCCGAGATTTTAGTCAAGCTAACTTGCAAATACACACGGAAGACAGAGACCCTACGTAGAACATAAAGAAAAGATTATAAACTGACCTGTCGACTTACACCTCGAAGAGAAGGTAGTTTCGTGTACGATCTTAATGTATTCCTTGATACTGTCCGAAAGACACAGTTATCTGAAAAAAAAAATAAGCAAAATAATTAGAACAAGCAACTAACGCCTCATACGACTGTTACGAGCCAGAGCAGATTGCAGTGCAAGCTGACCAAATTTAATATATTTGAGGCAGGGTCCATTTTCTGCAGTCGGACCATTTGTTATTAAAAGCAGCGTGATATAAAAGTTACACATATTAATAAGGATAAACAGGTTGCGAAACGCATCGCAAAATGTTTGCAAAATCCCGCACATAGCCTGCAACTGATGCGTGGCAAGAACCTTATAAACTCACCGATACAGTCCGACTCGAAGGACAGCAAGACAACGAAATAGATCCGTTAGAATCATAATTTGGCAGTGCGGTGAGTCGTAAATTTATATTAATATTATTTGATTGTTTGTAGTTTTTTTCTGTTCAAATTTCAAAAGCAAGAACATGTCCGAGTCTGAATAGTAAACCTATAAACTATATATTGCAGCGCACGCTATTCCGATTCCGCATATGCTACCTGGGTTATTTCAGGAATGCTGAGCAGGCTGCGCTAGGTTGTGCAGTCTGGTCGGAATTTCTCAGGTTGCGAGAATTGGTTTAAACAATATTTTATTCATTTAAGTTCACATATATACATCGCATAATGTTATATGGTACAGGATTTGATAAAAAAATAAAAGCTTATATAAATCATCTCCTGATGAGAATTGTAACAGCTATCGGGGACACTGAGCAGGCCGCCCTTGCAGACTGACCAGTTTTTTTTTTTTTTTTTTTTTTTGTTGTTTTTTTTAAGCAACAGGCGCAAAGTGTGATTTAGTTTATAAAAATAAAAACAGTGCAGGATCGGAATAGCCCATGTAAAATGCGCGGTACCATAAGTATCGCGTAGGCCAGAAATTTAGGTTTACATACGCATTCGCAATATGCAAATGTACGCAGGAACATACAGACATGCACACACCCACATACATACACAAAGTTTTTGTTGTTTTTTTTTTTTTTTTTCTCTTTCTAAGTTGAATAGCTAATTGAATTAAATATATTAAGAAATCATTGTAAATTAATTTGTATTATTCCGCCTGCATAATCACTGTTGCAATGAAGGAAGAATTGTTGTGGAATATGTACAGTTATTTAGCTAGTTCCGGGTAAGGTTATGCTTCATAACGATTTCCAAATAACTGGATTGTTTTGGCTGATACAAAGTACTATCCTTCCTTGAAATCCCACACTAAAGAATTTGTCATTCGCATTTGGTTATCTGCCCTTGCGATGACTGTGAAGTATACCACTGATCTGGCTAGTTCCGAATAGTTTTGCTAGTTTGAATGAGGGATCCCTCGGATAATGCAGCAGCCTCTATATATTACTTTATTAACTTGTATTATGTGTTACGGAGAAAAATAATTCAATATCAATATAAAGACAATCGTCACAAACGGACAGGTTCACAAAGACCTTAAAACCTGCCGTTTCAGCCAAAATCGCATAATTTATGGCATAACGATTTTTCCGAGCATGTACACCCTCCTTACTGCATGACTTAGCGCCTACTTTCTGGATTTAATAATCTTTCCAATGTAAAAACATTTCAGTGAGGTTTAAGAAGTTGCAAAATTGTATGCGCATAAGGTTCTATTTTTACCCCCCTTCTGAAGCCCGAAATTAAAATAAGCTTGCAGTGAAATTATGTTTCCATTGTTAATTAATCCAATTGACTTCTCCGTCAGAAGGCTATAACCACGCCCATGAGTAAATCCTTAGACAAACAATATCGTGATACCTGTATTTGTCAATGAAAACTGATTCGTACCTGTATTTATCAATGAAAAAGTACATAGGTAATATTGTTTGTCTAAGCAATAACATTAATCGTTAACTGGTAAGCTATTTTGGTTGGTCAGATTTTGGTGTCATTTACTGGTCAGGTGATTTCACGGAGGACTCAAAGCAATAAAATTAACCGTTAACTGGTAAGCTATTTTGGTTGATCAGATTTTGGTGTCATTTACTGGTCAGGTGATTTCCCGGAGTCCTCCCCCGTGAAATCATCTGACCAGTAAATGACACCAAAATATTACCAATTAGCTAGGTGACGTCAAGTAGTATCATTACTACATTGTACTATATATTCGGTTCTTGATAGACTCCAATTCCGAACGACACCGTTATGTTACGTCGCTGATAGTGTAAAGTTAGAGTGCAGCTTAATGCGGATGCGTTAAAATCCTGACCAGCGTTTTAGTTGGACAATTTTAAACTTGATTTAAGTTGTTTAAATTTCGACGTGAGAGTTTACGTTTGTAACTATGGCAGAGCTTGTACAATTAGGGAAAGAGTTAGGTTATAAAGGACAGGAATTAAGAGAATGGATTACTAGGCAGCAAGAAATACAAAATGCAGATAGAGCTGCGGAACGCGAAGCCGAGAAAGCCAACGCCGAGGCCGAGAAGGCTAGGGCCGAGGTCGAGAAGGAGAAAGAGGGTCGAGGCTGGGGCCGAGAAGGCCAAAGCCGGCAGAGGCCGGGAAGGCCCAGATTGAGGCCAAAAAGATATAAAACTAGAAAGGTTACGGCACGGTAAAAAGAACTTGGAACTTTCCCATAAGATTGAATTACAAGGACTGATATAGAGCAGAGATCCCAAGTTGCCGTACTTCGATGATAGTAAAGACAAAATGGCCAGTTATTTGCCCCGGTTTGAGAAGTACGCAACAGCAATGGGATCCAACTTTAAAGGGCCGCGTAAGTGCTTTATTAAAGGGGTGGACCTTAGATGTATATGTAGGTTATCGGATGAGGACGCGGCTAGTTATGATAAACTGAAAGAGGCATTGTAAAAGAATTTTGATATGACAGAACGCGGATTTCGTAAGAAATTTCGTTATAGTAGGCCCGAGAACAAAGAGACTTTTATTCCGTTTAGTAGTAGACTTTCAAGTTTCAAGTTTTCAAGTTTTCAAGTTTCAACTTTAATCAATACTCTTAGGTTATCTTACGATAACAACATAAGGAGCAATACAATAACAACCATTTTATAATTTTATGGCAGCTTAAATGACTAGAGGAGAATCGAATAAAAAAAAAAAAAAAAAAAAGTGGAGACTGAAGAGAGCGACAGCAATCTCTTGAACTACGATACTATAGTATACACTATGGTTCTACACAATTAAATAATACTACTATGTTGATAAAATGACCGACTTCTCATTCATAAATTTGTTTGCCGAACTTTGACAGCCGATGTCAAAACTTCTCCGTGGAAAGCGTGCAAAATCAGAGTCGTGTCACTTTACACGGTTGTGGTTAACACAACGGTGTAGTTCATATTTATTTCGGCGTAGCTGTATAAGCTGGCTTTTGACATACTTATTGGTATTAGTCTCGAATGAATAAATAGTAATTTGCGATTGGTTAAAAATGTGTAAACTTCTGTAAATAAGTAGGGGTAAGTATAGAATTTACCGATGTTTGACGAATATATTCGTGACTGAACAATCACTTAATTATGACATTTATCTATTTAAAGTTGTACAGTATGGCAATGCAGATGTTAAACAATGGACAAAAATACCCATAATTTAAATAATACCAATAAAATAGTTGCAATGAAATAAATGATTATAGACGAGCTTCTAATTCTGTACAGTGTAACATGTTGATATAAGCGGCCCAAAACGCTAAGCGAACAAGGGACGTTCAAGTTTACTTCTCTCCATTGTGTCCATCATATACAGAATTAGCATGTGCCTTGTATTATGTGCAAAAGAGATGTAAAATTGCATGGTTTAATTTTATATAATAAATAAACAGGAACTATGCCAAGTTTGGTAGAAATATTGGCAACATAAATAATATTGTTCATTCTTAACTAGGTAATAGGTTTGTTGAACACCCCTTTTATTTATTCACGGTGTAAGCGGCCTATTGCGTCGGAGCGTAAACGACACGAAGAAGAAATATTACTATTTTTAGCCTCCGCTTCAGTTAGGATTTTTTAGAATATCTCTTCTCATACCGAATGGAATTTGTTCAAATAAAGCGCAGAGTACGCGAAAAATCAAGGTCTTTCTGGTGGTGTAAGCACTATTCTGCGATCTAGTCTAATTCTCGAGAACATTCGAAGAATGTTTTTGCTGTCAGTCTGGGTCACCGGAACAATGTACATGAATTTTGACGAAAAACATTCTCCGAATGTTCTCGAGAATCAGACCAGATTGCAGAATAGCACTGACACCACGAGAAAGAGCTTGATTTTCCGCGAACTCTGTACTTTATTTGAAAACAATTCATCAGGTATAAATCGAGATATTCTAAAACATCCTACCTTAAGCGGAGCTAAAAATAGTAACAAACTCTGTGCACCTAGTCATTTGGTCACGTGTTTCCCACGTCTGAAAAGTCAATGTGTTGGAGGGCCGAATGATTGTTCAAAATTTATGAATAGAGACCGTTATTTTTCGGCTATTTGAAGTATGGTGCGTAGAGTCACCATGAAATTAAGCTAGATCACTATTGTTGTTTAACCAATTCATCTTTACAATAATAATCCATTGCAATTAAATTATGCAGTAATATTCCAAACAGTTAGTTAAACGATCAAAAGAGAGAGAGAGAGAGAGAGAGAGAGATATGGCGATGTTGTTTGCTGAAGTTTTCTTGTCCTGAATTCACTTTCTCCGTTTTCTGACGGATGCAGAATTTTCCTAGTTATTCCCCTTGAATAGTAATACAGAGGCTCAACTATTATGAGATTTAATTCCAAGTTTAATACTAAGTCTTGAACATCGGAGAAAAGATAATAATAACCATTTAATAAATTATATAAAAAAAGGTAGAAATGTAATATTTAATGTGATTATCTGTTTAGATTAGAGCACTTGGTAGGAAAAGGATCTACAACTCGATAAAAATTAAAATTTAATTGATACAATAATATATTATGTGGCTAAATGGTCATTCTATGTGAACCAGTTGCTTGCAGCTTAAAATATCTGAACAGTCAGTTATCCAAATATTGACACATTCTAACTATTCTACGCCAAACTATTCACGTGAAATGTCGACATTTTACAAAGAAAAAAAAATAAGTGTCTGCTACTATTGTGATACACAGAATTTTCTCTCAAGGAAGAGAGGTCATCCCAAAGTTCAGTCCTAAATAAAAAATATAAATTGTAAGACCCCCATTTAATTTATTACTCTGTTACCCTTACTGTTTTTTACTGATAATTGACCAATTCAAAGAAAAACAAGAAGTGCCCTATCGCGCAAAAGTGTACTACCCAGCACCCCTCTGCCCTAAAATCCTAGCTGGAGCACTGAGAGTTATCCCTCTTGTTGCTATAGCAACCAAACCTGGTACGGGCTGGTTGGATTTTTTTTTTTTCACAGAAATGTTTCTTCAGTAGAAGGTCTTTAAATCTTGTTAAAAGAATTCTGTTCTGTCTCAAAATATGCTTCCAGTTGGCGTGGTTACTTTTCATTATATATGGAATTATGTAGAGTAAATTTGACAGTTCTTCTTCTGCACAACCTATGGCCCACTTTCAAAAATTTTGTACAAATGTTCCATAGGTGAATGTCTATCAAATTTGTTCAAATTATTTTGGTTGGTTCCTCATATGTCTGTCGAGAACACTTCGAACATTTTGTAATCAGCAACTAATTAGATTTCAATAATACTCACAAACATTACTGGATTAATCATCCATCAAAATTTTTCAAATTAATTTGTATCACCAAAAGAAAAAAAAATAAATCACCAACAAAGGGCAGGGTCTGATATATATATATATATATATATATATATATATATATATATATATATATATATATATATATATATATATATATATATATATATATATATATATATATATATATATATATATATATATATGTGTGCAGAAAACTTTGAAAATATCCTTCCGCCATGCTAAAAAAAATCTGCTTCCCACGTGAGCAATCCAGGGCCATCATGACCCTCTTATTACAAATTAAATACATAATGTATGTTTTTTCCAGTTTTTGCCAATCTTCATGGTCAGTGTTACACTTTGCTTACTCTTTATCAAAAAGGTGCATGGTTGGCAAGGATATTTCTAATACTAGTAAAGTATACAAATTAACACACAAAATTATGTGCTTTACATTTATTTGCTAAATTGCTTTTCATTATTTAGCACAGATGTTTACACATCTGAGTCCACTCTCTCTCTTCTGCCAACCCTTGCAATATATACAATTTTATACAGTATTAAAACTCTCTTGATTCTGTTTGAATTTGTAATAAAGTTTATATTTTAAAGGCCTTCTTCTTTTCATATTGAACCACAAAGTTGTTTCAATATTCATATTCCAGTACCTCTTACGGCGTTTATCTTTTTTAAAGATATTTCTTGTTTTTGTTGTTGTTGTCGAATTTTACGCTTTTCTTTGGAAAAATCTTCAAGGTAAGTTATCTTTTAAATATTGTTAAAATAATATAAGATTAAAGGGTTTTGGATAGTCCTTCAGTCTTTTAAACCGTGTGACTCCCGTGTTTATATTCAGGTAATCTCAGGGCCTCAGATCAGATTAGCATAGGTTTTCAATTTCAGTTATATTTATTATGCTTTTCATGCTTCGGGGTATCACTAAAACCGTCCCGTCGAGACGATCCCAGTGATAACTAGAAACGTGTAACGGAATTAAGTTGTGGAAAGTATACAGTCAGAATATGGAATATTTAACTTTGGTTTTATAATATTACAAATATATCCGTACCGACACTGATCCCAATTCTGGTGTTATTCTAAAATGTCTGGATCATATTTCGGGCTCTCACCAAATCGTCTCATCGAGATGGCCTAGTGAGCGCCCTGACAATCACCTACTCACACGTCAGTATCGAGTATCTGGTTTAGGTCAGCATGTGGGTTATAATGAAGTCGTCTCTTCGAGACGGTCTCAGCATAATCCAGTGTCTAAAATATGTCGGTGCCAACACTGATACTGGTGAAGGTATTTACTACTCTTCTAAAACTAAAAATAAAAATATAAATACTTCAGGGTCTCACCAAATAATAGTTATTTAAGTATAAATGGCCAGCCATATTGGTAGTGATGAACATACTTTTTATAAAATCATAAATTACTGGTTTTACATACGAGGTGAAGCAGATAAGAATAGTTTGATATATATATATATCTATATTTAAAAATGGAATGCCTGTAATTTCGACTATATAAGGAAATGTAGAGGGTTGAAGCTGTTCTATAAACGGGACGTAAATGAACGTTTGTTTTTTGTTGTTTTTTTTTTTTTTTTTTTTTTTTTTTTTTGTTTTTTGTTTGTTTGTTTTTTACTAAAAAGATACGGAGAGCATTTCATGTCCACATAATTATTTTGGTAATTTTCTTTTAATTATTCGTTTATGTATTGACTTTCTGCTCATACATTATATGATCCATATAAGTAGTTTTATGACGCGAGTTATTCGCCTGTACAGGTCAACGATCAATACTAAACAGCAATTAAATTGGTGTTTTATTTCTGGTTTTCCAAGAAATGCTCTGTTAAATATTTACACACGTGGGTTATACTGCGCAACAACAGAAGAAGTGAAGGTATTCAATATTTATTTTCATTTGCAACAAAATAAATTATCGCGTTAGAATTTTAATTATTTCGCAAAAACAAATCGGTATACTTGTGGTGATAGATTGATACCAGACAGAGGGTATCTACTGACATTAAAAATTTTGGTCCCAGGGGTTATGTGCCCCTGCTCTTGGGCTATATTCATATATAAAGTAATGAAAAGAATGTAGAAAATCACAGTTTCAAGGAAAAAAATGAAACTTGCAACAGTGAGCCACAATGACAGAGGGTAACTTTGACATCAAAGTCTACCCCCAGTGGGTTATGTGTCCTGCCACGAGAATATACACATGTATAAAATAATGAAAAAAATGTAAAAAAAATTAACAGTTCAAAGAGATACTGTTTAACTTGCAGCAGTGGGTCACAATGACAAAAGGTATCCACTGACATAAAAGTTTGGTTTTGAAAGATGCAGCCAAAATGAGGGTAGGGTTGGATATTTACCTCTACAACCCAACATGAGAAACTCATCAAACACAGCTTACTTGAAAACGAAAGTAGATATATTATTCTTTACAATCACACTGCCAATTTTTTACACTCACGAAAGGTCATGGCGCAGGGGCCATAGTGGGAAAATGTATGCGCATGGAGATGGGTTTTTCTTTTTTTTTTTTTTTTTTTTTGTTTGTTTGTTTGTTGTTGTTGTTTTTGCGATTTGATCCCGCATTTTTTTCCTCCTTTCTCTCTCTGTTTTTCTCCCTTTTATTTTGCTTTTTCTTGTGCATTTCGTATGCTAGGCCATTTGAGCCGCGCTTGATTGGTGTTGACGGGACTGCGTTACAAAGGTACAACGGTAAACCGAGCATTTTTTATTCGAAAATTTGACGATTGTTTTCATACTTCGGAAGCCTTTCGCGCCCTTTCTTTACCTGCTAGAGAGCTGGTGTTGATACTATTATCACCCCGCATACTGCCGTATTAAATGATACTGGAACTGGAAGATTGCTTATATTAATCTCGTCGTGAGGGTCGTTCAAAAAGTGTTGGACAGCAATTACGCATAAATACACTACCGCCGTCGAAAGGATATAAGAAGGCCGCGGATGACCAGTAGTGTCAGGTAATAACTCACACAGTTATGTCCCCATGATTTCTGAAACAGGCTAATTTTGACCTAAAAATGTCAGCAGCATAACTTCTTCAATTCATATTCATTTATTTTTTCAGTTAAAAGAATATTTTTCTTATTATTGCTCTGAAACATATATTGTGGCTACTTGTTAGAAACACAATAATGTAGTTCTAATGAATTACACAAAAGCTATGCTTTGAGGAAAAATAAGAAAATGTCTTTATTTTCATCTCAAATTGTAATTTTTACAGCCAAAACAATTCCACTATATTCAGTAGGTGTGCTTTCATAATGCCTTAGCTTGCTTGGTGCACGTGAAAGCTTTGCCCAAGTTCAAATTTAATCACATCATAACTTCATGAACTGTTACCTCAGTTGTGAATACATGTAGTTAAGTTACGATCCTTAACTACTATTAAGAGTACATCGAACATTCTGGCAGACTGGGTGGATGCCCAGGCTGATCTGAGTCTTTGATGGCGCACAGACCAACCACATTGTTGGTTTTGCTAAGTGAATGCCCGTATGTGTTCCATGTTAGGTCATATTTATATATATTTTCTTGATTTTACAAGTATTTCTTTCTACAATGGATTAAACTGGTTTTGAATAAAGTATGACACTTGAACACATAATGCTACAATTTTTAATAACTGTACCTTTCTTTTTTTTTGAAGTAGTATACTACACAGGTATATTCATTCAAGTGGAAAATAAATACTAAAAAGATAATTTTACGTCACTAAAGACAAGTTTATCTCTCCATTCATTGTTGTGGGCTATTTTTAGTGCTGCACATATACTGTAGAGAACTACTTTTGGTGTGTAATGATGTAAACAATGGGTGACATTGAATTTGGGCAGGGAGCAGTTTAGGTGCCTTTGTTAAAAAATTGATATATTTAGTTCTGTGCTGAGAATGATGAAATCAAAATACCTTTTCCCTAGAGGAAAGATGTTTCAACATGGAAAAAATAATTTCAATGAAATTTATTCATCACAGATCAAGAAATCTGCAAAATAAACTGCCACTTTTTTAAAGGCTTCAACAGCACATTTACATCTTCAAATATCTTCTTCTTTCAGTTGTATATGACGATTGAAGTATGAACTTTATGTTGAAATAACATAATATGTCCAACAATTTGACTTTATACATATATCCAAACCCATTTGTAACAACTGTTTATTTCATCCAGTTTGGACTATTTTACTGATTATCCCCTTAAGTAAATGGTTAGCGATGGCGAAAGTGGAAAAGACGTACGAAGCGGTATGCGATTTGTTTAGAATCATGTAATAGAGAACTGTATGGCAATTTAAAGCCCAAGACGTCAAGAATTTAGATGAGATGGCTAGAGAAGCCGACTTGTTTGCTGAAGAATTCCGTTAGAATCATAATTGAACCGTTCGGTGAGTCGTAAATTATATTAATATTATTTAATTGTTTGTAGGTTTTTCTCAAATTTCAAAAGCAAGAACATGTCCGAGTCTGAATAGTAAACCTATAAACTATATATTGCAGCGCACGCTAGTCCGATTCCGCATATGCTACCTGGGTTATTTCAGGAATGCTGAGCAGGCTGCGCTAGGTTGTGCAGTCTGGTCGGAATTTCTCAGGTTGCGAGAATTGTAACAGCTATTGGGGACACTGAGCAGGCCGCCCTGGCATGTGCGAACTACCAGGTTTTTTTTTTTTTTTTTTTTTTTTTTTTGAAGCAGCAAGCGCAAGGGGTGATTTAGTTTATACAAATAAAAACAGTGCAGGATCGGAATAGCCCATGTAAAATGCGCGGTAACATAAGACCCGGGTATGCCAGAAATTTAGGTTTACATACGCGTACGCAATTCGAAATATACGCTGGAACATACTGATATGCACACACCCACATACATACACAAAGTTTTTTGGGTTTTTTCTCTCTCTTTCTAAGTTGAATAGCTAATTGAATTAATTATATTAAGAAATCATTGTAAATTAATTTGTATTATTCCGCCTGCATAATCACTGTTGCAATGAAGGATGAAAATTTAGGAGTATTGTTGTGGAACATGCATACTATTTTAAGTTTTCCGATTTCGTCTGATCAGGGCACCGAGTTTATAATAGTTTGAGTTGAGCCAATTCCCTCTGATCATTATCCGAAAGTCGGAGGTGTTTGACATTAGTAATGGCTGTGGCATTTAGGGTTGCGACATTTGGAACGTCATGTCCCTGATTGTCATTCATACATTACAATCATTTGTGTATGTATGGAATAGCTTACAAATAGAGGATCTTACACGAGTGGAAGATTCTGTTTATAATATGATCATTTAAATTGGATTTTATCGCCTTTAAAGTTGACAATTGTTAAACAGAAAATGCATGGTTGATATGGACGTCGTCATGACGTTACTTGTACCCGCCAAAGTGTTATATAACGTGTGGTCATACGATTTTAATGACATGACGTTATCCACTGAATAACAGCGACGGCATATGATAAATAGAGGATCTTACATGAGTGGTCATTTAATATGGAATTTATGAAACGAGCTTGGGTAATTTCGGGGTATTTTGCGAGCCTTGGCGAGCAAAATGCCGAAATTACCCAACAAGTTTCATAAATTTCATATTAAATGACCACGAATGAAAGATTCTGTTTATCACATGGCCCTTTCGATGACAAAAAAAAATGCACAAAATATATTAAGATAACGGCTTTCCATAGCTAAGCGGAACAACTCACAACCAAGGATTCAGTAGTACTACGCAACAAAAATAGTTCGCATATTATTTGATAAGTACCGAAAATAACTAGAAACAAGATAAATATGCCATTTATTACTTCATTAAACTGTAGGAATTAATATTGATTTTTATTTGAGCGAATATATATTTCATTTGAATAAACGAATTTAAAAATAAATATTCCCTTCAACGTCATTCAGCGAGTCAATACGTCACTGAGAATCAGTAGGGAAATTACCCGAAGTCAGCTGTCATATTTAAAGGTCACTGATTTATATGGTGGTTGATACATCCAAGTAAATGACAGATTTCAAGAACATAAAACATTTTAACTGTAGTTTAGATTTCAATTTGACACATTTATTGACTGTCGGAGTCATGTTATCCCCCAATGCTTTTTTGGAGGAGGTGATTTTTTTTTTCATTGACTGTTTGACAACATCGAATGATCGATGTTGCCAAATATGTTGCCGGAAAACATCGAATTTTAACCACCATGAATATTTCTGGTAGCTGTGTTATTCACACTGTGTGTTGTCTCTTCCCCTTCCATCGGTCTGATATTTATCGTTCATCTCACAAATCTCAAAATTGAAGGCAGGATCTGTTTCAAAAGTGAAAGTTGCACCCGCGAACGCGGACACCATCTTGGTTGCTATCAATAAGCGGAGTAATACGAATATTAATGAGGGTAATTAGGCTAACCAATGGGAAGCCTTGCAGGTGTTATTACACGTGTGGTTATATGATTTTTATGACATGGGTAACTTGGCGGTCATGTGATAAATGATGTTATAACGTTAAGCGGACGGCGTTGCAGCTGGCGCTCACCATCGACCGCATCGACGTAATTAATAAGGATAGAGGTCACGGATGAGTCACTTCGACGTCAGTGATGGGTCTATCATGGCGTCGGATATTCAACCGCGACGTCAATGACGTCACTCACTCTATACGGTGACGTGCGTTATTGTAGAATAATGAGTAGAATCATAGCAGGCTTCATTTTATGTTATTATAGAACATGTCTGTGTTTTGTTTATTTTAATTGTGTCTTTCCATGTCCTTCCAAGGACAGTTCATGTCAATATGAGGTGTAGTACCTAAGCTAGATTCCAGTCTTGGGCGAGCAAAGGCCGCCAGACCCGAATCTAGAAGTCCTAATCGACAATGTTAGCAGCCAGAAGTGTGAACAAGTCAAGAATGTTCACGTGATTGGGATATAAAAAAAAAATTAAGGCTGTAAATAGATAGATATAAAAAGACGAGCTCAATCAATAATTAAAATGCAACTCAGAAAATTAAAAACCAAAGGTGCCATAGAAATAATTTTGAAAAGGGAGGCAATCTCTTCACATTGGCACACAGAGTTATCCTCATTTGGTTGAGTTTATACTGAGTGTATTAAATTGATTAACCAAGCCAGGTTAATCAAGTAATATACTAGTATAATTCCCCAGCCGTGCCAACGTGAAGAGATTTGCGTCAAACTGTGTGTGTAGTGTTTATATTATGTCTGTATTATTATATGTGTTGTAAATAGTACATGTAAAAAGAAAAATGTAAAAAAAAAAAGAAAAATCTTACTTTGTTAGAGTCTTCTGTGCAATAGTACAGTTAGGCATCGCCAAACCCGGAGCTTAATCAAATTGGAAGTCACCCTCGTACTTGGCCGCCTATGGCGTAACAGCGACAAATGACATAAACAGGAAATCAGGTTATCGATCTTCAGTGGCTGTTTCAAAAGCCTTTTTAGTGTTATTTATGACTACCCACTTTAAAAAAAAAAACAAAAAAAAAAAAAAAAAAAAAACACCTTAGCTTTGATGGTTAGTCTTCAGAAAAAGTAAAAACAGACAATTAATCCACATAAAAGGATATTATGTAATACAGATTTTATGTGACTACACATGTTTAGCAGACCCAATAAGATAAACGCTTTTGCTACTCTCTTTATCTGCACGACGTTGAGTCGGTCCGCAAACTCAGTGATCATGTGATGGCTCAATCCTAAACTTTTTATACGGCTTGTGTCTAACTTTACTATTCTATGGTAAGGTTCACCTTGGTCCTACTTCCTGTTTTCTTAGGCTCTGACTTTCGGAGAGCCCTCCTGAATATTTCATGATGTTGTTGAGAAGTTACTTTATGTGTGAAGCCCTCCTGTATATTTTATCATACTGTTGAGAAGTTAATTTATGTTGTTGTTTTTTTTTTTTTTTTTTTGTTTTTTTTTTTGTTGTTTTTTTTTTACGCTGGTCTACTGATGAGTAAGAAAACCCCTATGCGGACCGAAAAAATACATGAAACTGGAACTGTATCAGGATTAAGGGTGATGGTGTTGAAGTCCCTGCCTTGTAAAAGTTTCAACTATTGAAATTCTAAGGAGGTGTTTCTATTGCTGTTCTTCTTCATTTGTTTGGTCTCTTTTCATTCGTTCGTTCTGTTTTCATAGTGTTGCTTTATGCAATTAAACCCTCATTAGGTGCCTTCAAAAGCTGTAATCCGTGACTGTAGTCTTGTATACGCATATTTAATTTTTCACTACGTCACTGTCACTAATAAAAATCACTATGCTTGTCTGTATTATAGATATGACAGGTCAGTGGCATGTTAATATTTTTACTAATGAAAATAGTTTTCTTTGGTTTTAGTGTTACCGAACGAGTTAGTTACAGAAAATTACGTGCATCCAGCGCACCAAACTGGTAAAATTATACTATTATATATATTATATTACGTTACTGCTGCTGGCCTCCCGAGAGCGACATCATACTAATTTATACCTGATTGCAGGTTAGATATTTACCTGTGTTCCTATCCCGTTTATAACAATTTCTAACTTTACGTTTCTTTGGACGTATTAGACTTAGCTATATATTATCGGTTGTTGTTATACTCAGTATGCATTGGTCCCACCGCCTGTTTGCATCGCTACTTACTGCCTATAATAGCCGGTACGCATACTGCTTTTTATCTGATGGTATTACTTCCTTTACTACTATATGAGTATCACAAATAGATTAAAAATTACAATTTGTCCTATTAGGTTACATTCTGCTTCTTCTTTACAGATTCCCAGTTCTACTGCTAGATTTAACTCCTTATTACCTACTGTTAACGTTTCGCCTTTGAAACTTCACTCTGTATCATCTATAAATTTATATGGCGCTTCCAATTATATTTTCCGTAATCACCTTAGAATTAGACTTTCTCGAATTAAATCTCCTATACTTCTCAAATATAAGAATCCGTATGAAAGGTATGTACCCTAATATTCCTAAGAGCAATGCCAAGAATTGCATCTGCTGCAATCATTTAATTTGTCAGTAAACAATTATTTTTTTCAGTTAATCATAGGCAATTTTTTAATTGTAAACAACTCTGATTTAGACTGAAAATCAGAGGATGTTATATATGTGCTCACTTTGTTTTGAAATTTCATTTATGGATTCCTCATGAAAAAAATAGGTGACCCGTATTTTTTCTTATCCGAATTATCTCCCATTTTAGTGTCATTTTCCTTTTAATAAAATAACATTGAAATCTCGACAGCAAGATGTCTAAAAAAGTATTTGAGCTAGAGTCTTGATATTTGGAATACTGATTGGGACTGAGGAGGAGATCACCTGAATATATTTTCAACCAATTAAATGAAATTTGTTGAAGTTATGGCCCTCTGCAATTTTAGGCTATTTAATCTTGTTGCTTTCATGTGCATAGCATAAGTTTAGAAACGTGTAAGCTAATGTTTTGAAATTTCATATATATATTTCTCATGAAAAAATAAGTGACCCGTATTTTTTTCTTATCCGAATTATCTCCCTTTTTAGAGATATTTCCCTTTTAATAAAATAACATTGAATTCTCGTTAGCAAGATATCTCAAAGTATTTGAGCTAGAGACTTGGTATTTGGTATTCTGATTTGAACTGAGGAGGAGATCATCTGATTAAAGTTTCAGCCAATTTTATTTAATGTTGTTGGAGTTATGGTCCTTTGCAATTTTTGGCCGTTTAATGTTGTTGCTTTCTAATGCATAGCATAACTTTAAAATCATGTATATTTATGTTTTAAAATTCATATATGGATTTGTCATGAAAAAATAGGTGACCCGTTATTTTTTCTTATCTGAATTGTCTCCTATTTTAGAGTTATTTCCCTTTTAATAAAATAACATTAAAATCTCGTTAGCAAGATATCTCAAAAAATATTTGAGCTAGAGCCTTGAGATTTGGTATACTGATTGGGACTGAGGAGATCATCTGAAAATATTTTCAACCAATTAAATGAAATGTTGTTGAAGTTATGGCCCTCTGCAATTTTAGACTATTTAATCTTGTTGCTTTCATGTGCATAGCATAAGTTTAGAACCATGTAAGCTAATGTTTTGAAATCTCATATATATATTCCTCATGAAAAATTAAGTGACCCGTATTTTTTTCTTATCCGAATCATGTCCCGTTTTAGAGATATTTTCCTTTTAATAAAATAATATTGAATTCTCGTTAGCAAGATATCTCAAAGTATTTGAGCTAGAAACTAGGTATTTGGTATTCTGATTGGAACTGAGGAGGCGATCACCTGATAAAATTTTTAGCCAATTTTTTTTTTTTAAATTAAGTTGGAGTTATGGTCCTTTGCAATTTTTGGCCGTTTAATGTTGTTGCTTTCTTGTGCATAGCATAACTTTAAAATCATGTATATTCATGTTTTAAAATTTCATATATGGATTTGTCAGGAAAAAATAGGTGACCCGTATTTTTTTCTTATCTGAATTATCTCCCATTTTAGAGTTATTTCCCTTTTAATAAAATAACATTAAAATCTCGTTAGCAAGATATCTCAAAAAGTATTTGAGCTAGAGCCTTGAGATTTGGTATATTGATTGGGACTGTGGAGATCACCTGATTAAATTTTCAACCAGTTAAATGAAATGTTGTTGAAGTTATGGCCCTCTGCAATTTTAGGCTATTTAATCTTGTTGCTTTCATGTGCATAGCATAACTTTAAAACCATCTATGCTTATGTTTTGAAATTTCATATATGGACTCCTCATAAAAAAAATAAGTGGCCCATATTTTTTTCTTATGCGAAATATCTCCCGTTTTAGAGATATTTCCCTTTTAATAAAATAACATTGAATTCTCGTTAGCCAGATATCTCAAAAGGTGTTTGAACTAGAGCCTTGATTGGTTGTGAGGAGGAGATCACCTGATTAAATTTTCAAGCACTTAAATGAAATGTTGTTGGAGTTATGGCCCTTTGCAATTTTAGGCTATTTAATCTTGTTGCTTTATTGTGCATAGCATAAGCTTAGAACCATATATGCTAATGTTTTGAAATTTCAAATATGGATTCCTTATGAAAACATAGGTGACCTGTATTTGTTTTCTTATCCGAATTATCTCCCAGTTTAGAGTTATTTCCCTTTAATAAAATAACATTGAAATCTCGTTAGCAAGATGTCTCAAAAGGTATTCCAGCTAGACCCTGGGTAATTGGTATACCGATTGGGACTTAGGAGGAGATCACCTGATTAAATTTTCAACAGTTATATGAAATGCTGTTGGAGTTATAGCCCTTTGCAATTTTTGGCTATTAAATGTTCTTGCTTCCTTGTGCATAGCATAACTTTAAAATCATGTATGTTTATGTTTTGAAATTTCATTTATGGATTCTTTATGGAAAAATAGGTGACCTGTATTTTTTTCTTATCCGAATTATCTCCCATTTTAGAGTTATTCCCCTTTTAATAAAATAACATTGAAATCTCGTTAGCAAGATATCTCAAAAAAAAAAAATGAGCTAGAGCCTTGATATTAGTATAATAATTGTGACTGAGGAGGAGATCACCTGATTAGATTTTTAACTAATTAAATGGAATGTTGTTGGAGTTATGGGCGCTTTGATTTTTTTTTTTTTTTTTTTTTTTTTGTCCATTTAGTGTTGTTGCTTTATTGTGCATAGCATGCTAATGTTTTGGAATTTCATATATGGATTCCTCATGAAACAAGCAAATTCAGAGAATTTATGTCCCGCGCCTATTAAAAAACTTCCAAACAAGAGCATCGTTGAAAATGAAGAATGCTCCCCGAAAATGCGCAGTAGTGGGAGGGTTATGTTAGTGAAAGAGTAAAATTCATTAAGAGATATGCTACGGACAAGCTTATTATTGCAATCAAAGCACTGTAGAATGGTATAAAACTGTAGGAGGAGTTGCACTCACAAGGTACCTACTACACATTCATAGTATTGAAGCATGAAAAAAGTCTGTTAAAAATGTAAAAATAGTGAAAAAAAATAATTTAAGGATTCTGTAAAAAGCACATGCATATTTTTAGACTATGATTAAAACAACTGTATGTAAAAAAAAAAAAAAAAAAAAAAAAAAAATATATATATATATATTTATTTCAAGATTCTGTACAAACTCGGAACCATGCAAAAAAGTCTAAGTTTAAAATGTAAAAATAGTGGAAAAAAAAAAAAACAAATAATTTAAGGATTCCGTAAAAAGCACATGCATATTTTTAGACTATGATTAAAACAACTGTAAAGTTTCAAAAGGATCGGTCCAAAACTGTGGGAGGAGTTGCGCTCACAAGGTACCTACTACAAACTCGGAACTATTCATAGTATTGAAGCATGAAAAAAAGTTTTAAGTTAAAAATGTGAAAAATTTAAAAAAAAAAAAAAAAAAAAAAATGTTTCAAGATTCTGGAAAAAAACTCATGCATATCTTCAGACATGATTAAGATACCTGTGAAGTTTCAGAAGAATCGGTATAAACCTGTAGGAGGAGTTGCGCTCACAAGGTTCCTACTACAAACTCGGACCCATGCAAAAATGTCTAAGTTAAAAATGTAAAAAAAAAATAAGATTCTGTAAAAAGCACATGCATATCTTCAGACCATGATTAAAACACCTGTAAAGTTTCAAAAGGATCAGTTCAAAACTGTAGGAGGAGTTGCGCTCACAAGGTTCCCACTACAAACTCGGAACTATGCAAAAAAAACAAAAGTCTAAGTTGAAAATGTGTAAAAAGTGAAACAAAAATAACTTAAGGATCCTGTAAAAAGCACATGCACATCTTCAGACCATGATTAAAACACCTGTAAAGTTTCAAAAGGATCGGTCTAAAACGGTAGGAGGAATTGCGCTCACAAGGTACCTACTACAAACTCGGAACCCCGCACCACATACCACGCACCACGGAAAGCCAAATACCATGTCCCCTCGCTTTTCTTCGAGAAGGCGGGGGACAAAAATAGGTGACTCGTATTTTTTTTCTTATCCCCCACTTTAGAGTTGTTTCCTTTTTAATAAAATAACATTGAAATCTCGTTAGCAAGATATCTCAAGAAGTGTTTGAGCTAGAGCCTTGATAATTATTAGGTATACTGATTGGGACTGAGGAGGAGATCACCTGATTATATTTTCAAGCAATTAAATGAAATGTTACTGGACTTATGACCCTTTGCAATGTTTGGCCATTTAATGGTGTTGCTTTCTTGTGCATAGCATAACTTTAGAACCATGTTATTGTTTTGAAATTCCATATATGGATTCTTCATGAAAAACTAAGTGACCCGTGTTTTTCTTTTTTTTTTTTTTTTTTTTTTTTTTCTTTTTTTTTTCATCCGAATTTTCTCCCATTTTAGAGTTATTTCCCTTTTAATAAAATAACATTGAAATCTCGTAAGCAAGATATCTCAAATAGTATTTTTGCTAGAGCCTTGATATTTGGTATACTGATTGGGACTGAGGGGAAAATCATCTGATTAAATTTTCAACTAATTGATTGAAAAATTGTTGGAGTTATGGCCCTTTGCAATTTTTGGCCATTTAATGTTGTTGCTTTATTTTGCAAGTAATAACTTTAGAAGCATGTATGCTAATGTTTTGAAATTTCATATATGGATTCCGCATGAAAAAATAGGTGACCCGTATTTTTTTTATCCGAATTATCTCCTATTTTATAGTTATTTCCCTTTTAATAAAATAAGATTGAAATCTCGTATATTTGTACCGTTGTTACCGTCATGGCAAGCAGTGATGGAGTCAAGCAGTGTTGGGGTCAGGCAGTTGGAGGCATTCAGCTCTAGTGTTTTAGTATTTCTACGGTTCTAAGATGTACGCAGTTACCATTAGGTGAACGCGAAAAAGTTCCAAAAAGAAAACTGATCTTCTCTTTAGCGAGACTGAACAGGCCACGCTCACAGAAAACGGTCCTTTCAAGGAATCGGATATAAGTTTAGTGACATGTTACGACAAAAGAAAACAAAACTTTCTCGAAAATAGATGAAGAGGAACTGCGACAGGAACTGCGACAGAAACAATCAACGGCAAAACCTTCAGCAACGAAACTTGAAACGTTTTAGAAGAATAAATCCTATAGATGGTAGCCAATGTTATTGCCGTTTCTCACTGTATCTACCGGACAATAAATAATATCACATTGTCTGCTTCCGTTTTACAATGAAAAAAAAATCGCAATAGGTTGGAGTGGTGCTGCAAAATTTAGCAGTTAGAGTAACCAGTGCTGCAAGTTATAATAAAGATTAAGCTGTTTTGCGGATTTCCTTACGCGTAATTAGCTCACCTGATGCCGTCGCCTTTTGTCTGTTGTCTGTCCGTCCGTCTGTCCTTCTGTCGCATTCTAATGTTTCGTTTTATTCCGCTTCTGCCTTCTACCGTATTGTCCTAAATTTTGTCTCTTTCATACGATCGTTTCAAAGATTAACGTACGTGTTTTCATGACATAAGATTACCTGCGCACATAGCGAAGACCCAGATCAGCCTAATCATCGCTGTTTGCAAGAAAAAAGAACAAACGTTTTGGGTAACAGCTAAAATCAGTCTATTCACACCGCTCCACAAAGAAAACTCATCAGGCTGGACGGATGCCCAAGCTGATCCGAGTCATCGCTAGACACACATGTCAGTTTGCTGGTATTATCGTGCGGCACCGCAAACATGCCCCGTCCCGTGTTTAGCATCTATAAAGACCCCGGGTTTGCTTTGAAAAGCAATAAAATTCCGCCTTATCGGAAGGAGGCCTGTATTAGGGCGCGAGCCTCTCAGTGTTAGTTTATTTAGGTGTTACAAGAAAATCTTCCATTTAATCAATTGTCATAATTTACCGACAATGGATATATACCTCCTTCTGGCGCGAGATCGTGATTATAGAGGTTAAGTAATGTTTTGTTTATTATCAAAACATTTGAGAAAGATGACACACAGAATAATTATTAATCCGTGGAATGTTGTGGCAAACTTATTCATTTATTTAAGTGTATCTGCATGTCTTTACGATAAATGGGATATTAAACAAAAGTATGACCGGGTACAGATGCTTTATTACTCTACCTGCCATGAGAAACTTACAAGGTGTAAAACTTATTTATCGGTTCAGAAAATAAGAAAATACTTCAACACATCGAAAAGACCAATTAAAACGACTTTAAATCATCGGAACCTATTGTATCAGTGTATCAGATCGGCTATTAACCCCATCGTTTGCTTACATATACTTTGTCGATTTTTCAGTTGAAGAGCGCCCGGTAAAGGAGACAACAATGTGAAAAGGGCCCATTGACACGAAACATGGTAGGAAGTATCGGGGCGACTTGCAGATCAAAAATAGCTAAAATCGTTTCGACCCAAAATTCAAGCTGGCCACCATGGCCGCCATCTTTAAAATATATTTTGAACTTCTCCTGAACCGAAGGGCCATTTTGACTCGAAACTTGGTAGGAAGTATAAGAGTACTTTGTAGATAAAAATAGCGAAAATTGTTCCGATCCAAAATCCAAGATAGCCGCCATCTTACAAATCTATTTTGAACTTCTTCTCTTGGACCGAAAGGCCAGTTGACTCGAAACTTGTGGGAAGTATCGGGGCGACTTGTAGATCAAGAAAAGCTAAGGTGGATCCGATCGGAAATCCAAGATGGCGACCATGATCCAAGATGGCGATCATGGTCACCATCTTGGAAATCTATTTTGAACTTCTCTGAACCAAAACGCCAATTGACTCGAAACTTGGTAGGAAGTATCGTGGTGACTTGAAGATCAAAAATAGCTATTGAAAACTGTTCCGATCGGAAATAAAAGATGGCCGCCACGGCTGTCATACTTTGAATATCATCTTCAGAACGGAAAGGCTAATTGACTCAAAACTTGATAGGAAGTACCAGAGCAATTTGTAGATAAAAAAATAGCTATAATCATTCCGATTGGATATGTCACTGTTGCCATCTTGAAAATAATGTTGATCTTCTTCTCCTGAACGGTCAGTTGACTCAAAACTTGGTAGGAAGTATCGTGGTGCCTCGTACATCAAAAATAGCTTAATTGTTTCGATCAGAAATCCAATATGCTGTCACCGCCGCCATCTTGATAATGTATTTTGAACTTCTTGTCCTGACACAAAACTTGGTAGGGAGTATCGGAGTGACTTATGGATCAAAAATGAAGTCCAATTGGAAATCCAAGATGGGTGCCACAGACGCCAGCTTGAAAATATAT
The DNA here is from genome assembly GCA_964016985.1 of Anodontia alba. Taxonomy (NCBI): domain Eukaryota; kingdom Metazoa; phylum Mollusca; class Bivalvia; order Lucinida; family Lucinidae; genus Anodontia; species Anodontia alba. Next base: position 43,299,479 of record OZ024828.1, read on the forward strand.
ATTTTGTAATTCTTCTATTTAACCGAAAGGCCAAATTGACTCGAACCTTCATTGGAAGTACCGATGTGGCTTGTAGATTAAACACAGCTAAAATAGTTCAGATTGGAAACCTAAAATGGCCACCATGGCGGCTATCTTGAAAATCTATTTTCGAACTTCTCCTAAACCAAAATGCCAGTTAATTTGAAACTTGGAAGGTAGTATCGGGGCGACTTGTAGATCAAAAATAGTTAAAATCGTTCCCTTCTGCTAGCCGCCATCGCTGCCATCTTGAAAATCTGTTTTGAACTTCTTCTTCTGAATGGAATGACCAATTGACTTAAAACTTGGTAGGAAGTAACAGAACAACTTGTAGATCAAAATTAGCTGAAATCGTTTTTATCAGAAATCCAGGATGGCTGCTACGGCCGTCATCTTGGAAATCTATTTTGAACTTCCCCTAAACCGAAAGTCCAATTGACTAGAAACCTGTTAAAAAGTATCGTGGTGACTTTAGATAAAAAAATAGGTAAAACTGTTCGGATTGGAAATCCAAGTTGGCCGCCTCGGCCGCCGTCTTCAAAATCTATTTTGACCTTCTTCTTCTGAACTCAAAGGCAAATTGACTCAAAAATTGATAGGAACTATCGGGATGACGTAGATAGAAAAAAAATAGCTAAAATCATTCAAGTGGGGAATCCAAGATGGTATTCGGGCAATTTGTTCCAGGTGAGCATTATCAGAAGAAGTAATTATTATTTGGAATGGTTAGGGGAAGTGATAACGGGTTAGCATCCTCTTCATATGTGAGACGGATCACAATGGGGTGTTCTCCAGAGTAGATAAAAGGTGTATTATATGCAAACTACGCTATTGAAGCGCACAAAAATGGGCTGGGCATCCTATATTTGCACTCTGAAATTTCTATCTTGCTAGGAAGTGGGGGCATGCATATGCAAACTCGTCTGGACATATGTCATTTATATGCGTTCATGGAGGAGCTGTGTCGCGACTCGACTCCATTGAGAGCTCTATATGCAAAGAAAGCAAGCAATGTCTTCAGTGACATCAAATAATGCACTTTGTTTTCACACATCTTTAGACAACAAAGTTAATTACAGTTATCTGAATCGCAGTATATCTATACATATATTGTAGGTACAGAGCAGTTGATTTTATATGATTCGCGCAATTTTGTGCATCGCTGTATAAGTAGACATACGTTGTAAACAAAGATCGGTTGATTCTATGAGAACCGCGCCATTTAATGTATCGCTATAAATACAGCCATATATTGTAGAAAAAGATTGGTTGATTTATATGACCCGCGCCGTTTATGTATCGCTGTTAATATAGACAAACATTGTAGACAAAATTCTGCTGTTTTATGTGATCCACGCCATATATATAGCGCTGTAAATATAGACATACATTGTAGACAAAGATCAGTTGATTTATGTGATTCTCGCGATTTAATGTATCGCTGAAAATAAAGGCATATACTGTAGACAAAGATCGGTCGACTTATGTGAACCGCGCCATTTAATGTCTCGCTATAAATAGACATATATTGCAGACATAGATCGATTAATTTATGCCATCCGCGCCATTTAATGTATCGCTGTAAATATAGACATGCATAATAGACAAAGATCGGTTGATTCTATGCGAACCACGCCATTTAATGTTTAGGAAATAAATTATTCCAAACCGTGCTCAAATGCCTAAGATAAAGCACAGTTGAGTTTAGGTTGTAAGCATTTGAGCACGAGCGAGCGCAGCGAGCGAGTGCTCAAATGGATACAACCCAAACTCAACTGTGCTTTATCTGGGGCATTTGAGCACGGTTCGGAATAATTTATTTCTTTTCTAACACCCCTCATTCAGCGAGTTTTGCATAAATGATTTTTTTTTATCGATTTTCATTATTATTTTTATTACCTGACTTCCCCTTTGGTAGTTGACAATACCTCTTAAGCATTACGTCACGCGGTTACGTAGTTACAAGGTTCGATGACGAATATTCAAAATGGCGGATAACTAATGCGAATCAGCTGATGGTGTAAAATATAAATAAACGATGTATTAATATAAAAACTTAAATCCTGTGTCATGAAAGAATTGCAAAACGTATGAAATTTGAGTGCCGCGATGGACTTCTCATAATAAGGACAGATATAAAACAGCAAATAAAATGTTAACCGGCTTACTTTCGTTTTCGAACGTCAACAAATACACGATGGAAACAAGAAGTAAAACGAATGTGTTTGAATGGTGTAACCTGTAGAGAAACTCAACAGGTAAAAAAAAGTCAAAGAACTGCAATATACTCATAGATCATTTTCTGTCTTAATAAATAATATATTTTTTTATGAATATGAATGTTTCGGCCAATATTGTAAGCTATTCTGGCGTCCATAGTTACCAGGGGGCGAAACTTTCGCAAATATGATTGGTTTCCCGTCCATAGCGCGCGACGAAATTCCTGTGCTCAAATACCTTAGATAAAGCAAGGCTAGAAATGTAAAGACAAATAAGGAACAACACGTGCAGGGGTGTTAGAAATTACGATAAATATATACATACATTGCAGACAAAGATCGGTTGATTTCCGTGATCAACGGAATTTAATATATCGTTGTAAATAAAAATTTCGTGTTAACTGCGCCGTTTAATGTATCGCTGTAAATATAATTCTGCTGTTTTATGTGATCCACGCCATATTTATAGCGCTATAAATATAGACATACACTGTAGACAAAGATCGGTTGATTTATGTGATCCACACAATTTAATGTATCGCTATGAATATAGACATACACTGTAGACAAAGATCGGCTGATTTATTTGAACCGCGCCGTTAAATGTCTCGCTATAAATATAGAAATATATTGCAAACATAGATCGGTTGATTTATGTCATCCGCGCCATTTAATGTATCGCTGTAAATATAAACATACATAATTGACAAAGATCGGTTGTTCCTAAGCAGTCTGCGCCATTTAATATATCACTATAAATATAAACACACATTGTAGACTATGATAGGTTGATTTATGTGATTTGCGCATTTAATGTATCGCTGTAAATACAGACATGCATTCTAGACAAAGATCGGTTGATTCGATTTGAACCGCACCATTTAATGTATCGCTGTAAATATAGACACTCACTGCAGTTAAAGATTGGTTGAATTATGTGATCCACGCCATTTAATGTATCGCTGTAAATCTAGACATACATTGATTGATTTATGTGATCCACGCCATTTAATGTATCGTTGTAGACAAAGATCGGCTGAATCTATATGAACGACGAAATATAATGTATCGCTGTAAATATAGATAAGCACAGTGGACAAAGATCGGTTTATTTATGTGACCCATACCATTTAATGTATCGCTGTAAATACAGACATATATTATAGACAAAGTCGGTTGATTCTATGTAAACCGCGCCATTTAATGTATCGCTGCAAATATAGACATACTCGTACATTGCAGACAAAGGTCGGTTAGTTCTATGTGAACTGCGCCATTAAATGTATCACTGTGCATATAGACATACATTGAAGAAAAAGGTCGGTTGAATTATATTATTCAAGTGACGTATCGCTGTAAATATAGACATACATTGTAGACAAAGATAGGTTGATTAATGCGATCCACCCATTAAAAATAGTCATACGTTACAGACAAAGATCAGTTGATTCTATGTAAACCACGCCATTTAACGTATCGCTGATAATTTAGACATACGCTGTAGACAAAAATCGGTTGAGTTTCGTGCTCCTTGCCATTTTGAGTATCGCTGTAAATATAGACAGATCAGTTGATTTATGTGATCCACGCACTTTAATGTATCGCTGTAAACAAAGATCGGCTATGTGAACCGCGCCATTTAATGTATCGATGTAAATAATGATGTACATTGTAGACAATGATTGGTTGATTCTTTGTTAACCGCGCTAAACGTATCGCTATTGTATACACAGATCAGTTGATTTGTGATCCGCGACATTTAACGTATTGCTGTAAATATAGACATATATTGTAGACAGAGATCGGGGCTTCTCTCTGATCCGCGCCGTTTAATGCATAGACATACATTGTAGCAAAGATCGGTTGATTCTGTATGAACCGCGCCTTTAAATGTATCGCTGTAAATATAGACATACACTGTAGACAAAGATCGGTTGATTTGTATTATACCCGCCATTGGTGTAATCCGCGATATTTTATGTAAAGTTGTCAATATAGACGTACAATGTTGACAAAGATCGGTTCATTCTATGCGATCCACGCCATAATACATCACTGTATATATAAACCTACATTGTAGGCTAAGTTCGGTTGATTTATGTGATTTGCGTTATTTAATGTATCGCTGTAAATATAGACATACATTGTAGACAAAGATCAGTTGATTTATGTGAAACACCATTTAATGAAACGACGCTGTAAATATACACTGTAGACAAAGGGCGGTCAATTTATGTGATATGTGTCATTTAGTTGGTCTACTTACAGTGTAGACAAAGATATAAACGTCAAAAAGATAACACACTACGGATTAGAAAATGGGAGTCTCGGTTTTATTGAGACTCTTTTTAAGCAGTAATGAAGTTTGCAACACTGCTTACGTCCTCTAGCGTTTACATGAGCAGAACTCTATTTTCAAATATACCACAATGGGCCCAATGATCCAAAAGGAAATGGAATATAATCTGCACTATGGTGATATGTTTGATTCTAAATGATACACGCCATATAATGTATTGCTTCAAATACGGACATACAGTATAGAAAAAGATCCCTTGATTGATTTGAATCGCGATATTTAATGTATAGTCTTCAATACAGACATACATGGTAGAAAAAGATATGTTGATTCTATGTGATACACACCATTTAATGTATCTCTATAAATATAGACACAATTGTAGACAAAGATAGGTTGATTTATATGATTTGCATACTTTAATATTGCTGTAAATATAGACATACATCGTAGACAAAGATCGGTTGATTCTATGTGAACCGCGCCATTTAATGTATCACTTTTATTATAGAAATAACATACATTGTATACAAAGATCGGTTGATATATGCGAATCACGCCATTTAATTTGTCACTGTAAGTAAAGACATAAATATAGACATAATTGTGGACAAAGATCGGTTGATTTATGTGATCAACACGATTTAATGAAGATCGGTTGATTCTATGTAAACCACGTCATTTAATATATCGCTATCAATATAGATATACATTGTAGACAAAGGTCGGTTGATTTTGTTATCCGCAATTTTTATGTATAGTTATCGGTTGATTTATGTGATTCCCACCTTTTAATGTATCACTGTCAATATAGATATACATTGTAGACAAAGAACGGTTGATTCTTTGTGACCCACGAATTTTGTATCGCTGTAAATACAGACATATATAGTAGACAAAGATCGGTTGATTCTATGTGGTCCACGATATTTAATGTATTGCTGTATATATAAACATACACTGTAGACAAAGATCGGTTTGTTTATGTGATCCACGCCATTTAATGTATCGCATAGACAAACATTGTAGGCAAAGACCTGTTGATTCTATATGAACCACACCATTTAATGTATCGCTGTAAATATAGACATAATTGTAGACAACAATCGGTTGATTTATGTGAACTGCGCCACCTAGTGTATCGCTGTATGTGTAGATAAAGACCGGTTGATTAATGTTGTCCGCATCCTTTAATGCATCGCTATAAATATAAATATACATTGTAGACAAAGATCGGTTGATTTATTTGATCCGCTCCATTCAGCGTATCGATATTGATGTAGGTATACATTGTAGACAAAAATCGGTTGATTTATGATTTATGTGAGCCGCAAAATTTTGTACTTTGCTGTACATGTAGATATACATTGTAGACAAAGATCGGTTGATTTATGTGATTCGCACAATATAATGTATAGCTGTGCTGATCGGAAATCCAAGATGGCCGCTATGATGGCCATCTTGAAAATCTATTTTTCGCTTCTTCTCCCTAACCCAGAAGCCAACTGACTTGAAACTTGGTAGGAAGCATCGGGGTGAATTATAGATAAAAAATGGCTAAAATCATTTAGATTGGATGTCAAAGATGGCCGCCATGACAGCCATCTTGAAAATCTATTTTTCGCTTCTTCTCCTGAACTGAAAGGCCAATTGACTCGAAACTTGGTAGGAAGCACTGGAGTGACTTGTAGATTTAAAATAGCTTACATTTTTTCGGATCGGAAATCCAAGATGGTCTTGAAACACTTTTTTTCGCTTATTTTCCTGAACCAAAGGGCCAATTGATTTGAAAATTGGTAGGAAGTATCGGGATGACTTGTAGATCAAAAATAGCTAAAATCGTTCCGATCGGAAATCTAAGATGGCGGCCATCTTGAAAATCTATTTTTCGCTTCTTCTTCTTCTGAACTGAAAGGCCAATTGACTCGAAACTTGGTAGGAAGCATCAGGGTGACTTGTAGATCAAAAATAGCTCAAATCGTATCGATAGGAAATCCAAAATTGCGGCCATGGCGGCATTCTTGAAAATCTGTTTTGAACTTTTTCTCCGGAACTGAAAGGGCAATTGACTCAAAGTTCATTGGAATTATAGAGGTGACTTGTAGATCAACAGTAGCTAAAATCATTCTGATCGGAAATCCAAGATGGCTGCCATCTTGTTTATGTTTATTATATTTCCCTGTCACTGTGCTGTTTACATGTATAAAATCATGATTCTTCAGAAACCACTTAGCCAATTGCCACCAAATTTCACATTGATCCTACTGTTGAAATGTGATTGAAAGTTTGTTCAAATGATCACGCTCCATTGACTATCATGCCATATATATTCTTCTTCAAAATTAAGAACTGCTTAAATGATGATCTTTTCATTAGTTGCGATGACAGGATTTGAAAAATGTTGCATAACATCTGCATTTCTGCAGTGGCTATGTCACTCAGGTGAGCGACCCGTGGGCCTCTTGCTTATAATATTTGCCACTCAAAATATTTTGTTGTTGTTTTATTTATTTATTTATTTATTTTATTCTTTTTGTTTTTGATTTCTGATTTAGCCGGCCTCGGTGGCTCAGTTGGATGCGCCGTCCGACTGGAGACCAGGAGGTCGCGGGTTCAACCCCCGCTGAGGTCGGCAACATTCTTTCGTGGAGATTGATCATGAAATATTTTCTACGGTCATTCTCTCCCTTCCGCTGATTCAAGAAGGGCAGTTGTCAGTTTCTGGCGAAAGAATGTGCACAATACTGGTTAACCGCTTAGAGGACTAAGCCTGCCCAGTAAACGTGTGGTTAGGTAAACTGACCGCGCTCGACATGACCCCATTGGGTTCACTGGGCCGTAAAGCCTCAACACAAACAATTTCTGGTTTAGTTTTCGTACTATTTTTGTTCTTAGAAAATATAAATAAACAAATACTATTCAATTTAAGTTCGATTCTGGATAAGTTTGTAAAAGTACCTATGTAAATAAATTGGAATTACCATATTTTCCCTCTTTTTTGTCCTTTATTAACGTTACAAAAGTCTCAATTTCTCATGACATTTATTCTAATTTCATACGAAAATTGTAGTGTTTTTACATGGTATTTAACCAACGTGTATCAACCTTGTTATCTCTTCTTCCAGAACAGGGTCATTTAGTTTCTATAAAACAGACCATGGACAAAATTAAGGAAAGTAACAGCATACCTGAATGCAGAGCAGATACACTGTTTCTGCAGATCAACCTCTATTTACTCTCGCAAAACAAATTCAGTGGTAGTGGTCACAGTATTTTGGCGAAGATAAATTTGTAATCCTGTTTGGAGCATTACGCATTGAAATGACAGCATTTAAAGCCATTGGCAGCTTGATTAAAGACAGCGGCCTAATCGCTCTAACAGAAGCAGGTATAGCATCATTAGCGCCATCTGCAGCAGCAGACTCATTTCGTACTGCTTCCAGTGTTACAAAAACGAGGCTTGCACACCAGACAACTGTTTGCACTTTATTAAAATTACTAAAATTCGCATTCCAGCAATATAATAGATAAAAGGTCTTTAGCTGGGTTAGATATTACTAGCACTGAACTATGGCGAACAGAAAAAAGAGCACATACATCCACAGTTTCAGTTCGGCTTTGAAATGCTAAAAACAGTATTTATATATTCCGTCAAAGTAACCAAATTTGATATATATACCGAGGGACTTTGTCAGAACTGATACCATATTTCTTTGCTCTAGATTCTACAAACTATGCACACCGGTTCCCCATACATCTATGAGATATGGCACAATTAAAATGAAGCATCCAGGTATTTTCTTACAGTTCATGAATAAAAAGCTTGCTATAGACAAATCAGCGAGAAAGTTTTGCTATTGCTATAGACCAGGCTCAAGAACAAAACAACAAAATAATTAAAAGTAAATAAAAGGTGATGGAAGTCAGAATCGTAGGTCTCACTGTGAATGCAAGAAAATGTAAAGCAGTATCTCTAGGTCCAAGGGATCCATGTCCTTCAGCTTTGAGGAGATGGATGATAGCAGGACCAGAAATAAATCATCCGAGTGAGTAGATTGAAACAGCTGATAGAAATACTAAAGTTGATAGTCGACTTAATGAAGAAACTGAAGCTAATCGGACAGCCTTTCTTGACCTTGTGACGAATATGACTAACAAAAGTGGCGGTGGAATTACGAAATCCATTCCTGGTGAAATCAAACGATCTGATAATGTTAGATACAAAGAAGGTAATGGAGTTGAAAATGTCAGAGGATCATGAAAGAATGTGGAACATCAGAATGGAACAATATAAAAATTTCATCAGGGAAGTATGAGAAGGAAAGTATATGGCCCTATCAAAAGGAATAAACTCCTTCTGTTTAGTTGAAACTTATCCCAGAGGTAAGCACAAGTAAGTTAAAACTATTTAGTATGAACGACAACTGTTTTCACGCCTATTTATATCATGCTAAAGCAGACACTGTGATTTGTATGAGTTCTTCATGCATGTGAACCAGATCACATCACCCTCACTCAGTCACAACGGATGCATGAATATGGGAACAGTCTGACCTCCTTAAAGTACTTGACACTGCAATAGACATGCCAGATATTGAACCAGATGCTAATATCATTATTATTGATGGGGTAACTTTTATCAATGGAAGGCTCCAGATAATGGTAGGCTCTTGTAAACAAGTAACTTGCATGTTAATGAAACTAAGATAGATCTCTTCAAATTCCTTGCAGCTCATATCGTAATGGTTGAAGCACCAAAAACAATTGATTGTAACCTAAGTTGGCGATGGTAACATTGATATTAATAAGGAGGGTAAATCACCTTGCCGTCATGAAGATGCTAATACTACATTATTTTTTTGCATGCAAAATATGTCAAAATGAATGGATGTAAGTATCATCAATACTGACACTCCATAATTATGTCTTTTTTCAGTATGCTGAACGTTGATAAATTCTGGATTGCATTGGATGTGCATTCCTGGGACCTAGGGCAAATGCTTTACCATTTTTCTTGCCTTCACATGCTATCTTTCTTTCGTAGTAAAGGAAAGAAATCAAATCTGCATGACGGTCCTGGAATATGGTTGAAGAAAATTTAGTAATATACCTTAAAGTGTATTTAATGACGATAGGCTGATTATTGAGCAATTTGTAGTCGTTTTATATGATCGAGATGTGCTGCAAAAATGGGCAATGAAGCAAGGCTTGCATGAAAACAAGGGCCAATTGAAACGATATAATCGCCCAAGGACAACATACTAAGCAGACCATATATGGGGTCAGACTTTAGTTTACCAATCCGTGATTCCATCCATCTTCTGCTGAATTGGGTTTAAAACATAATGTTGACACATGGCTCGTTGGACGTTTTTATCAGCTATAGCAGCATGTTGCCAGGACAATGCTATTTCTGTAGTGAAGAAGAAAATGATAATAATGCAAAACACGAAGTATGAAACAGTAATAAGTTTATCACGAGTACAACACAAAAAAAAGACAAAAATCAAAAAAAATTTTGAAAGCCTAAAAAGACTCAATGGCATGAATATCAGATATGTAGTTCTAGAATTAAACTCAATTTACTAATAGTTTCATAAGATTTAGTAAAATTAAGTCTGACACGAACAACTACAGAGGCCAGACATGTAACATTTGCAGTTTCCAGAGCAGCTATGTCATTTGCATCCACATTTCTATAGCCTTTTTTTCTCATTTTATTATTACAATAACTCTTGTTCATTACAATGACTATGTTCTACACCACACTCATCACATTATTTTGATCAATGTGATATATCCATTCATTTTGTTTCAAGAGAACTAGTTCTTGAAATACCGAAACAATTGATATACACCGGTATCATACTTTAAACAGAGTTTTACAATTATTACTAAATCATCATCAACTTTATTATCATCGTCAGCAGCAGCATCAGTAGCAGCAGCATCATTAACAATAAGCAAATTCCATTGGGAATTTATGTCCCCCGCCTTATTTTTATTTGAGCTGTAAAAAAAATGGGTAAGTTAATCAGAGGACCACTGGTCCTGTATCACTTACCAAAGTATTGAAGCAGGAAACCAGTGATAAAAAATAATTTCAGGATTCTGTAAAAATCACATGCATATCTTCAGACCATTCTTAAAGCACCTTTAAAGTTTCAAAAGGATCGGCTAAAAACTGTGGTAGGAGTTATGGGGACAAGGTACCTACTCCCTATACGCTTCTGTGGTATTAGAACTAAAAAAAATGTCTAAGTTAAAAATGCGAAAAAAGTGATAAAAAATCATTTCGGGATTCTGAACAACCACATGCATATCTTCAGGCCATCATAAAAGCCCATGTAAAGTTTCAAAAGGGTCGGACAAAAACTGTGGGAGGAGTTAAGGGGACAAGGTACCTACTAAAAATTCGGAACCACGCACTACGCACCACGCACCACGGAAAGCCAAAAACAGTGTCCCTCCGCTTTTCCTCGAAAAGGCAGGGGACAACAACAAATGGTATAAATACGATAGTATAAATTTTTACTTTTCGAATTTTTTCCAGGCAAAGATAGCAATTTTCACCTGCATTTGTTGTTGTGGTTTTTTTCTCCCTTTATTGCGTATTTAAATTGCAAAAGAACCAAATTTTGCCTAAAATAGTTATTGCTTCAATGTACTATAGGTCATTAATAGAATTTTGTATCCATTTACTGACTCCTATCTTCAGGGTTTAAGAAAATTTGGCAGCAGGTTTGTTTTACAGCCACCATTTGGAAGAGAAGAACAAATTTGATTCGCCAACGACTTTTATGTCAATTAGTAATTGGCAATTTATGCCAAAATAATTGTCCAAAGTTTGTTTCTATAGTGAACGGTTTTTGTCATAATCCGCTCCACTTGTAGGATTGCGCAGTCTGCTAGATGTCTGTGCTGATCATCATTGGAGCTGTTGTATACCAAATACTACCTCAACTTGCAGCAGAGGCTCTTACTAGATTATGATAGGCTGCAGACTGAGTTTGGCATTTCCAGTTTACACATGCTCATACATGTATTTGGACGAAGTGTCCCATAAGCCTTGAGAAATATAAATGTATAAATACACTACTTATAGACAGACCAAATTGCTCTATCGCTTTGGCCTCTACATTCAATATTCATTAGGATGCCACTGCTGTACGTCAGACATGACAGTCTGAAAATCCTACAATCCCCGTCAGCTGCCATTCGCCTGTTTACCCAGCAAAAATATAATTATTATAATTAAAAGGCCAAAGCGACAGGTCAGTTTGGTCGGTCAAAATATTGTATTATTCTGCATTTGATTTCTTTCAAAGAGGGAATAACACACTTTTAAAAAGTTCACTCTTTCATAAATATTTCGACCGATGGCCCTCTTCAGTTAAATAGAGCAATTTGAAAGGAATTTACATGATTGCGGCCATTATTTCAATCAACAACAAGTTGTTTACAAGTTTTTATTTACTCCAGGCCCATTGCGGGCATAAGAGCTAAAATGAAACTTGAAACAACATATTTACAAACATATAAATGGCATGTAAAGCATAATGATAGTATTTATGTAGGTAGTTCTTAGATGGCACATCATTATGAGTCAATACCATAAAAGTCCTAAGAATTCGGATATCCTGAACACTTGCTGTAATCACACTAACATCCGATCAGAACAGTCACCACAAGAGAGCAAAGCATCTTAAAAATACAAAAGTAATGTCAACCTGTATTGACCCCGATCAGACAGCTTCTGTAGGAGCAGCCTGATCCGCGTCAAGACGAACCCCACCAACCAAACCTATCCGAACACTAAAGACCATCATGGTAACAATCATGAAGAGATTAGAAAATATATATATAAAAAAAACTATTTAGAATCTTTTTTAAGAGGAAGATGATAGTTTCAATATTATTTGAATTTAGTTAATATTATCTTTATGAGAAGTGCTAATTTTGTCAAGACTTCTAATATCAGCTCAAATTTTAAATATAATAGCTCCAAAGGGGAAGAAATTTAAATCAGTTTCTGGAAAAAAAAATCACAGTTAACAAATAATGAAATTCGTCACCTAACTCATTTTTATTACATAACTGACAAATGCGCTCGTTCCTCTCAATATTTAAAAAAACGACCCTTTTCAATGGCATCTGAATTTAGATATATATTTGGATAATGATAATGGTGAAATATTCAAATATTTTTCAAAACAGAATTTTTTTTGTGTAGTTTGTAATTGAATTTGTCTAATACATTAACTTTTCTGTTCCATTCTTGCTTAAACTGATCAGTTATCCTAGTTTTAACCTTGTTTTTAAAGGATGCCTGAGAATAGAAAGTATTATAGGTCAACCAAATATCATGTACTGTTTTTATCCAATATGAATGAAATAAGCCATTTGCATGCAAATAATGCATTAGCTGATATAAATTGTATCAAATTTTGTCCTTTTTACCACTTACTGTTCTATACCAGAAATTAAAAACTCGAGTTTTTATTTTCAAATATAACGACGGCATAGTGCCAAGCTCTCCATAAATCATAACACTAGGCGTTGATTGCTTTACATCTAACAAAGACTTACAGAACTTTAAATAAAACAGGTCAGTTATATCCACACTTTCACATCCCCAAACCTCACTACCATGTAGTAATATTGGGATGATCATACTATCAAACAAATGTAATTGAAGGTCAAGAGGTAAAAATACTTTCCTTGCTTTCCTAACCAATGAAAACACCTTTTCGAGCTGGATCTACTAAATGTTGTTTTTTTCCAAATTTACCATTTATGGTTAAATTTTATGCCCAAATAGTTGAAGTCCTCTACAATTTCAAGAGTTTCATTATTATGATAAACAAGAGGGCCAAGATGGCCCTGTATCGCTCACCTGATTACAAGACAAGTTTGAGTCAATTGGCCTTTCGGTTCATGAGAAGAATGGCGGCCATCTTGGAATTCCAATCAGAACGATTTTAGCTACTTTTGATCTATAAGTAACCTCGATACTTCTAATGAAGTTTGAGTCAATTGCCCTCTTGGTTCAGGAGAAAAAGTTCAAAATAGATTTCAACATGGCTGCTAAGGTGACATGTTGGATTTTCGATCAGAATGATTTTAGCTATTTTTGATCTACAAGTCACTATTCAGGAGAAGAAGTTCAAAACAGATTTTCAAGATGGTAACTGTGGCGGCCATCTTGTATTTCCAATCAGAACGATTTTAGCTATTTTTCGTCTACAAGTCACCTCGAAGACTGTTACCAAGTTTAAAGTCAATTGGCCTTTCGGTTCAGGAGAAGAAGCAAAAATAGATTTTCAGGATCTGTGTTCAAAATATGACTTCATAGTGTCTTAAGCAATTTGTAATTCTTCAGGGGATTCTGCAAAAATAACAGTATCGTCTGCGTAAAGCAGCAAGTAAAGCTTGAATCAATAGGATGTAAACAACAATGGATCGGATATGACGTCACGTAGACTAAGTGAAAATGGCGCCCTTGAGTCATATTATAGTTTACGCAAAAATATGTGCAGAAAGCTCTCAGTGAGGCCATAGAGCTATCGGCGTTATATTACCGACCACTCCGCGGACCACATACCGCTACAAAGCTAGCGAGACACTAGCAATAAAACCCCGCGGATAACCACGACCAGCTACACGGATCTGTGGAAACTGATCAAGGCTAGCAATGGGTAGATGGAACAGATGCGTATATTAACATTTATGACTCAAAAGAACAGGAAAGACCGGAGGAGAATAGAGAAGAACTAGAATAAGAATAGATAGGAATGAAATAGAATAGAATAGAATTGAATATAATAGACTTGAATTGAATAGAATAAAACATGTTACATATTATATTGATGAGAGAGAGAGAGAACAGGGAAAAAGAAGAACAGAATAGAAATAGAAAAGAAGAGAACAGAAAAGATAGAATAGAATGAAATAGAACAGGATAGAACCGAATATCATTGTTTGTACGCAATGAAAACCCATTAAGGGATACATTTTCACGGGAGGTAACTCTATCAAAATTATTTATGTTTCCCTTCTGAAAATGGGTAAACTATAAACGGGAATTTGCTCTCAAGGGAAATATACATATTTCACAAATTCTTCGAATATACCCATTCTTGGAGCAAATTCTTTCCTTTTAAAAATATTTAGAAGGGACTTGGAGTACAAGTAGAAAACAGGACGTCTAAGAAGTTGCTTTCCCCGTCCCCCCCCCCCCCCCCCGGACACACACACTCTCCCCTCCGCCCCCTCAAACCACCGGTCCAAACACAGTGGAAAATGCCTCTCCCGCATTAAACACATAGTAGGAACAGGTTTAACATGAAACGTAATTTCCTTTAAAAGGAACATATTGAGTGGAAACGAAATTTTGCCAATAACCAAGGGCCATAACCGTGTTGTAAATTTGCAAAAAATGACGCGTAACAATCCGAACCGATCAGCATCAATGCATATATTTCCATCAATTTGTTCCTAAGATATTGAGTGGAAATTTTGACTAAAACCAAGGCCAATGTTGTTTTGCGGAAATTGACGCGTAACAATTCCAAAGCAGGTCTGGTCAACATCAATGCAAATGCAAAACATGGTCTAATTCCATCAATTCTTTATCAAGATATTGACGGAAACCAAATTCTGACGATATTCAATGGCCATAGCTCTGTAAATTTGTGAAAACTGACAAGTAACAACCCCATCCTACATCTGGTTAAGGTCAATGCATACGCAAAATTTAATCATATTCAATCAATTCGTTCAGAAGATATTGAACGGAAACGAAATTTTGACAATATCCAAGGGCCTTTACTGTGTTGTAAATTTGCAAAAATTGACGCGTAACAATCACAACCTAGATCAGGTTAAGGTCAGTGCATACGCAAAATTTGATCACATTCCAACGATTCGTTCACAAGATATTGAGCGGAAACAACCAAGGGCTATAACCATGTTGCAAATTTGCAAAAAATGAGAAAGTAACAAACTAAACGTACATCTTGTCAACGTCAATGCATAAATAAAATTTGGTTTGATTCCAGCAATTCATTCTCAAGATACTGAGCGGAAACGAAATACTGACTATAATCAAGGGACATTACTCTGTTGAAAACTGGCAAAAAAATGATGTCTGGTTAATATGCAAATATGCAAACTTTGATCAAATTTCATTAATTCTTTCACAAGATATTGAGTGAAAAGGAAATATTGACAATAGCCAAGAGCAATAACTTTGTTGCAAAAACTGACGCGTCACAATCCCAATTAAGGTCAATGCATATGCAAAATTTGATCAGATTCCATCAATTCGATCACAAGATATTGAGCGGAAACGAAATATTGACGACAACCAAGGGCCATAACCATGTTGTAAATTTTCGAATCGCAATTTAAACGTAGAGCTGGTCAACATAATGCATATGAAAAATTTGTTCTCATTTCATTGGAAACGAAATTTTGACAATAATCAAGGGCCATAAGTCTATTGTAAAAAAAAAAAAAAAAAAAAAAAAAAAAAAACAACCACAACAAATGACACGTAACAATCCCTACCTAGGTCTGGTTAAGATCAATGCGTATGCAAAATTTGGTCTAACTCCAGCAATTCCTTCTAAGGATATTGAGCGTAAATAAAGTCGGAATGACGGAATCATCGGAATGACGGAATCAAGGAATCACGGAATCACGGACAAGCTGAAAACAGTACCCCCCCCCCCCCCCACACACACACACACACTACCACACACACACACATACGCCATACTTCGTATGCGGGGGCGGGGGTGGTGGTGGGGTGGGGGATATAACTTCTCGGGTAGCGATCAGTGTCACAGGAAAAGGACTTTGTTACAACAAGCGAGTTGACGGTTTGTTACCTAGCCGGGGTAGCGATCAGTGTCACAGTAAAAGGACTTTGTTACAACTAGCGAGTTGGCGGTTTGTTATCTTGCCGTATGAGGCCGGCCTCGGTGGCTCAGTTGGATGCGCCGTCCGACTGGAGACCAGGAGGTCGCGGGTTCAACCCCCGCCGAGGTCGGCAACATTCTTTCGTGGAGATTGATCATGAAATATTTTCTACGGTCATTCTCTCCCTTCCGCTGATTCAAGAAGGGCAGTTGTCAGTTTCTGGCGAAAGAATGTGCACAATACTGGTTAACCGCTTAGAGGACTAAGCCTGCCCAGTAAACGTGTAGTAAGGTAAACTGACCGCGCTCGACATGACCCTACTGGGTTGACTGGGCCGTAAAACCTCAACACAAACAAAAGTCTTGCCGCGTGAATGAATGTTCTTATACTATGTTCTAATGTAAGTCACCACAAGCAAAATAATCTTATCGCAGATCCATACAAACTCGTACTGATTGTCGCCGCCTTTCCGGTCACCTTGTTTCCCTTTTTTCCATAAATGTTACAGACCAATATCAGACTGGTAGCAGATGTTCGCATATGCGATGAAGTCCTTTCTCGCCTGTCATTGCCCGTATTATATCCATGTAAGTGCTTAGATAACTTTAAAATCATGTTGATAAAATCAATATACCTGTTATTAGCCTGTATATTTAAGAACGTTTCATTTTGTAATGATTAAAATAAAAATCAATGGTAATATTCTTACCGTGATCAATAAAAAGACAGCACATTACCATGCAGAACGTGCGAAATTCGATTTATAACTATATCTGTGTAATCGAAACCCTTTATCAGCGATTCAAATCGTTCATTTTTCTTTTCGATTGAGGCAAGACTAATGGACGTTTGATAACTTAGTTCGTTAAACACTTACTCATATAAATTGGAACATTTTCCCCAGGTCAGCATTGTAAAGCATGCAGGACAGCCTGTAAAGCATGCAGTAGAAATTAGCATAAAAAAAAACAACATATTGACGTGAACACAGCACCCCGAGCCACCAAACGTAGAAGAGATACGAATGCACCATACACATGAAGGATACACTCAGAGGGATGCAATTCTGTCAAGATTATCTCGCTTGCCGTCTGAAAAGGATTCTACTTCAAAAGGAAATAGATGATTCCTTTTCAAATCTAAAAGGAATGAGTTTACTCCCCCTCAAAATGGGTCTGCTCTAAAACGAAAGGGAGCAAATTCTTCCCTTTTACATTTTGTTGTATGGTTTCTCTCAGATATGACCCCTTTTTAGATAGGTCCTGGTGTGCAGGAAAGCAAGTAGGAAGTCTAAAACATGTATTCCTTGTAAAATATGGCAGAAAATCTACCAAATCTATCAAATACTCCTAAGAAGACAAGAGAAGCTCTGACACGAACTGCAAAGAAGAACCGCATTCGAACATTCAGTAGCGTGGATATCGGTGTGGGTGCGGGGAGATAAATTCCGGAATTTTACAGACGCTCAGATTCGCCCTCAAATCCGATGCAGTTATAAGATCTCTTATCTAACAAGAGAACATACAAAAATGAACTGTTCTGTGTCAAGGTTAAGTGCTCGATGACGTCTGACGTCGAATCAAAAGGACCAGAAGGACCGTGAAGGGCCTGACATAAGACAGCGGACAAAACATACCAACTGTCGGATTGTCGGGAATGAGCCGTCATTTGATCGAGGCGCGACAGCCATTCGTTTCAAACATTAATTTTCCGCATTATTTCTGTATCACTGCAAGTAGCAAAGAGATGTGTCTCTCTCGCTTATCACGTCTGGGACTTGGGTTCGATTCCTGTTGCCGGCATGTGGCAGGGCCGCCCATCATCTAAAGGCGGTATACCGCTTAAGCCGGCGCAAGGGGGGGGGGGGGCGTATGCAACCTCGCAAACTACAGTGTTGCATATGAAGAGACTCAATCAAACTGAGTCCGATTTTGTGATTTTGTGTGTTCTTTGTTTCCAAAGGCAATCCTTTCTGACTTTTATTTTACTCTACTGTAGCTGGTGTTGTGCCGTGTGGCGGCCGTAAAAAGTCTCCCCGTACATCATCATAGTGCAGGTTATATTTTTGAGTCTGCTAGCGACAGCTAGCAGGCTCTATGCAATCGCATGGGGTTTTTTACTACATCACAAGCGGATTTTCATCACCGCTATATTCATACGCGCACTACTTCTTAATCAGACGCAATGCGGCACTATTACGGCGAACTGAATGTGAAGCAGGGGATTTTTTTATAGCTTTTCTATTTCGCTAACATAACTGTAACTGAAATCGATTTAGATAGTGCAATTTGAAACATAGACTTCAAAATTTGGTGTAGTAATACACGCGCTACTTTTGTCAATCACCCCACGCCATCTTTGATGTTGTGCTTAGCAACGGAAGCTGAACGAAAAGAAAGTATCAGAATCTACTTATTCGATATTGAATATAGCAAGACATCAGGCATTTAATTCATTCCTCCTACATGAAATTACTTTATTCACACCTCAGTGACACGGAGTTGTCTGACGACTGCTGGCCCATTTATACGTTATGACCCTTCTTTTGTGGACATCGGAAAATCTCTTGAAAACAGAAAAGGGAAGGCATAGCTGGTCGGGCTAATCTGTTGATGCTTAGGTGAAGCACTATCAAATGACAATCAGTTATTAAAGCTAATCTGGATTGAACATAGCCATTTCAAATTTATTTAATCTGCTCGTCTTCATAATAAGTTGATAAAGATAAATTTATAAAATTGCACCAGAATAATCGTGGAGCTACATCAGGTGTTGAATATGTATGAACTGGAGCATATCTAGACTTGAACTTTGATAATTCTAGAAATTGGAAATTGCTGCTGGAGATACACTCATTTGGAATAATCAGGTGGTAAACTTCATTGGAAAATAAAGAGGTTCATTACTCCAATCACTGCATTGGCTTATATATGCAGATAATAAAATGGATTTTTTTTGTGAAGAAAGAAACAAAACAGAAGAGAAATAATTGTATTTAGTTTTTCAGTACATGGTTAGATTATTTATGTATATCTGTTTTACACAGATGCCTCAGTAAAGACCCATTCTTATTTATACATTAAAAGAAGTAGAATGCATTTCCATCTGACTGATTTTGAGAAATTAAATTGATAGTGAAAGCATGTAGTACAAAGTGTTCATGTTGGTTGTTTTTCAAGGAATAGTAAATTTTCACACAAAGCCATGTCTCTGAATGTAAATTTAATATTGGATGAAGCCACTGGTTGTAAGAAAGTGTGAAAATATGGATATAGAGCAAAATCCAGGTCCATCAAATCATATAAATCTAATTATGTAATTAAGTTAATGCCTTTTTTCGCGACACCGCCTTCTGAACAATTCAGAGTAACTACAGTTGCTATACTGGATGTACATTACTCTGTGGTGGTTCTGAATCTCTTTTAACTACACTTTTATTTAACTTTAACATGCGTAAAGTAACGTTATTATTTACCTGTATTATCAGTTAGATAACACACTTTTTGAATAAAAATTACTGGCATGTTTCTTATTTTTCTTAAGGAATATATGTTGTGGATATTCATTAAAAGAGCCCTACCAATGAATGACCTTCTAATAAGTTCCAACATGTTTTTGTGTTGAAATTATAATGAACTAGAACATGTGTTTGAACAACACTATGACCCCAACTATATGGTTTCCCTTAAACATGCATTGTCCATAATACTGAAACACTAAAAATGGCTAACTTCAAAAGTAAGAATAGGATGGCCGAAACATTCCCATACAGAACTAGTATTTTTACCGCTGGGCGGCGAATAAATTCCAACCACAGTTTCGTCTGCCATCATAATGAGAGTAAAGCAAAATGCAATTGGCTATCAGTCAAGCGTCATCCAATCAAAATCGCACTCTGAAAATGTCACTTTGTAGACCGGATTAAAGAATGTAACGAACACAAATAAGCGAATCTGAATAGAAGCGTTCATCATATCGATACTCCATCATGTGTATCGATACATGAAGCGTATCAGGATGCACCAATGCATCGATGAATCGTCCCACCACTAGGAGTAACTCAGCTAATATTTGGTGGACTGTAACCTCAAAACAATACGCCCTTCTCTACATCTTGGTCTAACTATAGCATAAATGAAGTTTCAGCTTGATCGGATATAAATTGTAGGAGGAGTTAACCAGAAACTAGAAGTTTAAAGAAATTTTCAATGGGGCTTAACTCTGCTAATATTTAGTGGACTGTAACCTTGAAACAATATGTGCTGCTCCACATCATGGTCTAGCTATAAATGAAGTTTCAGCTTGATCGGATGTAAATTGTAGGAGTTAGCCGGAAACAAAAAGTTTAATGAAATTTTAAAAGGGACATAACTCTGCTAATATTTGGTGGACTGTGACCTAGAAACAATATGCACTGCCCCCACATCTTGGTCTAACTATAAATGAAGTTTCAGCTTGATCAGATGTAAATTGTAGGAGCAGTTATCCGGAAACGAAAAGTTTAAAGGAATTTTCAAAGGGCTATAACTCTGCTGATATTAAGTGGACTGTAACCTCAAAACAATATGCACTGTTCCACATCATGGTCTAACTATAAATGAAGTTTCAGCTTGATCAGATGTAAATTGTAGGAGTTAACCAGAAACGAAATGTTTTCTGAAATTTTCGAAGGGGCATAGCTCTGCTAATAATTGGTGGTCTGTAGCCCAAAAACAATATGTGCTGCTTCACATCATGGTCTAGCTATATACCAAGTTTCATTTTAATCGGATGTAAACTGTAGGAGGCGTTAGCCGGAAACGAAAAAGTTTTCTGACGAACGTCATACCCCGTAAAATAATATGTCCCGTTTTTCAAACAGGTGTATAATAATTCAAAAAAGTATAAATGCAAGAGTTATGGTTCTTGCGCGCTGCATGTTGTCTAATGCTGATTGATATTTACATGACATTTCTTGAAGATATCTTGAACAGGTTTCAAGTTACAGAGCGGACACGATTTTGTGACGCATAAAGTTCCAAGTGAAATAACTCAAAAAGTATAAATGCAAGACGTATGGTTCTTGTGCTCTGCATGTAAGATAATGTTGATTGATATTTATATGAAGTTATGTGGAGACAGCTTGAACCATTTTCAAGTTACAGAGTGGACAAGATTTTGTGACAGACGCCCGAGGGAAAAAACAATACACATCTCCCTACCCTAAAGGGAGGAGACATAAATATCAGAATCCTAGCTCAAGCGGGAGGGGGTATATTGCTTTTGGTGCAGATCTTATCAGCACTGGCGTCCCCATCCAAGGGTGTGTGTGGGGGGAGGGGGGGGGAATATTTAGAACAGAATAGATTCAAAAACAGGCATAACTGGCATGCTAGGTCCAATGGGGAAAAAAAAAAAAAAAAGCAAGAGGACCATGATGGTCCTATATCGCTCACCTGAGCAAACAGCTTTGCATACTTACTGTTGAAGTTTCAGCCAAGTTTACTGCTCTAAAATTTTTGTATAAATTTTATAACCCTGCACCCCAGTGGCCATGTTTTTTTCATCCATCATGATGGCTTGAACTGAATAGTGAAAGAGGATCACCAAAGGAACAATTCTGCTGTTATATTGAAATTGGTCCAGTGGTTTCTGACAAATAGATTTTTAAAATGTCTTATATAGATATATAGGGAAATTAAGCCCCACCCCCTAACGGCCATGTTTTTTGACAAATCATGACAGCTTGAACAAACTTGGTAGAGGGTCACCAAAGGAAAAATCCTGCCAAGTTATATATTTAAATCGGTTCAGTGGTTTCTGACAAGAAGATTTTTAAAGTTTTCTATTTAGATATATGGGGAAAATAAGCCCCAGCCCTAGCAACCATGTTTTTTGACGAATCATGATTGCTTGAACAATCTTGATAGGGGGTCACCAAAGCAACATTCCTGGCAAGTAATATTAAAATCAGTCAGGTGGTTTCTGACAAGATGAATTTTAAAGTTTTCTATACAGATATATACGGAAAATAAGCCCCGCCCCATGAAGGCCATGCTTTTTGACGTATCATGAGGGCACAATCTTAGTAGAAGGTCACCAAAGCACATTCCTGTCAAGTTACATTGAACTCAATCCAACGGTTTCTTACGAGAAGATTTTTAAAGTTTTCTATATAGGGAAAATATGCTCCGCCCCCTAGCCGCCATGTTTTTTGATGAATCATAACAGCTTGAACAATCTTGGTAGAGGGTCACCAAAGAAACATTCCTGCCAAGTTATATTGAAATCGGTCCATTGGTTTCTGAGTAGAAGATTTTTAAACTTTTCTATATAGATATATTTGGAAAATAAGCCCCTCCCAGTGGCGGCCATTGTTTTTTGACGAATCATGATAACTTGAACAATCTTGGTAGAGGGTCAACAAGGAAAGATTTCTACCAAGTTATAATGAAATCGGTCCAGTGGTTTCTGACAAGAAGATTTTTAAAGTTTTCTATAGAGATATATAGGGAAAATAAGCCCCACCCCCTGGCAGAATTTTTTTTAGAATAATCATGACTGCTTGAACAATCTTGGTAGCAGGTCACCAAAGCAACATTCCTGCCAAGCTATATTGAAATTGGTCCATTGGTTTCTGACAAGAAGATTTTTAAACTTTTCTATATAGATATATAGGGAAATTAAGCCTCCCTTCCCACCCACCACCCGGCGGCAATGTTTTTTTGACAAATCATGATAAACAATCTTGGTTAAGGGTCAAAAAGAAAGATTTCTGCCAAGTATTAATGAAATCGGTCCAGTGGTTTCTGACAAGAAGATTTTTAAAGTTTTCTATATATATAGGGAAAATAAGCCCCGCCCCCTAGCTGCTATGTTTTTTGACAAATCATGACGGCTTGGACAATCTTGGTAGAGGATCACCAAGGAAACATTTTTGCCTAGTTATATAGAAATCAGTCCAGTGCTTTCTAACATGAAGATTTTTAAAGTTTTCTATATAGATATATAGGGAAACAAGAGGCCCACGGGCCACGGCTCGCTCACCTGAGTCACTGCAGACATGCAGATGTTATGCAACATTTTTCCAATCCTATCATCACAACTAATGAAAAGATCACCATTTGAGCAGTTCTTAGTTTTGAAGAAGAATATATGGGCCTGACAGTCAATGGAGCATGATCATTTGAATAAACCATCAATCACATTTCAACAGTAGGATCAATGTGAAATTTGGTGGAAATTGGCTAAGTGGATTCTGAAGAATCATGATTTTATACATGTAAACAGCACAGTGGCAGAGAAATATAATAAATATAAACAAGATGATGGCCATCTAAGATTTCCAATCAGAACAATTTTAACTACTGTTGATCTACAATTCACTTGAATACTTTCAATATAAATGTATATGGCCCATACAAATGCATGGGGAAGCAAATTTGACCTTGGAGGTAAAAAGGTCAAACGTCAACATAGAACCATCATTTTAGCAATTTTGGTAGCTCTCCTGTCCCCCATAATTTGTGCAAAGATAAGGGCCCAGGGCTTATTTGGTTATGGAGGAGAAGATTTGTAAATTTTTTTTTACCATTATATGGGCATGGCAGCCATTTTGATCAATGGACCATGCCCATTTTAGCAATCTTTCATTCTCCTGCCCAAGGAGGCTCTGCATGAAATTTGAGCAACACTGGCCCGGAGGCTTCAGAGGAAAAGTCATTTGAAATTATCAACATTTTTTCCATACAAATGTATGGGGCCCATACAAATGCATACAGAAGCAAACTTGACCTCGCCGTAAAAAGGTTAAATGTCAATGTATGACAATTATTTTAGCAACCTTGGTAGACCGCCCGTTCCCGATGATATATGCAAACATTCAGCCACATGCCATCCTCGATTTTGGAGAATAACATTTTTAAATGTTTTTTTCCCATATAAATGCATAGGGAAGCAAACGACCTTGCCGTAAAAAGGTCAAATTTTAGCAACTTTGGTAGACCCTCCGTCCCCGATGAATTATGCAAAGATTCAGCCCCAAAGCATCCTCGGTTCTGGAGAAGAAGATTTTTAAATGTTTTTACCATATATGGGCATGGCGGCCATCTTGGTTAATGAACTGCGACCATTTTAGCAATCTTTTGTTCCCCCAACCTAAGGAGGCTCAATATGAAATTTGAGCAAATTTGGCCCAGAGGCTCCAGAGGAGATGTTATTTGAAATTCTGAACATTTTTCCCATATAAATGCATAAGGAAGCAAAATTGACCTTACCGCAAAAAGGTCAAATGTCAATGTACAACCATTATTTTAGCAATATTGGTAGCCCTCCCATTCCCGATGATATGTGCAAAGATTCAGCCACAAGGCATGCTCGGTTTTGGAGAAGAAGATTTTTAAAGGTTTTTCCCATACAAAAGCATAGGGAAGCAAACTTGACCTTGCCGTAAAAAGGTCAAATGCCAACGTACGACAAATCTTATAACAACTTTGGTAGACCTCTTGTCCCTGATGATTCTTGCAAAGATTCAGCCCCAAGGCATCCTCGGTTATGGAGAAGATTTTTAAAGGTTTTTACCATATATGTGCATGGAGGCCATCTTGGGTCAACGGACCATGACCATTTTAGCAATCTTTCGTTCCCCCACCCTAAGGAGGCTCCACATGAAATCTGAGCAAAATTGGCTCAGCGGCTTCAGAGGAGAAGTCATTTGAAAATGTTAATGGACGGAGGAAAAGTGATCACTATAGCTCATCCTGAGCAGAGGTCAGGTGAGTTAAAAAAAAAAAGTCCCACCCCCCTGGCGGCCATGGTTTTTGACGTATCATGACGGCTTGAACAATCTTGGTAGAAAGTTACAAAAGAAACATTCCTGCCGTGTTATATTGAAATCGGTCCAGTGGTTTCTGACAAGAAGATTTTTAAACTTTTCTGTATAGATATATAGGGAAAATAAGCCCCGCCCTCTGGTGGCCATGTTTTTTGAGGAATCCAAATGGCTTGAACAATCTTGGTAGAGGATTACTAAAGGAACGTTTCTGTAAAATTATATTGAAATCGGCTAGTGTTTCTGACAAGAAGCTTTTAAAAGTTTTCCATATAGATATATACATGTAGGAAAAATAAGCTCCGCCCCCTGGCAGCCATGTTTTTTGACAAATCCAGATGGCTTGAACAATCTTGGTACAGGATCACCAAACAAACATTGCTGCAAAATTATATTGAAATCGGTCCAGTGGTTTCTGACAAGAAGATTTTTAAAGTTTTCTATATAGATATAAAGGGAAAATAAGCCCCGCCCCCTGGCGGCCATGTTTTTTGACGAATCCAAATGGCTTGAACAATCTTGGTAGAGGATCATCAAAGTAACACTCTTGCAAAATTATATTGAAATTGGTCATACTTTACTGGATGTATTTGGCCAGACAGTCCCGAGCAAACATTGTAAACCCCCATGAGATGCTACAAAATGCGGTGTCACATCAGGGGCTAAACTGTTTGCCACCCATTGAGCTATTTTAAACATTCGGTAGTAAATTGTACTTGTTAGCTCACCTGAGCGCAAAGTGCTCATGGTGAACTATTGTGGTCAGTCAATGTCCGTCGTCCGTCATGCGACGTCAACAATTGATTTAAAAGCCTACTCCTACACCCCTGGGCAAATTGACTCGATACTTGGTAGGAAGCATCGGGGTGACTTGTACATCAAAAATAGCTAAAATCATGCCGATCGGAAATCCAAGATCGCCGCCATGGCCGCCATCTTGAAAATCTATTTTTCGCTTCTTCTCCTGAACCGAAAGGCCAATTGACTCCAAACTTTCTAGGAAGCACTGGGGTGACTTGTAGATCAAAAATAGTTAAAATCTTGCCAATCGAAAATCCAAGATGGCCGCCATGGCAGCCATCTTAAATCTGTTTTTAGCTTCTTCTCCTGAACCGAAAGGCCAATTGACTCCAAACTTGCTAGGAAGCATCGGGGTGACTTGTAGATCAAAACTAGCTAAAATCGTGTTGATCAGAAATCCAAGATGACCACCATCTTGAAAATCTATTTTTCGCTTCTTCTCCTGAACGGAAAGGCCAATTGACTCCAAACTTGCTAAGAAGCATCAGGGTGACGTGTAGATCAAAAATAGCTAAAATCATGCTGATCGGAAATCCAAGATGGCCGCCATGGCAGCCATTTTGAAAATCTATTTTTCGCTTCTTCTCCTGAACCGAAAGGCCAATTGACTCCAAACTTGCTAGGAAGCATAGGGGTGACTTATAGATCAAAAGACGCTAAAATCATTCCAAACGGAAATCCAAGATGGCCACCATGGCGGCCATTTTGAAAATCTATTTTTTGCTTCTTCTCCTGAGCCGAAAGGCCAACTGACTCCAAACTTGGTAGGAAGCATCAGGGTGACTTGTAGATCAAAAATAGCTAAAACCATGCTGATCGGAAGTCCAAGAGGGCCACCCTGGTGGCCATCTTGAAAATCTTTTTTTCGCTTCTTCTCCTAAACCCAAAAGCTAGTTGACTTGAAACTTGGTAGGAAGCATCGGGGTGACTTATAGATTAAAAATGGCTAAAATCGTTCTGATTGGAAATCCAAGATGGCTGCCATGGTGGCCATTTTGAAAATGTAGATTTTTCACTTCTTCTCCTGAATCAAAAGGCTTATTGGCTTTAAACTAGGTAGGAAGCATCAGGGTGACCTGTAGATCAAAAATAGATAAAATCATCCCTATCAGAAATCCAAGATGGCCGCTATGACAGCCATCTTTAAAATCTATTTTTCGCATCTTCTCCTGAATTGAAAGGCCATTTGACTCGAAACTTGGTAGGAAGCATTTAGGTGACTTGTAGATCTAAAATAGCTTAAATTGTTTGGATAGGAAATCCAAGATGGCTGTCATGGCGGCCATCTTGAAACTCTTTTCCTTTCACTTATTTTCCTGAACCAAAGGGCCAGTTAATTTGAAAATTGGTAGGAAGTATCAGGATGACATGTTGATATAAAAATAGCTAAAATCCTTCCGATTGGAAATCCAAGATGGCGGCCATCTTGAAAATCTATTTTTCTTTACTTCTTCTGAACTGAAAGACCATTTATTGACTCGAAACTTGGTAGGAAGCATCAGGGTGACTTGTAGATCAAAAAACGCTCAAATGGTTGCGATAAGAAATCTCAAATTGCGGCTATGGTGGCCATCTTGAAAATCTGTTTTGAACTTTTTCCCCTGAACCGAAAGGGCAATTGACTTAAAGTTCATTGGAAGTATCGTAGTGACTTGTAGATCAACAGTAGCTAAAAGTCATTCTGATTGGAAATCCAAGATGGCTACCATCTTGTTTATGTTTATTATATTTCCCTGCCACTGTGCTGTTTACATGTATAAAATCATGATTCTTCAGAAACCACTTAGGCAATAGCAACCAAATTTCACATTGATCCTACTGTTGAAATGTGATTGAGAGTTTGTTCAAATGATCACGCTCCATTGACTGTCTTGCCATATATAATATTCATCTTAAAAATTAAGAACTGCTTAAAGGATGATCTTTTCATTAGTTGCGATGACAGGATTGGAAAAATGTTACATAACATCTGCATATCTGCACTCACAATGCTACTCAGGTGAGTGGCCCGTGGGCCTCTTGTTCAATTTTAAATAAAGTATGGTAAGGAGTTGAGGTGAGTAACCGACCCAGAAATCAAATTTCGGGTAAGGTGTTCACATGCTGTGTTTAAAGGAGTGTAGATATTGATGTAGTGTATGTACAAGAATCTCAGACATGTGACAGACTATTGAAGCGATATATGAGCCTCTTCATGGGATAAAAATCTTATGCCATATGCGAACAACAAAGACACGTGGTTTTTGCTATGCGCAGTCTGATCAGCACCGTTGTTGTTGGCTGTCTAGACAGTAAACAACCTATCAAAACTTTCAAGACTAGCTAATCTGGCACAATGGCCGAGTTAGCCAGTCTATGGCTGAGTAAGCAGGTCTGAGTCTTATTTGGTCGAAAACCTCGAAGACAGGTTTTTCATGTTGTTGCTTATATATTATCTGTACTTTGACAAAGTGCAGGGAGACTTTGTAGCGGCATCACACAGTGCTAAACACAAGCTACAATTGGATTAATTAACGCATAATTTTACTGCAAGCATATTTTATTTTCGGGCTTCAGAAGGGGGAAAATAGGACCTTATGCACATACTCCTTTCAACTTCTTAAACCTCATTGAAATATATTTATATCGGAAAGATTATTAAATCCAGAAAATAGGAGCTAAATTTTGCAGTAAGGAGGGTGTACATGCCAAAAAATTGTTATGCCATGAATTATACGATTTTTGCTTAAAGGATCTGTTTTAAGGTCTTTGTGAACATGTCGCTTTGCGACAAATGTCTTATATTGAATTAATTTTCTCCGTAACACATTATCCAAGTTGATAAAATAATATATAGAGGCTGTTGCATTATGTGAGGGATTTTTACAGATCCATCATTTATTATTCGGAACTAGCGAAACTATTTGGAACTAGCCAAATCAGTGGAGAACTTCACATTCATCACAAGGGCAGATAACCTAAGGCGAAGGACAAAGTCTTTGGTGTGATATTTCAAGGAAGGCTAGTACTCTGTATCAGCCAATAAAGTCCAAATTTTGATCAGCCACTTATTTGGAAATTGTTATGAAGCATAACTTTACCTGGTTCTAGCCAAATGACTGTATCTGATCAGTTGTGCCAGCTTTAGTGTTCAGACAACAAAATTCACTTGCCTACACCTATATGCTTATGTGTGTGCAGAGTTGGAGCATGGGCATGTCACTATGACTTTGAGGATTCAAAATGTTCTTGGTATTTTTGCAGCTAATAAAAATTGTCCAGATAATTGAGGAGTGTGGGTAAAAAATATTTCAGTCATTATAAATAAAGATAAAGAGCCTTAAATAAAAGGTTGCATATAAGAATTTAAGAAATAGACAACATAAGCTGTGTAGAGCTTTTAATGCTTATAAGTTCTTTCAACAGCTAGCCCTACTGGGATGTCCAACAGAACCATGATCAAAATCAAGATTTGTGATCTAGTTTGCTAAGTTTTTACTATACATATGTGTACAGTATAATAATTACTGTATTTTTTAAGTCTAGTCCCATATAATTCACATCTTAGAATTTTTTGCTGTTATTATTTAGCCCGGTTTCATGTATTTTCACGTTACTAATGGTAAAACGTTTCATCATAACTACTTACAGAGACAAATGCTGAAAATAATTCTGATGTCATCTAAATTATTATCTGAGCATTTATTTTATGTACAAATAATGCAGTTCTTTGGATTTGATTTGTGAAAGCATTTGTGTAAACAAGCCAACCATGTTGCCGCCATTTTGAACCAAAAGCCATGTAACTTCGCGTTAATTAAATTTTTGGCAGAAAATCATCATGTAATTGTAATGTGATTTTTGCAAATTTTGGCCATTTTCAAAATAAAGTACGGATACCGTATTAATCCGCCTATAAGACGATTTGTTTATAAGACGGGGGCTGTTTTTGGGCCCTTCTCAGGCAGGATTTTGCTTTTAACTAATTATAAGATGGGTTAAAAAAGTCGCCTGTCGGAGACATTCCCTGCCACTCAGAAATTCCTAAAGTACATGAAGACATCGGCGATGATTGGTCAGATTTGTAAGTGAATTTATCACAGAGCAGGAATTAAAAAAAACTCCCAACACCACTTACAAGCATGCATACCGTATTTAACTGTGTATAACACGCACCTTATTTTCCCAGAAAACGTTTATAAAAATCCAATGTGTATTATTTATAGGAACACCAAAATCGGGACAGAAATCACCAAGATAATCGGTCGCGAAAACTCATGACATTCGGGGGTGGTCGGGTGGTGCGAAGGTGCTGTGTATCTTACATCACTGGAGCGTCCAACTGATATTGGCTTACAGTTGGGCAAGGCCTGCTATCCTGTAGTGGGTAAGGGTAGAGGGGGAATGTTTTTATTTCTTCTGTTTCTTCACTTTCATTCCTGTTCCTCTTTCTTCCCTGTCCCTCTCTTTCATCTCCTCTACTCTCTCTTCTATCTCTTTTCTCCCTTTCTCTGGGAGACGACACAAAATGACCCTCAAGGGTTGACGTGTCGTTAAACCCCAACACAATAAAAAAATCATGACATTCACGATCGCCCGTTAAAAATGCGAAATAGAATGATTGCTATAAGATATTCATGATTTTTTATACCTATCTCGCCCATACCAGGGTTCTGGCAGCTCAAAACAAGCAACTCGATCTGATTTGTAGTAATTTGATATCCTTTTCATGTCCATGCTTTTTTTGTTTACGCTTTTTTATTTTGCTGATCATGTGATCTCTTCAAAGGGAAACTACTCAAACAGGCATATGCATATGAATCTGTATTGATTACTGGACTTTGACAAGACTCAACCGTAACTTGAATAAATCGGCCTGCACAACTGATTTATTGTAGTTCAAAATAGGAAATAAATTTGGTAGAACATAAATATTGGCACGAACGATCATACATTGAAAAAATAAAAAAGTATTTAAGTTTATGCAATTATTAAAATTATTGATAATAAACAAAACCAACTGGGCTTTTGAGATAGGTAGATCGGTCATTTGCATTTTATCTTTTATTTTCTTACCACCCAGCTGACATTCTACGTAAATCTACATCGGACCGTCATCGGCCCGCCAGCTACCCTGACGGGCCGATGACGGCCCGATATAGATTTACGTAGAATGCTGACTGGGCATATGTTTATCTTTTTTTTTTTTATTTAAACTTTTCTTCCAACTTACCAAAAAGATTGTTTGAAATAAACAATGTTTATGATAAAGAAAATCAAACTACCAGCATACATCTGTGCACTTAATTGGTTAATTGGCAGTCAGAATGACAACTAGTCGACTTTAGTTGTTGTTTGCATTGCCCTGAGGCACTGAGTTGATAATTTCACGTCTCAGTTAAGAAAGTGACACAAAGAAGGTGTTAATTATGAGAACACAAACGAAATAACTACATTTTTATTATCATAGCGTCTGCAGTGGGGAAGCAAAGAACTGCCTACACTACATCAAGTTGCCTGAGGCCCATGGTAACAGAGCTGCACAACGAAAATTCAGTTAGCATTATCGTAAATTCGGCCTGTTTCTACTCTAAATCTTCCGAGTTCGGCCATTTTCAACTCAATCCTAGTGAAATTTGACACTTAGTATCTGGTAACTTAGTAAATAACGCACAGATAAATTCTTCGTGTTTTACATAGAACATCTCTTTTTTTTTATTTCAAAACTATTTAGCAAATATTCAGTGCGTGTTATACACGGGTGCGAGTAATACACAGAAAAAATCGGTACTTCACCTACAAAATTACCTTGCTACTATTTCTGTCAAGGGACGAAGGTAAACATTATATCCTTCTACCGGTTTCGAAGATCGGCATTTTCCGTGACCACCTGGCACCACCGGACTTTGCCGAAAATACCGATATGGCCAAAGATCTTGATTATAAGATGGGTCTGGATTTTTGGGGGCTTTTTTTTTTTTTTTGGAAAAATCCCCGTCTTATAGGCGGATTAATACGGTACCTTAGATTTGATATTTTCATAGAAAAAATAAGTTAGTCTTAGCTGTAAAAATTGATTTAATAGATATAGGTGTAAATGTCATTAAGGACTGTTATCACCACGGTCAATATATTTCTTTTCTAAGCGGAAATCACAAAACAACAGTGTATTTCTGAAAACAAACCTTGCCCACTAAAGCGTGACTTTGTATTTAAAACATCCAGCAGGTAGGTGGCGCTGCCGTTTATTTTCATTGAGAAATCAGTTTAACGCAATATTGAATTTAACGCGAAAATACATGGAGTATATTACTTTTATTCACACAGACTATTTAGGCTGACAAAATTAATCAGATAATTCATTAACTGATCTATAAATTCCACAAAAATGATTATCATTACAGATGTCTTATAATCAATGAGACGCCACATTTTGCGGCATCCCATCTGGGTCTACACTGTTTGCTCAGGCCTATTTGACCAAATACATACAGTAAAGTATAACATGGGAAGAGTCCTGCTCAGACAGACAAGTAAATTGACCAAATCTTTTGTGATAAATAATCAATCACAATGACAGGAGTGATAATCGACCAGATTAGCCAGCCTTAGAGTCTATTTATACATTGTATTTGCTGTATGATGATTCTAGCGAATAAAAAGAAAAGAAAAAAAAAAATGCAACAATGTATCCATTTAAAGATACTGCCTCCAGATTTGTGGGACTTTTACCCAACCCGATCACATGATGAACAGGCCCTGCCTAAGGCAACTCTGCCCTGGAGACTATAGGCAGCCCAACTACTTCCCTGTCCCCGATGGGCGGGGGCCGTGGTCTGTGGGTCGTGATTTCTGAATACCCGATAATCAGTGCACGCCGGTAATAGGTACCAAGTTACGCTACACTACCGGTCACAGGAGCTTGACATTGGATAATTTCTACTTATAGGGCCTGTCCTTCGAACCTTCGATTATTTCATAATCGTAGGGACAGGCCCTATAAGTAGAAATTAGCAAACGTCAAGCTCCTGTGCTACCGGTTGCCTACATGAAATGCACTTTACGGCATCAGGAATTTTGCTGAAGAACTGAACAAGTATCTGTTGTTGTTTTTCGCGTGCGACACACCATGAATTTCAAAAATGCAGGTAAAAGAAGCTTTCATGTCTGTAGCCTCGCGAAAAATAAACTGTTCGACAGCCGGTAGATTCTAGTAAACAAGCTGGTTGTCATACGACAACACACACAGTTGTCGCAACACCCAGAAGGTCGGAAACCAGACACGATACGTATCGCTGAGCACTTTCATTGGCTGACTGACATCACATGTCTCAGTCGAAACACTCGGTGTTATTCGCTTTAATCATTGCGACTTTTCAGGCCATGGCAAGGGTCCGTACACACAATTCTGTTCTATTCCATACGTGTTATCATTTGACGCCACCGTCGTGGCTGCTTCTTCGCGGCTGCTTCTTCGCAGCCACGAGGCGGTGTCGCTACAAGAAAATGCATCTGTATTATTGCAAGGAAGTATCCATCAAAGAGATGGGATATTTAGTCCTGATTCAAGAGGGCGTCAATGCCTACCATGTTGTTTAGTATTATTGGTGAAAGCTGTACAGAAAAGGATCTGTACCAACAAGTTGAATGTCAACAACATGAATGAAATTCTGTTTGCAGGAGATAAATTATACAAGTATGCAAAAAAGAATGCCAAGACATATCATGACTGTTTAGAGCCATGTGATTTGCCATCTTATTTTTCACTTGACAACCAGCATTATCCCTGGAAAGTGAAAATCTTATCCTTAGTGGAGTATCCTTTCCTTGATTTAGAGACAGGACTCGCTATGACTTTCTCATTCAACCCATATGCAGTCTTCATTTGCAACGGCTTTTCTATTGCATTATTGGAACAAGGTGACTGTTTCTACCTTTTTGAGTCACATGCAAGAGCTTCAGATGGAATGCCAAATGTTAATGGCAAAAACATTTTGTTAAAGAAAACAAATATAACTGGCATTTTCCTTACATTTGCGTAGATTGTTTAGTTTTGATAATTCCTTTACTACAACAGCGGTGAGTCAGTTTGATTTGCATTCGCTCTGTATATCTCATGTTTGCAGGGAGACCATAAAATGATACCAATGAGCTGGGTTTCAAATTTGTGACATAACTACCTATCCTCCTTTACAAGAATGTATTTCATTTGAGTTGTGTCCATCACAGCCTTATGCTTCCTCCCAGCTAGCTGACAGCTTAAATGAACACGGTTCCGCATTACTTGATTCACCCCTTATATGTGAAGAATTGCAAACCTCCCTGAATAAGAAACTTAAGTTAAGTGACACATCAAAAGATGGTTTGAGCAGTAAGAATTGTAAAAACAAAGAAAGTGCTATAGTCACACAGTTTCACAAGTTGGTGTCTTGTGGTCCCCAGTACATATGTACAAGTTGTTGTCAAACATTTTTCAGACATTCTGATGTTAAATTTGATATTCAGGGTCTAAAGTCCGAGATGAAAAGACTCTGTACATTAGGACATAAAAGTGTGGAGGATAAGGAATGGATCTGTCAACAATGTGCTAATAGTTTGAAGAAAAATAACTTGAACAAATATCTTCCTTTTTGTCAAGCCCGCTTGCGCTGAGCAAGACATAGTCACCATAGCTGCATTTAAGTGTATATTAGTGAGTCCATCCGTATTTGTCCGTCCTAGCTAGAAATTTTGCATGCAGAATCATCTTTCAGTGTAGTTTGAAATTTCTCCAAGACTTGGCCTTGAGGTCAGATTTGTCAAGGACATGCACTTACCAGCAGAATTTAAGAGTTTTTAAAGAAAGTCTTCTATTCAGGAAGTGCAATGCCCAGATGCTTGATATATTCCATAGAGCTCCATCTTATCGTATAGTATTGGTAGCATTGGAATGTCGTCTATCTTCTTTGCATGTATTGTGTAAAATTGCATAGAAGATACACAGCACTCCATTAGTACTTTACAAGCTAGCAGACTCTTAGAACTATCAGTCCTTTGATGTTTCCTTTGGGATCATTGAACCAATCCTGGTTATTTTGAAAATCGAATACCGCTTAAGCCGGCGCTAGGGGGCGTATACAGCCTCGCAGACTACAGTGTTACATATGAAGAGACTCAATTCAAACCGAGTCTCCGATTTTCGTGATTTTGTGTATTCTTTGTTTCCAAGGCAATCCTTTTTTGACTTTTATATCTCTACTTTAATTTGGCTATTTGTACCTAAGTTACACAGCACATGAAGTAGACATCGAGGATGGATTCTGAGGGAATTCTAAGCTCGAAAGGACTGTAATATTTCTGTATCGCACAAAGAAATTTTGCAAAAAGAATGCCATGAAAGACAGAACAGATTTTGCAATCGCAAGCTTTTGGATGGAAATTCCTAAGTCCGAAAGTGCCGAATTAAAAAGACAAAATTGTGTGCACATTTTCACATCAATGAAGAATTTGCAATTTCTGATGAAACTGAAGGAGGAGTTGCTGACAGGAGACTGCAAGTCCCAAATGGTCGTAACTCTGTCACATACAGCAGAATGAAAGTTCAAGAGCCAGATGCGCATATTCACATTAAAGGAAGACAGCCTAAGAAGAGGCATTCTTTAACAATCTAAACATATAATAATACCTGCAAAAGTATGATAATAAAACCAAACCGTATTTTAGCGTAATCGCTTAAATAAGCACGAACACTCTTTGGGAAACATTTTAAAATGCAAACTGGATAAACAAAGACATGTGACAAGCGATATCAGTTTTAAAGATAACAAAGAACATGGACATTCCTTTGAACTGACCGGTTTTGTTGCTGTATCAGGACTATTGGGCTACGCAATCATTGGAAGATTCGTTGACAAGATGGTATTAATCTGTCCGCAGATGGCCTGACAAGCATCTAATGAGTCACATTCTTCCAAAGATAATGGCAAGTAGCTTGTTTTGAAATTCTTTGTCAACATACCCGAATGATTTTTTTCCTATTAATATCGACGACTTTTCTCGAATTAAAAAACAACATATTTCTCAACATCGGACTGCACCTTGGATTTTCTGCCAGTATTTCTGCTGACCGGAATAACATGTTTATGACCACATTCTTTATGCCGCAACATTTTCCTGTCATCAAGTGGCCATTGTAAATGTATCGACATTTTGTGACGTGGCAAAATGAGACAAGCGGTAGGCGATTCAGTTCAAGTTGGCGAGATGAAAGAGAAATAGAGATGTCGCTTCCATTTGAAATTATTCTTTGAAGACAGGTTTACCGTTTACCGCTTAAAACTAATTCAATCAACAGGACAAAAGAGTCAATAAAAAGCGAAACGACTTATATGAAGGAGATTTCCTGGATTCATTGTTTTGGTACAATGACTCCCTTTGGTTGAAATTCTAAAATTATGTATGTCTTTACAGAGTTTTACTGACTTTGTGTTTGCATTTCTTCTGCATTTCTGTCAGTAATTTTTATCCTGTAGAGATCCTTTATTCCGCCTTTTACGCCAAAGGATGTATTTATACTTGACATCGCATTTCCTGTCTACTTGTTTAATACACTTGAAAAAAAAGTCAGTGAAGTCCGAAATGTTAGGTAAATTGTTCTCTGAACATGTTTCATCATAGTTTTGAAGCAGAATGTAATAGCGTTTATATGTATCCTTTACGCAAGATTCAAAATGTACTGTATGCCAGTGCGAAGAAACTCTGCAAAGTTTCAAAAGAATCCGACGAGAGATACAGGAGCAGTTGTTGGCACAAACTTCGATAATGGAAGTTCTTTTAAGTCTGAAAGGAACGTAAAAAGATAACCAATTCAAAATACGATATTAGGAGTATATTTTCTCGTTACAGGAAGAAACTCTGCAAAAACTAAAAAAGAGTCCTGCGAAAGCTATAGGAAGAGTTGCACAGCGTAACAGATGAAAGGCAAGCGTCATATGCATGTACCTGAAAGTGATGTTTACAACTAAAAATGACCACATTTTGCAATAGAAAGCTATAATGAAGTTTAAAACTGGCAGTCATAGCATTAAACCAACTACTAGTTTCCTCTGTCGTTTTGGCATTTAATCTATTTTTCATTCCAGCAGAAACAGGCATTTAGCTGTAAGTATATAGAGTTGCGTAAAACTGTGGATTTTATATTCAACAATGGGCATTCAGATGACTTACAGAATATTTACAATATATGCATATTCAGTAGGTAAGAAAACAATATTTAGAAAGTAGCATTGAGCATCCTTCTTTCCCCTTCATAGCGTATTTTTATTTAAGAAATGAAGGTAACCTTTTTAGCGTTAAATGGAGTATGAACAACATCGGGTCACGAACAAAGTAAGTGAACTCCGAAGGCGTTCATGTAAACTTTGCTCGCGACCCAATGTTGTTCACCTTTCAATGAACATTAAATAAATTGACTTTATTACTTATATTTATATTATTTTCTATCTATCATCTGACGAAAACGTCGGGTTCAAGGGCTAAAATTGAAAAAAGAAAACAAGTGCACCCAGTTTTCCTATTGACAGCGAAAAGCGTCCTTGAACGTAACGTCGCTATCGTCCAATCATATTGGAGAGAACCATTGTTTATTTTGACGTCATTTAATGATCCTGTGACGTCGCTTCATTGAAGTATGAACAACATTACGCTTCAGTAGTTAACTATAGGTTTGTTTGTTTTGTTTTCTGAAAACGCACTGAGAATGTTCATATTTAAGAAATGAAGATATTTTTCAACGTTTATTAAAGTATGAACAACATCGGGTCACGAGTCTAAGGAGTTTGTGTAAACTTTGCTGGCAACTACTTCAATGAACGTTAAATGAATTGCCTTCAAGTCTCTTCACGAAATATCGAGAGAGGATTAAAAAAAGTTTACTTCGCATTTAAATTAATCCAAATATTTTTCAAAGTTCAAATTACAAATTCAGACGAAATGAAAGCTAACCGAATTAACATCCTACTGGAAAAAAAAAAAGATGAAATGTGCACGAGATTGGTTGGCATTGTCACAACTTCGGAAATTCGTGACGTAGCTTTTGTTGTCTGCTAAATGTTCCCGGGGGTTTCCCTGTCGCTGTTACCGCATTTGTTTACACAGTTTTTTTTGTTTTTTTTGTTTTTTGTTGTTTTTTTTTAGATGTAAAGCAGTTTTTTTTATGAAAGCAGCATACAGTGACAAGATTTTAAGGTAATTTATTCATTTAAAACAAAAAAAAAAATGCTCTGAAGCGGTTAAGCGCGCTTGGATTTTGTTTCTTAGAAGAAGAAAAAAAGAATGAGTGCAATCACACATGTATGAGGATCTGAATGTTATGTTTAAGATATGCTGATTTTGTTTTTCTTGGAG
Organism: Anodontia alba; assembly: GCA_964016985.1. NCBI lineage: Eukaryota > Metazoa > Mollusca > Bivalvia > Lucinida > Lucinidae > Anodontia > Anodontia alba. The sequence continues at coordinate 43,337,916 of OZ024828.1, forward strand.
AAACCCTTAATAAACGGTCTCTTCGCCGTGTAAAATTTGTTTTAAATAATAATAATAATTGAGCGAAATGACGTTACAAGCGTCTTGTCCGTGGGGATAAAATCGTTAGCACTGCAATCCGGGTGACGCGAGTTCAAAATCCAGCAAGTGCTCTTTTTTCTTTTTTTTTTTTTTTTTTTTATTACTTTTATAAAGGTTTTCTGTCTCAGTTTATTTCATAAAACATATTTTATTTTGTCTAAACGAAAAAAAAAAGGGAAAACCCTCTCTGCAGAAACATTTTTTCTTCAACTGAGATTATTCCCAGGAGATTACAGAGGCCCTCCCAGGGGTTATGGGGAACGGGAATAATGTCATTTATTTCAGGAGAGCAGAGGCAAACAAGTCTAAAATTGAAGGGAATAGGGGAAAAATGTAATTTTTTGGAGCAGGGAACATAGAAAATTAAGATTTTGATTTTGGGAAACAACGGAAAATGCTGAAATATTTCAGGGGAAAAAGGGACCAGGTAATCCCCCCCCACCCCCGGGAGGGCACCTATCTATGTTCTAGTTCAGAGAGTGGGAGAGGGGTGATGAGCATACTCCTGTGATTAGTTAGCCATAGAAATTTGATGGACCTCTTTGGTTGAAGGCAACTGCCTTGCTCTGTCTTACAGTCAAGAAGTGGAGAAGAACCAGTATTGTAACATTAATGCCTACCTAGTTTTCTGTGTGTTTTTATTATTATTATTATTATTATTATTATTATTCATTAGATTAACATGCCTCTGCCAAGCAGGCATATGACGTTAGTACAAACTTGCCTCAATATTTTGAATCTCAGAGGATTTTAAAGATCAATGACATAGTTTTTATTGTTTCAATGAAATTGCTTTATTATGATAGAGCTTTTTGCCGAAAACCGCACCTAAAGGACAACCCACTGCAAAGTTATGCCAGCTGAAAGTAAAATAGCACATTTTTCACATTCGAAAAAACTATAAACAGAAATACAACCAACAATGCTATATTTACATTCCACCAATTGGCCACAATGCAACATTTTATTTAAAGGTAAAACTTCACAAACATATTTTGAATAGGTTTTCCTTTGGTTTTATGAAAACAAAAACACACACACCAAAAAAAAATCGAAACTGTTGACCGTTGTACCTTTGAGGCGCGTATAAGGGTTTTAGGGATGTGGTATATTTTACCACATCCCTAAATTCCTATATTTTTCTTCAAGGGGTACGGGATATTTGACATTTTACTACCAGTATATTAATATGTGGTATATTTGAAACCAAGTTTGGTACTTTTATGGATATTTAAAAAATTAAAAATATAGATATGGCACGAAATATATATAAGGGATATAGCATATTCGTCAGTTGACTTACAGGGATACAGGATATTGATGACCCTCCCCCACCACACACACACACACACACACACACACACACACACACACACACACACACCCGCCCCTCCCCCACATCATGTACAAGCCTCACCTTTTCTCATGCAGGCCAATGAATATGCACTCTCTTTTGCCTCTGGGCAACCGGACCTGTCTCAGCCTATCAACGCGCTGGGGCCATGCAAGTGGCCGAGAATTCTGCAAGATTCCTGGGTTATGTGCTATGTATGAAGTCTTTAGTGATGCCTTCCCAGAGGTTTTTGGGAACAAGGGAACATGCTCATTTCCTTTCAGGGAAAATGTTTTAAGGCAACAAGGGAACAAGACTAATTTTTGGGAACAGGGAACATGGAAATTTTGAAAATTGCTTTTAGGGAACAAGGAAACATGGCCAATTATTTTTAGGGAACATGGTACCTCCTGGGAGGGCCTATTTAGTGGGGTTGCTTTGCACGCATCTAGGCAGTGCGTAACTTCATATTATTTATATTATTTTCCATTTCATTACTTATATTTATATTCTTTTCCATCTATTGTTTGACGAACAAAGCTGGTTCGAGAGCTAAAACTGAAACAAGAAAACACTTGCAATCAGTTTTCCTATTAACAGCGGAACAGCGTCGTTGAGGTCACAACGTCGCCATTGTCCAAACATATTGGAGAGAACCATTGTTTATTTTGACGTCACTTAATGATCATATGACGTCGCGTGAGTCAATGTACGTATTCATTGGAGTTTGAACAACATTACGTCCCAGTAGTTAACTATAGTTATTTCTGCTTTAAATGCATTGAGAATGAATGTAAACATTCCGTTTTAACTGAATTGAAAATATTGGGAACATCGAACATGTTTAAGTAAAATAAATAGATAAAGCAGAAGAAAGGCAGCTTACCGTACGAAACATTATTTGAACTAAAGCTAGTATAGTTCGAACCTGCACCGCTACTGCTTCTGCTGTCTGGGCGAGACTCTAGGCCCGTATACGACGCCTTGTATGTAGAGGGCAGCGCCCCGCGGATTGCGGGCAGGGATACTCCACTCATCTTTCAACCTGTTAGGTATTGTTCATCAACAAATATAGTTTAACCCGTCATATATCCGAGCTATGGAATATAATACATAGTACCTCTAATCTGTTCTATTTAGACCGCGCTTCTACAACCTGAACACGCACTAAAAACAGTAGCAGCACAATATACGAAGTAGATTGTTTTACTAATATCCTATATCATTGTATCTGTTAGATAATATCTTTTTTACCATAGTACTGCTATTCTATCCCTTACTATTGATTATAGCTCAATGTTGAATACAATGATCTTTTGTGAGGATATGTTTTTCCCCGCTCGGATGGAACGATATTAAACCTTAATAGCAACGTTACTAAAGATTGGTAGTTGATTTTCTAACCGGCGCTTTTATCTTGTATCAATACACATACTTCGATCTGGCAAGTGTTCCAGGTCTTAAATAAAAGATTAAGTTTGAAAATCCCTTCAAAGTTTTAATCAGTTCTGCATTGAATTATTGGTATTTAAACTAAGATGGTAAATACAATAGAAGTAAATACATTAAGAAGTATGTAAACTCTATATACATTTCATTTGGATTAATATTGATCAAATAAATAGGAGATTAATTAAATCAAATTAAAGGCATACACAGTTCTGTTTAGATGCATGAAGTGAATACAATAACAATTAACCCTTATGGGGTAAATTTCAATATGAGCTGATGTTGAATGCTTATTTTCCCCAAGAAAGAAGTCTTATATTTGAATGAAATGTTCATTTTCTCGGCAAAGTTAGAAAAATAATTTCTACTCTGCTGATTAACTTACAGGGGGGAGGGGGGGCTGGTCTTGGTGCTTTTCGTACGTTTGTTCGGTTTGTGCTTGTTTAGATTTGTCGGTTTCCTCTTCCTCTTGGGGTCTGGGAAGGGCTGCGGTTTGTGATTGTGGCACTCCCTGGACTTTTCACTTCCCTTTTTTACAGAGTGCTAATAGATAATATTTTTGAAAAGGAGAATAATCCTTCTGCTAGAAGTTTCTGCAACTGCGTATTTACTCGTTACAATTACCGGCACCTTATATAGATATTAATTGTCTATGGTTTTACAACAATATCCGTTTGATACATTTATAGTGTCGCAAATTAAGGGTATTAGGTACACTTGGTAGATTTTCTGCCCTTTTTTACACTTCCTGTTTGCTTTTCTGCACATCAAATCCCTTCTAAAAGAGGGTCCGCTCTAAACGGAAAACATGTAATCACCTCTGCCAAAAAGGGAAGAATTTGCTCACCACTTCTTAGATGGATCTACTCTAAAATGAATAGATCTTTATGAGTAGATACTTTTCCATCCATTCTTTTCTTTAAGAGTGGTTCCAGAAGGGAGACAAAACCATTCTGACAGAGTTACTGCCACTGCAAATGTATCTGTTTCGCTTATTACCGGCCTCGGTGGCTCAGTTGGATGCGCCGTCCGACTGGAGACCAGGAGGTCGCGGGTTCAACCCCCGCCGAGGTCGACAACACTCTTTCGTGGAGATTGATCATGAAATATTTTCTACTGTCATTCTCTCCCTTCCGCTGATTCAAGAAGGGCAGTTGTTAGTTTCTGGCGAAAGAATGTGCACAATACTGGTCAACCGCTTAGAGGACTAAACCTGCCCAGTAAACGTGTGGTTAGGCAAACTGATCGCGGTCGACATGACCCCATTGGGTTGACTGGGCCACAAACAAATCTGTTTCGCTTAAATCATGTTTAAATGAAAAGTTTGGTGATGACAAAAGTTGGCTACCGTATGAGACACGATCACAGTGTATCACAGTGTATAGTGACCAAATCGGAATTGCCCTGAATCTGTACACCCAAATAATCAATAGCCGACAAAAAAAAAAAAAAAAAGGTGAAAGTTTTCAACAGGTAAAAAAGCAACGGAACATCCGATTAGAATGCGGTTAGGGTGGGGGTAGGGAGTGGGAGAGAAATGATGTTTGTTTGAGTAGGAGTTTTACAGCCCAGCCAACACTGTTAAGGTCATGTCGAGCCGGTCACATTTTTTCTGGACATGCTTAGTCCAGAATTACCTACAGAACCATACAATATTCAGTGCTTATCGTGCTGGGTAAACGTTTCAGCAGACGACATTTTGAAATAGTTTCCTTATTTTTTCAGAAAATGAAAGCATACCCAAAAGCAAGGTGAAAGATTTCAACAGGTAAGAAAGCAACGGAACATCCGATTGTTGGGGTGGGGAGTGGGGGAGAAATGAATGTACTTACTTATATCATTCCCACACATCCGACAGTGGTGCATTTTCAGTGCAGATCTCCTCATATTGCAAACCACTGGGTCGGTATCTCTGCTGGTGGATGATTCGTTCGTCCCCGAGGATATCATCAGCTAAGTATCAGTTCCTCAGTGCTGAGGTTGATACTGCGGTGTTAACGTCAGTACTTAAGTACTGAATTTAATAGCTACTTTTTGTACAAATTCAAAAATTTTCTAAAACTAAGACTGACTTGTCAAAATGACATGTATCTTAGCGGGTTCGGGATCCACTTTTTTAGGCTTATTTTGCTTTCTGTATGTCTTGCTGCTTGCCAAGACATGCGCATCATACGTTTCATTTCCAAACGTTTGGTATTTAGCCACACTGATGAAGTTTGAATAACAGAAAGGCCCCTGTGGCACTAAATTAGGTATAGTTAAGTTCATATTACTTGTACTGTTCAATCAGTGATTTTGCTGTTTCTGTCGCCCGTCAATTCGATGAATCCAGGTCAATATATTCGAAAATGAGGCCAACTTTCCACTTCTATCAACATGAAATCTTTCATTATTTGACATTTGATTGCTGCTAGCGTCTAAATGTTTGGATTCTGTAAACCATGACAACCTGAACTGCACCCATGACATCCGATCGACTAGAATAATTTTGATAATGCAGAGTTTCCCACGAGACCTGATATCAGTCACAGCAACAACATAATACTAGTACCAGTGGCCAGTATGGACCGTCACTAAAACCAATGCAAAACTGCTGGCACACCATAATCTCTTTATATTACTTCTGATACGTTTTCGTTTGATTGTTTAAGATGGAGTTTTACAGCCCAACCAACACTGTTAAGGTCATGTTGAGCCGGTCAGTTAACCTACTCACACATTTTTTTTCTGGGCGGGCTGAGTCCAAAGAGTTACCTACAGAACCATACAATATTCAATGCTTAGCGTGCTGGGTAAAAATTTCAGCAGAATTTTTATGTTTATTTTTGTGTTTTTAGGACCACATTATTTCCAAACCATTGGATTGTTTTTGTTCATATATAGTATGTTGATAGATATTGGTCCAAAATTTTACGCAGTACCATTCCCATCCCTCTACATGCAAGGCCACAGACTTAGAATTTTCATATTTAAGTTTTGAGTTAAGTATTAAAGACCATATTATTTTCAAACCATTGGATGGATTTTGTTCATAGTATGATGATGGATATTGGTCCAAAATGTTACAGTGCCATCACACACATCCCCCTTCCCCCAGCCCCATTCCAGCCCCCTACCCCCTCCCCCCCCCCACACACACATATGACCTCAAGGTCAAGTTCATAGGCTAAGAATTTTTATGTTTTCTTTATGCGTTAAAGTTTTTAGATCCTGATTATTTCCAAATTGTTCAATGGATTTTGTTTATGTTTGGTATGAGGATAGATATTGGTCCAACGTTTTACACAGTACCATCCCTACCCTGCCTGTATGACCTCAAGGTCAAGATCATGGACTTAGAATTTTTATGTTAAAGTTTTACTTTAAGGTTTTTAGAACCTTATTATTTCCAAACCCTTTGACGAATTTGGTTTATTTATGGTGTATGTATGAAGATATATATTGGGAAAACATTTTACATAGTACCATCTGCCACTACATCATCTCGGTTTAGAATTTTTATGTTAAAATTTTATTTTAAAGTTTTCAGGTCATCAGTATGTATATAAAAAAACTGTGAAGGTTTATACCTAGTGTGAAGATCCAAAATTGTATGCAGTACCATCCCCACCCCCTACATGACCACGGGACTTGAATGTTTAGCTCGCCTGTATGAAGTACATTTAGGGCTACTGCAGTTACCCTGGTTCCGGTCATACTACTTTATAGTTTTATATTCATTTTTTTTCAAATGTTCGTATCTCGACATTTGCTTACCAGATAGAATTCACACTTGGACCATAAGTACCCTGTTGTATATTCAAGCTATTATAAGAAAAGTTCTAAAATGTATTGATCACCCCTCGTGCACTATACATGTACTATTGTCATAGGCCAAGTCCGTCGTACCATCATTATTACGTCATGGGTTACGTATTTATTGGTCTCGTCCGTACTTTCATAATTTCTTATGTCGTTGGTCGCGCCTGTTGTATTGCCCTTACTTATAAACCTATGTTTCATTCCCCAATCCAAAGTCCCTTAAACTGTAGATAAGTCCATCATAACTTGATAGTCGCATGGTCAATTCACGTACAATTCATGTATGGTTCGTTGCATTCGCCAGTAAGCTTTCAGCCTGTAAAGAAATACACTTTATCCGCAGTTTTGTACATGACTATCAAGATGTAATTAGTAAAATATATTTTATATATATTTTGCAGGTATGTATAGTTTTAAAATTATGCTAGGTAGTGTAGTTGTCGTTGTCGTCGTCATCATTGTAATCGTCGTTGTTGTTGTTATTGTTGTTTCTCATGCATATTTTGATATAGTATGATTTAATTGTACTTGTTACAAATGAAACTGCAAGATAATCACAAAATATCTCAAGATAGCTATTTGGGCTTTTTCATTACATCCGTACCAATTGTGAAAGAACATTCATTTTGAACCTATTATATTGTATGATATTATACTGTGATGATTTAATAATCATGAGCATTCGCCAGTTAGCTTTCAGCCTGTAAAAAACTTTATCAGTAGTTTTGTACATGACAAGATGTAATTAGTAATATATATATATATATATATATATATATATATATATATATATATATTGCAGATGTATGCCCTGTTCCAGTGATCCCCATCTTTTCATCATTAAACCATCCATTACATTATGTAATTGTTGTGTATAAATCCAAAGTCAGAACCCGTAACGGTGACATTTTGAAAAAGTAAAACGTCACCAGGACTACGCTGAAAATTAAAGAACAAACTCAAGCAAGCATATGAGAAGGCCAGTGAAGAAGCGAGAATAGCTGGAAAGAAACACAAGAAATATGACGAGAAGGTGCATCATGCCACCATAGAACCTGGAGATCGCGTTTTAATAAGAAAAGTAGGACTAAAAGGAAGGCAGAAATTGGCTTACAAACGGGAAGACCATTCATACGTGGTAAAATCGCAACCGTTGCCAGATATTCCTGTGTATAGAGTTCAAAAGGAGCATTCAAATTCTCCTTGCAAACACTTACATAGAAATATGCTGCTGCAATTTGTTGGTTTGCCTTGTCCAATGGTAACAGAGGTGGTAAATCGTCCAAGAAAGATTATTCCTTCACGGAGGAAATCAAAACAGCATGAAGAAAGAAGACCCGAAGTCAACATTTAGAGAAGAAACAAGTTCGTAGGGGTAATCGTAATCGGCTACCGCCAAGATGGATGCAGGCTGAGGAATGGAAAGTTAGATGCAATGAACATGTCTTGAAAACAGAGGAACCGGACGTTGCTTATATAGAACGTCTGCCGGGGGGGGGGGGGGGGGGGGCGGTCGGGGGGGGGGGGGGCATAAAACCAGGAAATTATCTAACATAATGGGCAGAACGTTATAGAGACGGAACTGTGGGTTACCTCCAAATTAAGTGCTAAAGAAGGGTAGTTAATATTCATCCTAATTACTACATTTCGTTATTGTTTAGTAAACATTTCCTTAGCACCATTCTCCTCACATCTATCTAGGTCCCTGCCCCTTCTCTAAGTACATTATACATCCTATTCCTATAGCTATTAATCATTGTCTTCATCCATACTAATCATTACTGTAGTTCAGACACATATAAACACCATCATATATTTACTGTTACAGACGACAATTGGACCAGACTAAAGACTGTTTTTAACAATGTATTGTTCCATGCCGTTCATCTGTGCCAATACATGTCGTATATTGCTGCTGTTTGACACATTTGATATACATATATCTAGCAGGAAGTATGCGATAGAAAATGTCGTTTTTGATTAGATGTTAATAATATAATTATACATTTTATTACAACGTCATCACCAGGGACACCACACATTTTGTTTGTGACACCAACATATAATAAAATGTGCTATCATGAAAAAGAATGCTTGTTGCCTCGTTGCAACATAGTAATATCGTCCGTTTGATAACGGTCGTCGCCGTTGGAAGTGTTACATACACTTGTATTTTGTTACTACAGTTATTTGGAGATGTTTACATTACGTGACGCATCGCTGCTCCATGAACTATTAGTGTAGTAATATCATCACTGCGTCTTATTTATTGTCTTAGTCTAAGATTGTTGTTTTTTTCGTTGTTCGTTATGTAAAACTTTGTGAGGTTTGTCCGTGTTGTGTTTTACGTCTTTTGAATTTAGTAGGCCGTGTGTGGCATGGAGGTTAGCCTGGGTGGTTGTTTTTCTTTAGTTTGTGTTGTGGCATGGAGGTTAGCCTAGGTGGTTGTTTTTCTTTAGTTTGTCCGTCATATTTTATTTCTATTCTCCTTGGTGTCATTTGTGGACTATGTTGTGTATTTGTAGATCTTTCTGCGCGTCTTCTTTCTCTTTTGTATTTTAGAAATTACCGTGTTGCAAATGTCGACTCCATGGTAACGTAATGCATGCAGTATACAATTGTTAATGTCGGGACGACATTTCTGTAAGTGGGGAAGTACAAATGTATGTCATAGGCCAAGTCAGTCGTATCATCATCTATTACGTCATTGTTTACGTTTTTGTTGGTCTCGTCCGTACTTTCATAATTTCTTATGTCGTTGGTCGCGCCTGTTGTATTGCCCTTACTTATAAACCTATGTTTCATTCCGCAATCCAAAGTCCCTTAAACTGTAGATAAGTCCGTCATAACTTGACAGTCGCATGGTCAATTCACGTACAATTCATGTATGGTTCGTTGCATTCGCCAGTAAGCTTTCAGCCTGTAAAGAAATACACTTTATCCGCAGTTTTGTACATGACTATCAAGATGTAATTAGTAAAATATATTTTATATATATTTTGCAGGTATGTATAGTTTTAAAATTATGCTAGGCAGTGTAGTTGTCGTTGTTGTTGTCGTCGTCGTCGTCGTCATTGTAGTCGTTGTTGTTATTGTTGTTACTGTTGCTTCTCATGCATATTTTGAAATAGTATGATTTAATTGTACTTGTTGTAAATGAAACTGCAAGCTAATCACAAAATATCTCAAGATAGTTATTTGGGCTTTTTCATTAAATCCGTACCAATTGTGAAAGAACATTCATTTTGAACCTATTATATTGTATGATATTATATTGTGATGATTTAATAATCATCAGCATTCGCCAGTTAGCTTTCAGCCTGTAAAGTTATATACTTCATCATAGTTTTGTACATGACTATCAAGATGTAATTAGTAATATATATATATATATATATTGCAGATGTATGCCATGTTTCAGTGATCCTCATCTTTTCATCATTAAACCATCCATTTCATCATGTAATTGTTGTATTGTGTGTAAAATCCGAAGTCAGAACCCGTAGCGGTGACATTATTATATAAGACGCATTTGTTTTTGTATACAGTAGTTAAGACATCCATTACATATATCTTTATCATCTGTTCCAAAGAAATGACTTTTTTTTAGAAGTAATTTTAATATGTAAGGAAAGAATACAGAGGAATGTTGTATACATGTACATGTATAGTTTGGCCTAAAATAAATCCCCTAATGTATATACAGTACCTACTTTATGTAAGTTTAATTTAGGGAAATGTTCATACCATGAAAATGCTTGAAATGACCAGTGCCCCCAAGGGATCCACTTTACAACCATGTTCTATATTTCTACATTACCTTTAAGTTGTATTATGCATAAATCGTATTATACATAAATCGTACTTGAAAGAATGTCATATTCAATCTTACTTTCCTATCTATTTATATTAAGTTAGCTGGCTGGCAGCAGACCTTTAGGTCTGCTTCCAGCCGGCTGGCACTAGACTTAAAAGTCTCCTGCCAGCCGGCTGGCAGCAGACATAAAAGTCTGCTACCAGCCGGCTGGCAGCAGACCTCGCCTAAGAAATATCATCAGTTTGTCGTCTGCTGAATTCGCTCGTAGAGCCAGGTAAAATCCAAAATTGTGCTGTAAAAACTGTTATAAAGAGTATCAGCAAAAAAATAAACTTCAGCAACACTCATCATGAAGCAATTTTAAAAAAAGACTACTGAACAATAAATATACCGTAACAGTAGAACAAACTGTATTGTACAACAAGAAGTATCTTCAAAAAAAAAAAAAAAAAAAAGAAAGAAAGAAAGAAAGAAAGAAAAGAAGAAAAAAAGATAAACGACGAAGAATAGTAGATAATTTAATAATTTGGTAGGTGCTAGAGGCTGATCATGTGGAATGGATAACCAAGATGAGGTAACACAACTACCCACATTATGATGCGTCTAGACACCCAATGCACACAACTTGACAACTTTAAAAGGCACCGACTTTCGTATTAAAATCAATTTTAACATTTATTGTGTGCTAAGCGTAGAGCAAGCTTTTTGTGAAAGCTTATACTTTTATATCATTTACAGCGGTAAAAACCAGATATCAAACCTCCCAAAACACTGCACTCAGTTAAGAAAGTCGACTTTAATAATATGAAAAATAGAGTTTTGCGCAAAATATGAATATCCCACGCCATGTGCTGTTTTTCATACAGATATTTACATTCATGGGTCAGCGAATGATCTTCGTCGAAAATAACACTTTTAATCTAGTATGGCGAAGGAAGAACGATGTTACTATTTGTGTACAAGACTGGAGATACTTCTAGCAATTTAATTTTAGAGTTACATGCAGTTACCTGTGTGGTAATGGTCATAATAACTGTGTTGCTGCTGTATGTTAGTCTTATTTTTAATAACTTTGTCGCAAAAAATGAAGCAATTGTTTACATATTAATCAGTCCCTGGCGTATTTCTAGTGAACAAAAGATGGGGCCTTTTCCACTGAAAAAAATGCAGTTAAGCATAAAATTAACATACTTTTTTATATTGTTACATTGAAAATAAGCCAATGTTCAGAACTTAATAGAGCCTTTCCGCAAAACAGCGTGTCTGTTTACCACAGGATCCCTTCCAGAAATATCCCTACAATAAAACAAAATAAAAATTGAGGATGTTGCAGATATGTTAACATTTATTGTGTAAAAAAAGTCATCGATGATTCGCAAACAGTGTAGCCCCTGATTTTGCGGCGTCTGATCTGAGTCTACACTGTTTGTTCTTGGTAGACCTTGAGTCCCCGATGCTATATATCAAGATTAATCCTCAAAGTTTTCTTGGTTTTGGAAAATATTTTTTTTAAGTCTCTCTCTCTCTCTCTCTCTCTCTCTCTCTCTCTCTCTCTCTCTGTCTGTCTGTCTGTCTCACTCACACACACGCATGGTGGCCATTTTGTTCAACAGAGCGGAACAGTTTCATAGTCTAGTTTCACATTGTTGTGCGTATGCGCCAAACTGCCCAGGTAAGTCTCGAATCGGCGTCAAGTGAGCCGAAGCACGACAAAATAAATAAAATCACCTGCGCACCCAGCGAAGACTCAGATCAGCCTAACCATCTGTTCCATAGGGTCAGTAATCACTGTCCGCAAAAAAAGAACAAACGTTTTGGGTAACAGCAATCCACTTAGCTTACAACGAAAACTCTGATCAGGCTGGATGAATTCCCTAGCTGATCCGAGTCATCGCTAGACACACGTTAGTTTGCTAGTATTATCATGCGGCACCATGCGGCACATTGTCCCGTCCCATGTTGACCATTTCTTTAAAAAAAAAAATAACATGCCGCCTAATCGGAAGGGGGCCTTTATTAGGGTGCATTTTGGTGGAAACTGTACCATTAGATATACATAGATTCAAATCCAAAAAATGTGCCTCGGTATCGGAAGAATTGGCTCTATTTAATTGGAGTTCTGTAGGGTATATGCGGTCCACCATTTGGTCAAAGTAAATATTGTCAATATTTAATAAATCATCAAGGTATCTTGAAGTTGAAAGCCTCAATAATGTCAGCCTGATTTTTTCGTGAGATGAAATCTCTCTCATAACAAAAAAGAAACAAATCTGCAACAAGAGGAGCACAATTAGTTCCCATCGGAATACCAATAGTTTGCCTATAAAGTTTAGTTCCAAATCTAATAAAAAATATTATCCAAAAGATAAACAAGGGCATTACAGACTTTTTGACAAGACCATAAATTGTCAGAAGTGAAAAAAAGCACATTGTTAAGTCGAGATTGCAGCTTTGATGGAGACTCGCCTTGCAGAGGAAGGGCTTTTAAAGAGAGTTGGTGCTGGTTACATTTTCTTCTGGAGTGGACGCAAGAAAGAAGAGCGGCCTGAAGCAGGAGTAGGATTCGCCATCAAGTCACACTTTGTCAGCAAGCTCTCAGGACTTCCAAAAGACATAAATGACCACCTGATGACGCTGAGACTTCCCTTATCTGGCAAAAGGCATGCAACAATTGTAAGTGCCTATGCTCTCACAATGACCAACCCAGCTGAGGTTAAAGACAAGTTCTATGATGATCTGGATTCTGTGATTTCTGCAACACCCCGGACAGACAAACTCATCCTTCTAGGAGACATCAATGCCAGAGTGGGCACAGACCATCTAACCTAGGCAGGAGTGATTGGAACCAACGTGCAACAGCAATGGCCTCCTCCTTTAAAGGAAGTGAGCAGGGCATGAAAACTACTGATCACCATCACAGTCTTCCGTCTACCAACTCGCAACAAGACATCATGGATGCACCCTCGCTCCAAACACTGATATCTCATTGACTATGTCATAGTGCGAAGGAAGGGCAGACAGGATGTCAGAGTGACAAAGACTATACGTGGTGCAGACTGTTGGACAGATTACAGGCTTGTTGTCAGCAAACTCAACCTGCGCATTCAGCCTGTACGACGACCACGAGGCAAGAAAGTGCCAAAGAGGTTGGATGTCTCCAAGCTGAAACAAGACAGTAAGAGGCAACCATTCATCAATGATATCTCCAGCTGTTTCGATGCACTGAAACACAGCTCAGAGGATTTAGGTGAGAGCTGGACAGAGACACCGTTCACTCTTCAATAATGGATTCCCTAGGACCAGTATCTCGCAAAAACCAAGACAGGTTTGATGATAATGACAAAGAAATCCAGCGACTCTTTAAAGAGAAACACCAAAAACACAAGGCATACCACAGTCCTACCAGCTCAATATCTAGTAAGACTGCCTATTCAAACATATGTAAGACAGTCCAGACTAGGCTTAGAGACATGCAAGACTCCTGGCTGAGCAAAAATGCTAAAGAAATCCAGTCCTTTGCAGACACAAAGGATATGAAAAAGTTATTTGATACACTTGACAGTATATGGTCCACGGAGTTCAGGAACCACCCAACTCCTTAGTGCAGATGGAACTAGTCTTCTGACTGACAAAAAAGCTATCTTGAAAAGATCGGCTGAACATATATTTATTGTGCTCAGACCTAACCATTGTACTTAATACATGTCGTGTCGTTAGGCCCTGTCCGGACTTCTCTGGACGGTCAGAGAACGGGATCTGCATTCTCGTTCATCAAGCGAATTTCTCCGAGGAAGGATTCGCTAAATTAGTTCCCCTTCCCACCCCAATTGTTTTTTGTTTGTTTTTTTTGTTTGTTTTTTTTTTGTTATTGTTTTTGGTTTAGTTTTATTTTTTGGCCGGGTTGGGGGACTTTTACATGTTTTCTCTCTTTTATGTAACGGGTGTTCTTGGTGGGGGTAGAAGAAATGCAATGGTGGCATTTAACGATTTCGTATCTTCTACCTTAACTCTTTGAACAAGGTCCATTTTCTATATAAGGGATGCCCGGTTACATTTTATTATTATCATGGTTTATAAAAATTTCTGAACTTTATACAAACATTGTAGACACTGGTCAGAGGTCCCATTCTGCGGCGTCTGATCTGGGTCTACACTGTTTACCAATGTCCATTTTATGGGAAGGTAACCTTAAATGGGTTAAACTAATCTAATTTCTTTCGTCAGAGCAAATCATTATGAAGTCAGTAAAGCTACAATACTCTTCTAGAAACCAATACAAGTGCTTGTTATCCTATTTATATGAAACAAGCACAACCCACAATGTCCTGATATACCCACAAGTCAGTTATTATCGCGCTGCTACTCAATGCAACAGTTTATTATCTTTCTTTGTTGGTTTCTTCTCGATATGATATCTCCGTTTTTTTAGTGCTTTTATAAGACACAACGCAATGTTACTAGTGTGGTAACAGTTAAGCCCGCATCTCTGCACACACTAACCAGATATTCATTTGTTGCAGAGTTTCCCCTGTGCTTTGTCAACAGTTTCACTTCCCAATGAACACACACAAATAAATGAGTCACGCATGTTTTTAAACAAAGCGAACGAACATTCCAGCAGAAAGTATGTATCTGTGTAAGTAGCGTCTTGCAGCTACAGAATATGTGGACGGATTTTTAAAACAAAATGTTTTAATCAAAAACAGTGGGTCTATATCTTAGAGTAGACAGTGCGAGAAGATCGTGTAGATCGTGGCCCCCCAGTTTAAATACATGTTGCCGTGTTTACAGACATATAAATATGCAATGTAGAGTATAAAAACAATTGTTCTTGATTTCCATTTGACATGTTATAGACGTATAAAAGATTCGTACCAGCATGACAAAACGGTACAGAGGAGGGGCGGTAAAGTGTGAACAGACTGCCGACCCAAGAATCAAGCATAATACCTACTCCATCCCAACATAGGAGTACTTGCAGCTGTTGAGGCAAGAGGTAAATGTGGTGCAAATGGTTCAAAAAGTTCTAACACATGCCTGAAAATAGAAAATACTAAAGCAGGAGACATATAAGCGCCTTAAATTGCAATGACTTCATTTGTCCCTTGTCGTGATAAAATGGACTTTTCCAGAAAGGAGTCCAAATCTGCCTTCGCATCCCCGAAGCGATTCCAATTTGTTCGATCATGACCTTCACTGTCCTTCCACATATTTTATGTAAAGTGTCCGATGATTCTATAAGAGGACAAAAACGCATGATAGGACTGTATAGGGACGGATCCAGAATTGTTTCTGAGGGGTTCGATTTGATCACATTACCGTACTTATCCTACGTATTCGAAAGGACACGCCTGAACAAACAGTGTAGACCCAAATCAGCTGGGTCTACGCTGTTTGTCACTTATCCAGCAATTTTACATACAATCATACTTGTAGGTATAAAATGGACTTCTAGAAGAGTATAGGGTGAAAAGTAAGGGGTGTGGATACTTAGGGTAAATACGGTATCCCAAATTTATCCAAAACAGTTGAGTCAAAACGGGGTTTGGGGCTAAACTGAAGCCCCCGAACCACCTCTGAATTCATCCATGACTATATATATCCGCCGACTCACTACAATTTTCAATTTTATATTATCTTCCCATTTACAGCAAAGACATATCCGAGACATGCCATAGGATAGGAAAAGGCGTCTGCAGAACAAATGCAAACAGACTTATTGCTGAGTGACAAAAGGATGAGAAAAAAATCAAAAGCAAAAACAGAACAGGCACAGAAAAAAAAAAAAAAAAAAACAAATACACGAAAAATCTACAACGCCCAGTAGTGTAAGGCATTCACCAATCCAGGTACTAACCGGGTTGGCGTTGCTTAACTTTACTGAAAAGACGAGAACTCTTTGTTTCCACCCGATATAGACAGACATGTAGAAGTTTACAAAATAAGCAGTTTATAAAATTGACTACATGTATTTGACTGCCGTCATGAGGAGCTACCGTGCTTTTTTCGCATTATTACCCCTCTGAATTATTGTTGTAATTAAAACTGAAATACATCCCTGCATTAATTGAACATTTGATTTATTTAACGTACTAACAAGTGAAACAGAATGCAGGTTTGAACTAGGTCTGCAGATACTAGACTGAAATGGTTCGTCATGTATGAAACACTAATTCGTATATATTATTTTTTCGCAATGCACACCGTTTAATGTCTTTGGTTGATTTCCCTTGATCTCCGCATTTGAATGCGAATGCTGTTTTGGATCTTTGCCATCTGCATGCAGAGTTTGCTTCCCTCATTGGTTGCACGCCGGCGGGTCGGGCCTCAGACTCTATGACGGCTCCGGCCTGAACACTTTTAAGTAAGTCAAGTTGTGCCGGATGTTCTGGCTCTGATCGGGCCTACCGGAGTCCAACTGTTGGTTTTCTTTCAGCATTTCAGTTATTTCTTGCTGTCGAGTCCTCATCGTTGTTTTATTTCTGTATTCGTTTGTTTATATGTTCTCGGAGATGTAGCACTGATTAGTTAGAAACCCTTCTCGCGGACTGAACAAATGTCTTGTGTATACCACGGCAGAACTAAGGGCGAGTGTTGTCGCCATGTAAAATCGATTAAAGCCCCCACACCCTCCCACCCACACCCCCAAGTAAGGTTTTTACTGACCGTTCCAAGGTGGTGCTTCTGCTGTGGTTTACTATTTCTGTCATTGTATGTCTTTCCATGTATGTCTTGCTGATTTTTTTTTATTTTTAATAGCCGTTTGACCACTTGTTTGGGACAGAAACGGTCCTTTTGGCATTCTGTTTGTAGTATTTTGATTGTAGTGCCGTAGCTTTAAGTGCGTCCTTCTTTGGTGTCTTGAACGGAAGCAGGTAAGCATATGCATGTATTACACAATATTCTTCCGGTTCTAAGCCTGTTTGAATGTTTGCATATGCGATAAGAATTACTTTACTATGCCATTGTTCCTATGCCGGATGGACATTTACATCCAAACGGTTACCCACTGGGTTTGTGAGATCACAATTCGACTCTCTGATATGACGGAAAATGCGTTATACATGCATTTGTACTCGACAGAGGTTAGCTAATCTCTACGAACGTATGCTGGTAACAAAAGAAGATAACAGAAACAAGGAATACTTAAAAATGCACGTTGAGTTCTGTGGCCGTTTCAGTGAACTACATGTGATCGCAACAGCAATAGATTCTTTTTCAACAATTCTGGTATGAATATATGAAATACTCACCGCCTTCTAGTGTTGTCTTTGAAGAACAGGTTGCGTTTTATCGAGTCTGTCAAAATTACAAAATCCTAGGAGAACCTTAAGACATGCGTAAATGGAGTTCCGTATCTGCTCGCACGAATGTCTATTCCATATGGAAATGTTTCGCTTGGGTATTCAATACGGGTATCCATTTTTTGTCAGAGAAGCTAAGAAGTCTCCAAGATGTCGAGTATTCACAGCCATCTTTGTAATCAGTGCTGGACGGAACCAGTCCACTACTGACGTCACAATTTTTTGGTACGGTGAAAAAAAGCACACAGGAAAATAAAAAAGTTTCCTGCTTATTTGACTGGTTTGACACTGATTAAGAGAGTCTAAACTAGTTTGGTTTATCTGCGCTACGGTAGACCGCGGGAGAAAACGATGCAAAATATAACGAATGATTATTTGAAGAACTACTTGTTCTCTCGAGATGACCCATGAAACCTTAGAGTGAGTGAACCTGCGGTCGATGTGAAAACAAAAGTAAGTAGCCGAGTGATAATCTATTCGCTATGTTGTCATAGTCTTCTGTGGTGGTGAAGTGGCACGTGTTGGCTGGCTTCCATAATATCCTATATTATGTCAATTCAGAGGCTTATTATTCTACCAACGGGGCTATGATGCTTGAAACCTCTTACAGGAAAGTGTCATATCATTGGCTAGTTGACTCCAGCAGTGACTGGCATTAATGTGTTTACAAAATAAGATAAGATTGAGAAATTGTTTCAAATTGTATTATCTCTACTGAGGGCTTTTAACCGTTACCACTTTCTGTCCAAATTTAGAAGACATAATTTGGTAAAACCGGGTTTGAAATTTCATGCAAACTGTCTCCTAAGGAGAATGAGACAGTTTGCATGAATTGTAAACCACTCTTTTCTGGAAAAATAAGAAAAATATTTCAGATTGTCTTCTGCTGATTTTTTTCTTTGACTGGGCAAATGGCATTTGTAATTATTATTTCAATAAACATTTGTTGAAGTAATGCATAGGTGAAAACTATTATCATACAGGTTTCTCTAATAGAACCAGATTGTATTTCTGATAAGTGCTCAGTGAGAAGCCAATCAGATGACAGGCAACCTGCGCACAGAATTTTATCTACCCTATACTAGGGAGCTGATAGCCCCGTTGGTAGAATTATAAGGTCAAGGAAACACAGCCTGGTCAGTAACGTTGCTGTTTGTCTACGTCTTTAAAAGTAAATGCTCGCACATATTGAGGCGGGCCACAGAAGATACAATGTTATGTCGTGTGGAAAGACGTTTTATTACGTAGGTTCCAACTGCTAATAATGTGTGAGCTGATGTTATACATTGTATACTTTTCTCTCTGACCGTATTAAAATTCTCTTAGTGTCATAAGATGTATCGTATCTAACTATTATAAGTATGCACTAAATAAGTTTACTTTTATATTTTTGAAAGGAAATGCATAGTTGGCATGACACACGTTTTCTCATACAAATGACAACATTTGTCTCGAAAAAATACTTGCGGCGATGGAATTATGCTCACTGTATATGTTTACGTTTCAACAGTCACTTACACACGGGCGCTCGCCAGATGGTATACATATAAACATGCGAATTTAAATATCTAACACCCGAATAATAATAAAACATTTGATAGTTGAGCGAATCTGCCAATTTTCGAAGGTACAAATCCAAAATTTTTCTTATACTATACTTTTGTTGGTGTAGGGTATGTAGAAAGCAAACCGTACAGAGCGTTCTATCGCATACATGAAATACCCAAGGCAGAAGAGTGAAAAAGTAATACTTATGAACGCCTTCTGTTTTAATTACTAGCTTAGAGCCATGTCGTGAGAAAATGGTTCCTTTTCCATGTGCGGACAACGAAGGCCCAGATCAGCCTTTGCATCCCTGCAGCATATCAACGCAGTCTTACCAGGTTTTTGCTGTTTGTTCATGTATTTTAATATATTTAATACGTATATAGCGAAAAGTTTGAAAAAAAAAATACCGCATAAGAGCGAAATGATACAGTAGAATAAAAACGTGATTAATAAAAATAATAAAGAATAAGTAAAGAAATAAGCAAAGAAATAAACAACACGATGATTCCTATATAAATGTTCCATGACCAGGATTTGAACTCACGTCAAGAATGTTTGACCACTGCATTCAGTTTGATCAACTGTTCAATCAAGCGGACTTTTATAACCCCTCGGCTGTCTTAGCCCGCTAATATTTGACGTTATTATTTGTTTATATAGTTGTTTTGTAAAGGGAGCTAATCCGCTGTTTTATACTGAAATGAGACGATCAGCACAATAATAAGCTCCATTCTAACATTGTAGTTGAATGTCATTTATTATTTATAAATAACGTTTTCATAAGTCGACTTCATTTTAAGCGAAACAAAGCCGTTAATGAATGGACGCTGATATACTCTCATAGCGCTTCAGAAGCACCATTTAAATTTAATATTTTATGTATATTTATTGTGCTCAGACCTAACCATTGTACTTAATACATGTCGTGCCGTTAGGCCCTGTCCGGACTTCTCTGGACGGTCAGAGAACGGGATCTGCATTCTCGTTCATGAAGCGAATTTCTCCGAGAAAGGATTCGCTAAATTAGTGGGGACTTTTACATGTTTTCTCTCTTTTTTTATGTAACGGGTGTTCTTGGTGGGGGGGTAGAAGAAATGCAATGGTGGCATTTAACGATTTCGTATCTTCTACCTTAACTCTTTGAAGAAGGTCCATTTTCTATATAAGAGATGCCCGGTTACATTTTATTATTATCATGGTTTATAGAAATTTCTGAACTTAATACAAACATTGTAGACACTGGTCAGAGGTCCCATTCTGCGGCGTCTGATCTGGGTCTACATTGTTTACCAATGTCCATTTTATGGGAAGCTAACCTTAAATGGGTTAAACTAATCTAATTTCTTTCGTCAGAGCAAATCATTATGAAGTCAGTAAAGCTACAATACTCTTCTAGAAACCAATTCAAGTGCTTGTTATCCTATTTATATGAAGCAAGCACAACCCACAATGTACTGATATACCCACAAGTCAGTTATTATCGCGCTGCTACTCAATGCAACAGTTTATTACCGCACTTTGTTGATTTCTTCTCGATATGATATCTCCGTTTTTTTAGTGCTTTTATAAGACACAACGCAATGTTACTAGTGTGGTAACAGTTAAGCCCGCATCTCTGCACACACTAACCAGATATTCATTTGTTGCAGAGTTTCCCCTGTGCTTTGTCAACAGTTTCACTTCCCAATAAACACACACAAATAAATGAGTCACGCATGTTTTTAAACAAAGCGAACGAACATTCCAGCAGAAAGTATGTATCTGTGTAAGTAGCGTCTTGCAGCTACAGAATATGTGGACGGATTTTTAAAACAAAATGTTTTAATCAAAAACAGTGGGTCTATATCTATATCTTAAAGTAGACAGTGCGAGAAGATCGTTAAATCGTGCCCCCCCCCCCCTCTCCCGCCCCGCCCCCCCCCCCCCCCCCCCCCCAGTTAAAATACATGTTGCCGTGTTTACAGACATATAAACTATGCAATGTAGAGTATAAAAACAATTGTTCTTGATTTCCATTTGACATGTTATAGACGTATAAAAGATTCGTGTCAGCATGACAAAACGGTACAGAGGAGGGGCGGTAAAGTGTGAACAGACTGCCGACCCAAGAACCAAGCATAATACCTACTCCATCCCAACATAGGAGTACTCGCAGCTGTTGAGGCAAGAGGTAAATGTGGTGCAAATGGTTCAAAAAGTTCTAACACATGCCTGAAAATAGAAAATACTAAAGCAGGAGACGTATAAGCGCCTTAAATTGCAATGACTTCATTTGTCCCTTGTCGTGATAAAATGGACTTTTCCAGAAACGAGTCCAAATCTGCCTTCGCATCCCCGAAGCGATTCCAATTTGTTCGATCATGACCTTCACTGTCCTTCCACATATTTTATGTAAAGTGTCCGATGATTATGTAAGAGGACAAAAACGCATGATTGGACTGTATAGGGGCGGATCCAGAATTGTTTCTGAGGGATCACATTACCGTACTTATCCTACGTATTCGAAAGGACACGCCTGAACAAACAGTGTAGACCCAAATCAGCAGGGTCTACGCTGTTTGTCACTTACCCAGCAATTTTACATACAATCATACATAAAATGGACTTCTTGAAGAGTATAGGGTGAAAAGTAAGAGGTGTGGATACTTAGGGTAAATACGGTATCCCAAATTTATCCAAAATTTACCATGAAATTGAACAGTTGAGTCAAAACGGGGTTTGCGGCTAAACTGCAGCCCTCGAACCACCTCTGAATTCATCCATGACTATATATATCCGCCGACTCACTACAATTTTCAGTTTTATATTATCTTCCCATTTACAGCAAAGAAATATCCGAGACATGCCATAGGATAGGAAAAGGCGTCTGCAGAACAAATGCAAACAGACTTATTTCTGAGTGACAAAAGGATGAGAAAAAAATCAAAAACAAAAACAGAACAGGCACAGAAAAAGAAAAACAAATACACGAAAAGTCTACACCGCCCAGTAGTGTAAGGCATTCACCAATCCAGGTACTAACCGGGTTGGCGTTGCTTAACTTTACTGAAAAGACGAGAACTCTTTGTTTCCACCCGATATAGACAGAAATGTAGAAGTTTACAAAATAAGCAGTTTATAAAATTGACTACATGTATTTGACTGCCGTCATGAGGAGCTACAGTGCTTTTTTCGCATTATTACCCCTCTGAATTATTGTTGTAATTAAAACAGAAACACATCCCTTCATTAATTGAGCATTTGATTTATTTAACGTACTAACAAGTGAAACAGAATGCAGGTTTGAACTAGGTCTGCAGATACTAGACTGAAATGGTTCAGCATGTATGAAACACTAATTCGTATATATTATTTTTTCGCAATGCACACCGTATAATTTCTTTGGTTGATTTCCCTCGATCTCCGCATCTGAATGTCAATGCTGTTTTGGATCTTTGCCATCTGCATGCAAAGAGTTTGCTTCCCTCTTTGGTTGCACGCCGGCGGGTCGGGCCTCAGACTCTATGACGGCTCCGGCCTGAACACTTTTAAGTAAGTCAGCTTGTGCCGGATGTTCTGGCTCTGATCGGGCCTACCGGAGTCCAACTGTTGGTTTTCTTTCAGCATTTCAGTTATTTCTTGCTGTCGAGTCCTCATCGTTGTTTTATTTCTGTATTCGATTGATTTTTATGTTCTCGGAGATGTAGCACTGATGAGTTAGAAACCCTTCTCGCGGACTGAACAAATGTCTTGTGTATACCACGGCAGAATTAAGGGCGAGTGTTGTCGCCATGTAAAATCGATTAAAGCCCCCACCCCTCCCACCCACACCCCCGAGTAAGGTTTTTACTGACCGTTCCAAGGTGGTGCTTCTGCTGTGGTTTACTATTTCTGTCATTGTATGTCTTTCCATGTATGTCTTGCTGATTTTTTTTTTATTTTTAATAGCCGTTTGACCACTTGTTTGGGACAGAAACGGTCCTTTTGGCATTCTGTTTGTAGTATTTTGATTGTAGTGCCGTTGCTTTAAGTGTGTCCTTCTTTGGTGTCTTGAACGGAAGCAGGTAAGCATATGCATGTATTATACAATATTCTTCCGGTTCTAAGCCTGTTTGAATGTTCGCATATGCGATAAGAATTACTTTACTATGCCATTGTTCCTATGCCGGATGGACATTTACATCCAAACGGTTACCCACTGGGTTTGTGAGATCACAATTCGACTCTCTGATATGACGGAAAATGCGTTATACATGCATTTGCACTCCACAGAGGTTAGCTAATCTCTACGAACGTATGCTGGTAACAAAAGAAGATAACAGAAACAAGGAATACTTAAAAATGCACGTTGAGTTCTGTGGCCATTTCAGTGAACTACATGTGATCGCAACAGCAACAGATTCTTTTTCAACAATTCTGATATGAATATATGAAATACTCACCGCCTTCTAGTGTTGTCTTTGAAGAACAGGTTGCGTTTTATCGAGTCTGTCAAAATTACAAAATCCTAGGAGAACCTTAAGACATGCGTAAATGGGGTTCCATATCTGCTCGCACGAATGTCTAATTCCATATGGAA
The DNA here is from genome assembly GCA_964016985.1 of Anodontia alba. Classification (NCBI taxonomy): domain Eukaryota; kingdom Metazoa; phylum Mollusca; class Bivalvia; order Lucinida; family Lucinidae; genus Anodontia; species Anodontia alba. The sequence goes on from OZ024828.1 coordinate 43,361,807, forward strand.
ATGTTTCGCTTGGGTATTCAATACGGGTATCCATTTTTTGTCAGAGAAGCTAAGAAGTCTCCAAGATGTCGCGTATTCACAGCCATCTTTGTAATCAGTGCTGGACGGAACCAGTCCACTACTGACGTCACAATTTTTTGGTACGGTGAAAAATAGCACACAGGAAAATAAAAGAGTTTCCTGCTTATTTGACTGGTTTGACACTGATTAAGAGTCTAAACTAGTTTGGTTGATCTGCGCTACGGTAGACCGCGGGAGAAAACGATGCAAAATATAACGAATGATTATTTGAAGAACTACTTGTTCTCTCGAGATGACCCATGAAACCTTAGAGTGAGTGAGCCTGCTGTCGATGTGAAAACAAAAGTAAGTTGCCGAGTGATAATCTATTCGCTATGTTGTCATAGTCTTCTGTGGTGGTGAAGTGGCACGTGTGGGCTGGCTTCCAGAATATCCTATATTATGTCAATTCAGAGGCTTATTATTCTACCAACGGGGCTATGATGCTTGAAACCACTTACAGGAAAGTGTCATATCATTGGCTAGCTGACTCCAGCAGTGACTGGCGTTAATGTGTTTACAAAATACGATAAGATTAAGAAATTGTTTCAAATTGTATTATCTCTACTGAGGGCCGTTACCCCTTTCTGTCCAAATTTAGAAGACATAATTTGATAAAACCGGGTTTGACATTTCATGCAAACTGTCTCCTAAGGAGAAGGAGACAGTTTGCATGAATTGTAAACCACTCTTTTCTGGAAAAATAGGAAAAATATTTCAGATTGTCTTCTGCTGATTTTTTTCTTTGACTGGGCAAATGGCATTTGTAATTATTATTTCGATAAACATTTGTTGAAGTAATGCATAGGTGAAAACTATTATCATACAGGTTTCTCTAATAGAACCAGATTGTATTTCTGATAAGTGCTCAGTGAGAAGCCAATCAGATGACAGGCAACCTGCGCACAGAATTTTGTATACCCTATACTAGGGAGCTGATAGCCCCGTTGGTAGAATTATAAGGTCAAGTAAACACTCGAGGTGTGCTGCTGTACAGCCTGGTCTGTAACGTTGCTGTTTGTCTACGTCTTTAAAAGTAAATGCTCGCACATACTGAGGCGGGCCACAGAAGATACAATGTTATGTCGTGTGGAAAGACGTTTTATTACGTAGGTTCCAACTGCTAATAATGTGTGAGTTGATGTTATACATTGTATACTTTTCTCTCTGACCGTATTAAAATTCTCTTAGTGTCATAAGATGTATCGTATCTAACTATTATAAGTATGCACTAAATAAGTTTACTTTTATATTTTTGAAAGGAAATGCATAGTTGGCATGACACACGTTTTCTCATACAAATGACAACATTTGTCTCGAAAAAATACTTGCGGCGATAGAATTATGCTCACTGTATATGTTTACGTTTCAACAGTCACTTACACACGGGCGCTCGCCAGATGGTATACATATAAACATGCGAATTTAAATCTCTAACACGCGAATGCTAATAAAACATTTGATAGTCGAGCGAATCTGCCAATTTTCGAGGGTACAAATCCAAAATTTTTCTTATACTATAAGTGTAAGTTGGTGTAGGGTATGTAGGAAGCAAACCGTACAGAGCGTTCTATCGCATACATGAAATACCCAAGGCAGAAGAGTGAAAAAGTAATACTTATGAACGCCTTCTGTTTTAATTACTAACTTAGAGCCATGTCGTGAGAAAATGGTTCATTTTGCATGTGCGGACAACGAAGGCCTAGATCAGCCTGCGCATCCCTGCAGCATATCAACGCAGTCTTACCAGGTTTTTGCTGTCTGTTCATGTATTCTAATATATTTAATAATAGTAAGTCAGCTGGTGCCGGATGTTCTGGCTCTGATCGGGCCCACCGGAGTCCAACTGTTGGTTTTCTTTCAGCATTTCAGTTATTTCTTGCTGTCGAGTCCTCATCGTTGTTTTATTTCTGTATTCGTTTGATTTTTATGTTCTCGGAGATGTAGCACTGATGAGTTAGAAACCCTTCTCGCGGACTGAACAAATGTCTTGTGTATACCACGGCAGAACTAAGGGCGAGTGTTGTGGCCACGTAAAATCGATTAAAGCCCCCACCCCCTCCCACCCCACACCCCCAAGTAAGGTTTTTACTGACCGTTCCAAGGCGGTGCTTCTGCTGTGGTTTACTATTTCTGTCATTGTATGTCTTTCCATGTATGTCTTGCTGATTTTTTTTTTATTTTTAATAGCCGTTTGACCACTTGTTTGGGACAGAAACGGTCCTTTTGGCATTCTGTTTGTAGTATTTTGATTGCGGTTCCGTTGCTTTAAGTACGTCCTTCTTTGGTGTCTTGAACGGAAGCAGGTAAGCATATGCATGTATTACACAATATTCTTCCGGTTCTAAGCCTACAATGTTTGAATGTTCGCATATGCGATAAGAATTACTTTACTATGCCATTGTTCCTATGCCGGATGGACATTTACATCCAAACGGTTACCCACTGGGTTTGTGAGATCACAATTCGACTCTCTGATATGACGGAAAATGCGTTATACATGCATTTGCACTCCACAGAGGTTAGCTAATCTCTACGAACGTATGCTGGTAACAAAAGAAGATAACAGAAACAAGGAATACTTAAAATGCACGTTGAGTTCTGTGGTCGTTTCAGTGAACTACATGTGATCGCAACAGCAACAGATTCTTTTCTGGTATGAATATATGGAAATACTCACCGCCTTCTAGTGTTGTCTTTGAATTACAGGTTGCGTTTTATCGAGTCTGTCAAAATTACAAAATCCTAGCAGTACCTTAAGACATGCGTAAATGGGGTTACGTATCTGCTCGCACGAATGTCTATTCCATATGGAAATGTTTCGCTTGGGTATTCAATACGGGTATCCATTTTTTGTCAGAGAAGCTAAGAAGTCTCCAAGATGTCGAGTATTCACAGCCATCTTTGTAATCAGTGCTGGACGGAACCAGTCCACCACTGACGTCACAATTTTTTGGTACGGTGAAAAATAGCACACAGGAAAATAAAAGAGTTTCCTGCTTATTTGGTTTAAACAATATTTTATTCAGAGCTAGTATACATTTACAACATATAAATAAGATCTGGCATAAGGATCTGACAGTAAGCCATTTGGCTTATAAACGTCATCTCCTGAAACAATGTAATGTACGACATTATTGAGTAGCATTACTCAAAATATTGAGATGAATTGAATACGAGAAAACGAACAAGAGAGAGAGAGAGAGAGAGAGAGAGAGAGAGAGAGAGAGTAGCAAGACTAGAGTATTTACTGAAAGTGCATACGAGAAAGCAAACAAAGAGAGAGAGAGAGAGAGAGAGAGAGAGAGAGAGAGAGAGAGGAAGAAAGATTTGACTGACCTCTACACAAGATTTGTACAGATAAATAAGCGAGTAGGCATGTATCAAGGCAATTTACATTATATGCTAGATGCTAGGTACCTTAACAAATCTTTCCGATTTGATAATGAAGTCTTGAACTTGTAAGGTGAGTATTTCCTTCTCATGCAATGAAAGGTTGTTTTTCCCATGCAACAGGTCATTAATTGTATAACTATGTAGATTGCGTGGTAGATATCTTTCCCTGGCAACTGAGTGGTTAACACACGTGAAAAGGAAATGTTTGGCACTTTCAAATTCTCCACAGCTACAAGAAGGGCTTTGGACGATATTTTTACGATAAAGGTCGGAATTAAGTGAGCTGCATCCCATCCTCAGTCTAGCGTGGAGAATTTGACCCATGCGTGTACCAGCGTTAAAGTATTTAGGAGGTATTTTTATATTTCTGTTTAGAGCGTGTTTAAAGGATGCAACAGATGATGCTTCTTTGACTTCGTTTGGTAGACTATTCCATGCGCGTATAGTCGAGGGAAAGAAAGAGTCAAGGAACAGATTTGTGCTAGCTCTGTAGTTCTGAATGTGTTCAGAATTTCGAAGATTATACCTAGCTGTTTCTCTAACAGTAGGGGGGACAATGTCAAAAAGGTAGTCGGGTGTAAGACCGTGTAGAATTTTGTAGAAGATTACCAGTTTGTGTTTATTTCGACGACTTTGAAGAGACTCCCATCCAAGATCAAAAAAGAGCTTTTCAATACTGAATAATTTGGTTGCCCCTGTTATAATTCGCGCAGCTTCGACGTGAATTGCATCGAGTTGTTTTTTAGTTTCAAATGAGCAATTGTCCCAGACGGCATCGCTATACTCTAAAAGGGGTCTAACAAAGGCCATATACATTTTCTCTAAGGATGTTCTACTCACTCTAAATTTGAGGGCTCTAAGAAGGTTGAGACGTGTCCAAGCTTTTTCAGATATATTTTTCACGTGTACTTTCCAGTCGCATGAATCGGAAAATGTGAGGCCCAGATGTCTGTGGATGGGTGTTTCCTGAATCATCGTGTTATTCAAGAACAGGTGTGGGTGTTGAATGGGGTTTAATTTCCTAGTGAGCGTCATTGCCATCGTTTTCCTTGCGTGGAATTCTACTAACCATAAGTCAGCCCAGTCAGAAATAGTTTGTAGATCGCTGTTTAGCAGTCTTGCGGCAAGGTCAGGGCGTTCAACAATGATGTACAGGCTGGTATCGTCAGCAAAGAGACGAATGGAGCAACCGATGTTTTTAACAATATCATTTATGTATACAAGAAATAGAAGTGGGCCCAATATGAAGCCCTGGGGCACACCGGCTTCAACTGAGGCCCAGTCGGAACATTTGCCATTGATGACGATGCGTTGTCTACGCCCAGATAAGTAGCTAGTAAACCATTTCAGAACCTGATCGGAAACACCTAAGCATCGGAGTTTGTGGAGCAAACCCTTGTGCCAGACTCTGTCAAAGGCCTTGGTTATGTCGCAGAAAACTGCTCGTACCTCTTTACCACTGTCTATGGCCTCACAAAAGGTGTGATAGGTGTGAAGAAGTTGATAGGTTGTAGAGTCACCTTGTACAAAGCCCGATTGGAATGGAGTTATCATCTGATGTGATGTGATGTAATTATAAAGGTATTTGTGTACGCAGCGTTCCATGATTTTGCCTACAGAACTCAAAAGGGATATGGGTCTATAGTTACTTGGGAGGGATTTTTCATCTTTTTTATGAATTGGAGATAGGTTGGCGTCCTTCCACGAAGTAGGAAAATAGCCTTGAGCGAGGGACCGGTTAAAAACAATGGAGTACGGATAGGCCAGATAGTCGGCGCATTCCCTCAAGACTCTTGGGCTGATTAGATCGGGACCGCAGGATTTGCTGACATTCAAGTGTTTCAATACATCAAGAACGTCTTGCGTGGTAATTGTGATTGATTCTAAGATGTACTGTACCGGCTGTAGAGTAGGTAATGCTTTGTTTGTATCATTGACCTTTGTCTGAGAGGAAAAGTATGTGTTTAACATTTCTGCTTTCTGTTGGTCTGTTTCGTGGTTCATTGTGAGTGCTGGAATATTGCTAGAGGAACGCCCAATATTCAAAAGTCGTTTTGAAGTTTTCCAGAATATTTTAGGGTCACAGTTTTCTGAGGACAGCAGATGATCAAGTTTGTCGAAATACTGTTTTCTTGATAACCGTTTTGCAGCGTTGACTTTGTTCCTGAGAAGTTTATATTTAATCCAAAAATAATTGTTGTTTGTCTTTTTAAATTGCCTAAAGGTGCGTTTACGTTTCCTTATCAAGTTTTTTATCTTGCATGTTATCCAAGGCTGATCATTTGGGTTTATGGTGACTCTTTTGTTTGGTATTGATTGTTTGGCAGCCGCAAGAATGGTATCAGTAATATCCTTGATATTCTGGTCAATATTCTCTTCATATTCAATTTTTTCTGAGAGATTAGATTCAAACACCAAGTTTCTAAGTTTATCGTAATCTGCTAATTTATAGTTCCATATTAGTCTTTTAAAAGATGGCATGTGTGGACGAGTAAATTTGAGTAGAATAATTACCGGACGATGATACCTGGTATAATCTGCCATAAAAGGGTCAGCTACACCGCTGGTTAGAACATTATTATTATTACGCACTAAGATTAGATCGATGAGCGAAGAAGAAGTTTCTGTAAAATGCGTAGGTTCTGTTATAAGCTGTTTCAGGTTATATTCGAGGAGAAGGTCTGTCATTTTATTATTATTGTTTTGAGACATATCAATGTTAAAGTCACCCGTGATTATAATGTCTGCTAGGTTGGTGTTGTATGCTCTGTCGACACTTTCTTTTATAAGATCGAAGTAGACAGGGCTGCTATTAGGGGGTCTATAGAATCCCCCACTAGCACCTTTTTCGATTTGATTTGGATCTCGACCCAAGTAGATTCCAAGCCTTGTATTTCTAGGTCGGGTCTTCGCTTACAGAATAGAGTATCGCGGACATAGATAATCACGCCTCCTCCAGGACGATCTTTCCTATCTGTCCGAAAAGGTGACATAAAGTGTTCTATCTGTATCGTGCTATTGTCAGTGTCAGGGTTTAGCCAGCTTTCGGAGAAAACAAGCACGTCATATGGCTCAGTTTCACTGCGTATTGTGTCGATTTTCGGAGCCAGGCTTTGAACGTTTGCGTGAATAATACTTAGGTGGTTATGTAGTAGTTCAAAAGATGTCGCTGACAGAATTTCGCTGGAGGAGCCACTGCTGTCAACAGAGTCTGGCCCTGGGTTGGTTTCAATGTCCCCACATACAAGTAATAAAGAGGTTAACCATAGTGTCAGGTCGATTATGATTAGGGAAAAAAGAGGTTGCAACAGAGAGAAATGTTTTGATGCGGTATGCGAAAGGACATACGCCGGTAGGGAACCTTAATGTTTTTGCAAACCTCGTTGCTTCGCTGAATAGTTAGCGTCATACTGAACGCAGAGAGTTTACGGCTATTTGGGATACATAACAATACTAGTGTCATTGTAAATAAAAGTAGATGTTATTCTCTTCTTGGCACCTAGCATTAACGATAAAGAAACACCTAACGTGCCACCAAGCCCGTCTGATTTAAACTGGTTGACCTTCAGGTAGTGCTCAGTAGGAACTGTAGAAATATCAAGACGAGTCCTGAAGGCAGGTCTGGTGTGTCTTGAAATTGGTGTGTAGTTTCAACGTAAGTCATCGGCTGTGAATATCTGAATGTAGGGTGGTCAGTCCAAGTTACAGGTAGAAAAGGATAGGAAAACGAACATAATAAAAAATAAAGAAACGTGATGGTAAACATCAAGTAAATTGAAAAGGAAAAAAAAAAAAAAAAAAAAAAAAAAAAATATATATATATATATATATATATATATATATATATATATATATATATATATATATATATATATATATAAGCAACTGTGGTGGGAATAATACATTTAGTTCAAAGCAATGTTGCATAAATCTACCCAAAGGAATATTGCAAAAGGAAGAATAATACCGAGATATTTAATACATCACGCCAGGTACACGACGCAGGAGCAGCATCCAATCAGCGTCGACGACGCCGTGGCGTCGAACAGACGATGATCCGACGCGGCATCAACACCGTGCATGTTAACTATGTTCTTTTGGGTAAGAGCATAAGTAATTAATTTGACCCTTCACGAGATCCCCGGGCCTGCCGAGCCGCGGCGTCGTCTGCAAATTCCGCCTCGATAATTGATGTAGGAGCTATGCGGTCGCTGAAAAATGTCAATCTCAATATAAGGTTGTAGCTTTAGAGGTTGTCTATGAAAAAAAAATACCACAATGGAACTGAATGACATGCGAGTCCAGCAACAGCGCCACCATAACGCCGACTGTTGCCGACGACGTCGCACCTAGCTGGCCAAGCCATCTCGTGAAGCGTCACAGTTTCGTACTCGTATATCTAAGCGTTTGAAACCTAACTCATGGTGATAATCAAGCTTATAGAACTCTGAGGAAATAAAATAGTAACAATAAAAAATCACAGGTAACATGACAGTGTGTACTAAGATAAAAAAAAAAAAAAAAAAAAAAAAAAAAATACTGTACATTTCAACTGATACTAGCCATTTTAACAACAATTGTAACTTATTTATTTCAAGTGCTGAGCATGCTGATTTCAAGACATATGCGTGTGTTTTATGGTTTGTGTATGTCTGTGCAGTCGTATGTGTATGCGTGGACATATACATGAACATGACTTGAAAAAAAAAACTGTCTCAACTGAACACTCAAGTGGAATATACTAGATGAATTTAGATCGGTACAAGTGTGTGCTTCTTTGTTATAGTTTAAGCTTTGTGAAGGAGGTGCAGAAGTGCTGAAATACAGTGTTTAACAGTTTAAAGGATTTAACTCCTGCAGTAAGTGGAGATGTCAAACATATATTGGAGCCTGGAATATAATCTTAACATGCTGCTCACCACAACGCCCACGCTCCCGGCAAATTTTTCAGCAAACGACACGCCGTTCCCCGGAAACAGGTCCCGACACCTCATGCATGCTATCTTCCAAAGGAGACAACCAGCAAGCAATGCCAGATAGTATCGTCCGGGAAAAATAAGAAAAACAATATCAACTCGTCCAATGCTGAATTAGCCCAGGGAGCGACGAGGATTGACGTGTCCGCATGTCAGTTAGTTCTCTTCGATTTTCAGTAGCAGTTATCTCCCTTGAACCACCAGGATCAGCCATCATCTAAATGTATATGTGTTAGGTGTTTTAAGAGAACAATAGTTCTACAATATTTACCACTAGTACAACAACGCGAGATACGGTGTGATGTGGTTCAGTGTGAGGTGGCGCAGTACGGATCATTTGTGTGTGTGTGTGTGTGTGTGTGCGTGCGTGCGTGCGTGCGTACGTATAATGCGTGCTTGCGTGGAGAGGTATGGTTCTGTTGTGTGTGTATATATTCGTGTGTGCGTTCATGCGTATGTGTGGGCATGTTTATGTACGTATACACAATTTAAAATAGAATTAGGCTTTGTGATATAACAGGTATATGAAACCAGACATCGACTCGATAACATTTCAAGGACCGTGTAAGCTCGGGGTCGCAAAAATCTGTAAAAAGTATTATACTAGTCTAGTTTTACGACAAATATGAAAGACAATTTAAACGTCAAGCGAGCCACGTCATGAGGAAACCTGTCCAAAAAATCGAAACAGGAGTACGCTGGTCAGAATGCGTAAATGCGCAGTCTGATCCGCGCACCTGCTTGCATTTATGAGTGTTCAGGTTTTCTCTTGGTGCGACACAGCTGAGTAGTGGTAATGCGCTGGATACACAATTTGAGCACATGTTCAAACACAGGTAGTATAGGTCCGGGTACCATAAGGCAAGAATATTATGCATAGTTCATGTTGTAGTAGCAATGAATACGCTGTATACTTAACCACGAAATTGACGGTTTAACTTTATCACATTTAGGTCTTAACACTTCACACCCTAGGTAAAATATTTTCAGCAGACGACATACCGAGGAACGCCTCCGAATACTCCTCCCCCAAAACAGGCCCCTGCACCTCGTGCAAGTTGTCTCCTAGAGAGGCAACCCGCAAGAGGTACCAGATCCTACTTTCCGGGAAAACCAGTCTGTCGTCTGCTGAAACGGCGCAGAGATGGGTAAAGGTTGATGTGAGATTAACAGTACAGTTTGATCTTACGCAGATCCAGTGGCCGTTGGCCCTAGTCCACGTACTCTTGCCTTTTCTGCTACTATTTTTCTAGCTTCGTCCGGATTTCCAAATTTTAATATGTCAGTATATGTCTTTATCATGTGCCGTACCTCACCATTGTCACGCACAAAGATTTTACCGTCAGTAGAATAAGCAGACTTCAACATATTTGAACGAACGAGAGATCTAGCATCAAATAAAAGTTTTCATCTCAACTTAGTGAGGTCTTCATTGATGAAAATCCCCTTCATGTCCTCATTTTCACTACCACGTAAATCCATACGTTTCAAGTAAACTCTTTGTCTGGCGTTGTATGTCGCGAACTTGACTATTATGTCACGATGCCGGGGCTTTGGTCCACTAGCCTTAGGTTTTCCGACACGGTGAGATCGGTCAATATCTGAAGGGCCTATGTGGGTTTGCAATTCATTTGCAATCCTGATGACTTCTTCGTCCGTATTCTCTCCCTCTACTTCAGGTACACCTGATATCCGAACACTGTTCCTACGGGTGTACTGTTCAAGAGCGTCGTTCTCCGTTTCGGCCATGTGCATACGTTGGGTCAGTTTGTCGACGTCTTCTCGAAGTTTGGAGTTGTCAGCACCAAGTTTAGCGTTCTCCTCCCGTAGCGCTTTTATTTCCATTGACAGTGTGTCGGTTGACTCCTTTACAATTATTTTGATATCAGGTAGCTGATTCTTGATGAGGGCTGCCATCTCGGGAAGCATGAGGGACTGTAGTTCTGCAGCAATACTGATAATGTCCGTTGGCGCCATGGGCTGTGACAGCAAGTGAACGGTGCTGTGGTCACCAGTTGTTTCGCCCTCTTCCAACAGATAAGTACGACTGCCGCCTGATATAGAGTTTCCTGCTTATTTTACTGGTTTGACACTGATTAAGAGAGTCTAAACTAGTTTGGTTTATCTGCGCTACGGTAGACCGCGGGAGAAAACGATGCAAAATATAACGAATGATTATTTGAAGAACTACTTGTTCTCTCGAATACTAATAAAACATTTGATAGTTAAGCGAATCTGCCAATTTTCGAAGGTACAAATCCAAAATTTTTCTTATACTATACTTTTGTTGGTGTAGGGTATGTAGAAAGCAAACCGTACAGAGCGTTCTATCGCATACATGAAATACCCAAGGCAGAAGAGTGAAAAAGTAATACTTATGAACGCCTTCTGTTTACTAACTTAGAGCCATGTCGTGAGAAAATGGTTCCTTTTGCATGTGTGGAGAACGAAGGCCCAGATCAGCCTTTGCATCCCTGCAGCATATCAACGCAGTCTTACCAGGTTTTTGCTGTCTGTTCATGTATTTTAATATATTTAATACGTATACAGCGAAAAGTTTGAAAAAAAAATACCGCATAAGAGCGAAATGATACAGTAGAATAAAAACGTGAACAATAAAAATAATAAAGAATAAGTAAAGAAATAAGTAAAGAAATAAACAACACGATGATTCCTATATAAATGTTCCATGACCAGGATTTGAACTCACGTCAAGAATGTTTGACCACTGCATTCAGTTTGATCAACTGTTCAATCAAGCGGACGTTTAAATCCCTCGGCTATCTTAGCCCGCTAATATTTGACGTTATTATTTGTTTATATAGTTGTTTTGTAAAGGGAGCTAATCCGCTGGTTTATACTGAAATGAGACGATCAGCACAATAATAAGCTCCATTCTAACATTGTAGTTGAATGTCATTTATTATTTATAAATAACGTTTTCATAGTCGACTTCATTTTAAGCGAAACAAAGCCGTTAATAACTGGACGCTGATATACTCTCATAGCGCTTCAGAAGCACCATTTAAATTTAATATTTTATGTATATTTATTGTGCTCAGACCTAACCATTGTACTTAATACATGTCGTGTCGTTAGCTCCTGTCCGGACTTCTCTGGACGGTCAGAGAACGGTATCTGCATTCTCGTTCATCAAGCGAATTTCTCGGAGGAAGGATTCGCAAAATTAGTTCCCCTTCCCACCCCATTTGTTTTTTTTTTTTTTTGTTTTTTTTTTTTTTTTCTTTGCTTTAGTTTTACTTTTTTGGCCGGGTTGGGGGACTTTTACATGTTTTCTCTCTTTTTTTTTTATGTAACGGGTGTTCTTGGTGGGGGTAGAAGACATGCAATGGTGGCATTTAACGATTTCGTATCTTCTACCTTAACTCTTTGAACAAGGTCCATTTTCTATATAAGGGATGCCCGGTTACATTTTATTATTATCATGGTTTGTAGAAATTTCTGAACTAAATACAAACATTGTAGACACTGGTCAGAGGTCCCATTCTGCGGCGTCTGATCTGGATCTACACTGTTTACCAATGTCCATTTTATGGGAAGCTAACCTTAAATGGGTTAAACTAATCTAATTTCTTTCGTCAGAGCAAATAATTATGAAGTCAGTAAAGCTACAATACTCTTCTAGAAACCAATTCAAGTGCTTGTTATCCTATTTATATGAAGCAAGCACAACCCACAATGTACTGATATACCCACAAGTCAGTTATTATCGCGCTGCTACTCAATGCAACAGTTTATTACCGCACTTTGAAACCTTAGAGTGAGTGAGCCTGCGGTCGATGTGAAAACAAAAGTAAGTAGCCGAGTGATAATCTATTCGCTATGTTGTCATAGTCTTCTGTGGTGGTGAAGTGGCATGTGTGGGCTGGCTTCCAGAATATCCTATATTATGTCAATTCAGAGGCTTATTATTCTACCAACGGGGCTATGATGCTTGAAACCACTTACAGGAAAGTGTCATATCATTGGCTAGCTGATTCCAGCAGTGACTGGCATTAATGTGTTTACAAAATAAGATAAGATTAAGAAATTGTTTCAAATTGTATTATCTCTACTGAGGGCTTTTAACCGTTACCACTTTCTGTCCAAATTTAGAAGACATAATTTGATAAAACCGGGTTTGACATTTCATGCAAACTGTCTCCTAAGGAGAAGGAGACAGTTTGCATGAATTGTAAAACACTCTTTTCTGGAAAAATAAGAAAAATATTTCAGATTGTCTTCTGCTGATTTTTTTCTTTGACTGGGCAAATGGCATTTGTAATTATTATTTCTATAAACATTTGTTGAAGTAATGCATAGGTGAAAACTATTATCATACAGGTTTCTCTAATAGAACCAAATTGTATTTCTGATAAGCGCTCAGTGAGAAGCCAATCAGATGACAGGCAACCTGCGCACAGAATTTTGTATACCCTATACTAGGGAGCTGATAGTCCCGTTGGTAGAATTATAAGGTCAAGTAAACACTCGAGGTGTGCTGCTGTACAGCCTGATCTGTAACGTTGCTGTTTGTCTACGTCTTTAAAAGTAAATGCTCGCACATACTGAGGCGGGCCACAGAAGATACAATGTTATGTCGTGTGGAAAGACGTTTTATTACGTAGGTTCCAACTGCTAATAATGTGTGAGTTGATATTATACATTGTATACTTTTCTCTCTGACCGTATTAAAATTCTCTTAGTGTCATAAGATGTATCGTATCTAACTATTATAAGTATGCACTAAATAAGTTTACTTTTATATTTTTGAAAGGAAATGCATAGTTGGCATGACACACGTTTTCTCATACAAATGACAACATTTGTCTCGAAAAAATACTTGCGGCGATGGAATTATGCTCACTGTATATGTTTACGTTTCAATTGTCACTTACACACGGGCGCTCGCCAGATGGTATACATGTAAACATGCGAATTTAAATCTCTAACACCCGAATACTAATAAAACATTTGATAATTGAGCGAATCTGCCAATTTTCGAAGATACAAATCCAAAATTTTTCTTATACGTATACTATACATTTGTTGGTGTAGGGTATGTAGGAAGCAAACCGTACAGAGCGTTCTATCGCATACATGAAATACCCAAGGCAGAAGAGTGAAAAAGTAATACTTATGAACGCCTTCTGTTTTAATTACTAACTTAGAGCCATGTCGTGAGAAAATGGTTCCTTTTGCATGTGTGGAGAACGAAGGCCCAGATCAGCCTGCGCATCCCTGCAGCATATCAACGCAGTCTTACCAGGTTTTTGCTGTCTGTTCATGTATTCTAATATATTTAATACGTAAATAGCGTAAAGTTTGAAAAAAATACCGCATAAGAGCGAAATGATACAGTAGATAAATAGAATAAAAACGTGAACAATAAAAATAATAAAGAATAAGTAAAGAAATAAACAACACGATGATTCCTATATAAATGTTCCATGACCAGGATTTGAACTCACGCCGAGAATGTTTGACCACTGCATTCAGTTTGATCAACTGTTCAATCAAGCGGACGTTTATAACCCCTCGGCTATCTTAGCCCGCTAATATTTGGCGTTATTATTTGTTTAAATAGTTGTTTTGTAAAGGGAGCTAATCCGCTGGTTTATACTGAAATGAGACGATCAGCACAATAATATGCTCCATTCTAACATTGTAGTTGAATGTCATTTATTAGTCGACTTCATTTTAAGCGAAACAAAGCCGTTAATAACTGGACGCTGATATACTCTCATAGCGCTTCAGAAGCACCATTTAAATTTAATATTTTATGTATATTTATTGTGCTCAGACCTAACCATTGTACTTAATACATGTCGTGTCGTTAGCTCCTGTCCGGACTTCTCTGGACGGTCAGAGAACGGGATCTGCATTCTCGTTCATCAAGCGAATTTCTCGGAGGAAGGATTCGCAAAATTAGTTCCCCTTCCCACCCCATTTGTTTTTTGTTTTTTTATTTTTTGGCCGGGTTGGGGGACTTTTACATGTTTTCTCTCTTTTTTGATGTAACGGGTGTTCTTGGTGGGGTAGAAGAAATGCAATGGTGGCATTTAATGATTTCGTATCTTCTACCTTAACTCTTGGAACAAGGTCCATTTTCTGTATAAGGGATGCCCGGTTACATTTTATGGGTTCCATCGTATCTTCTACCTTAACTCTTGGAACAAGGTCCATTTTCTGTATAAGGGATGCCCGGTTACATTTTATGGGTTCCATCATGGTTTATAGAAATTTCTGAACTTAATACAAACATTGTAGACACTGGTCAGAGGTCCCATTCTGCGGCGTCTGATCTGGGTCTACACTTTTTACCAATGTCCATTTTATGGGAAGCTAACCTTAAATGGGTTAAACTAATCTAATTTCTTTCGTCAGAGCAAATCATTATGAAGTCAGTAAAGCTACAATACTCTCCTAGAAACCAATTCAAGTGCTTGTTATCCTATTTATATGAAGCAAGCACAACCCACAATGTACTGATATACCCACAAGTTAGTTATTATCGCGCTGCTACTCAATGCAACAGTTTATTACCGCACTTTGTTGGTTTCTTCTCGATATGATATCTCCGTTGTTTTAGTGCTTTTATAAGACACAACGCAATGTTACTAGTGTGGTAACAGTTAAGCCCGCATCTCTGCACACACTAACCAGATATTCATTTGTTGCAGAGTTTCCCCTGTGCTTTGTCAACAGTTTCACTTCCCAAATAACACACACAAATAAATGAGTCACGCATGTTTTTAAACAAAGCGAACGAACATTCCAGCAGAAAGTATGTATCTGTGTAAGTAGCGTCTTGCAGCTACAGAATATGTGGACGGATTTTTAAAACAAAATGTTTTAATCAAAAACAGTGGGTCTATATCTTAGAGTAGACAGTGCGAGAAGATCGTGTAGATCGTGGCCCCCCAGTTTAAATACATGTTGCCGTGTTTACAGACATATAAACTATGCAATGTAGAGTATAAAAACAATTGTTCTTGATTTCCATTTGACATGTTATAGACGTATAAAAGATTCGTGTCAGCATGACAAAACGGTACAGAGGAGGGGCGGTAAAGTGTGAACAGACTGCCGACCCAAGAACCAAGCATAATACCTACTCCATCCCAACATAGTAGTACTCGCAGCTGTTGAGGCAAGAGGTAAATGTGGTGCAAATGGTTCAAAAAATTGTAACACATGCCTGAAAATAGAAAATACTAAAGCAGGAGACGTATAAGCGCCTTAAATTGCAATGACTTCATTTGTCCCATGTCGTGATAAAATGGGACTTTTCCAGAAACGAGTCCAAATCTGCCTTCGCATCCCCGAACCGATTCCAATTTGTTCGATCATGACCTTCACTGTCCTTCCACATATTTTATGTAAAGCGTCCGATGATTCTGTAAGAGGACAAAAACGAATGATTGGACTGTATGGGCGAGGATCCAGAACTGTTTCTGAGGGGTTCGATTGGATCACATTACCGTACTTATCCTACGTGTTCGAAAGGACACGCCTGAATAAACAGTTTAGACCCAAATCAGCAGGGTCTACGAAGTTTGTCACTTATCCAGCAATTTTACATACAATCATACATAAAATGGACTTCTTGAAGAGTATAGGGTGAAAAGTAAGGGGTGTGGATACTAAGGGGAAATACGGTACCCCAAATTTATCCAAAATTTACCATGAAATTGAATAGTTGAGTCAAAACGGGGTTTGCGGCTAAACTGAAGCCCCCGAACCACCTCTGAATTCATCCATGACTTTATATATCCAAAACTCACTACAATTTTCAGTTTTATATTATCTTCCCATTTACAGCAAAGACATATCCGAGACATGCCATAGGATGGGAAAAGGCGTCTGCAGAACAAATGCAAACAGACTTATTGCTGAGTGACAAAACGATGAGAAAAAAATCAAAAACAAAAACAGAACAGGCACAGAAAAAGTAGAAAAATCTACAACGCCCAGTAGTGTAAGGCATTCACCAATCCAGGTACTAACTGGGTTGGCTTTGCTTAACTTTACTGAAAAGACGAGAACTCTTTGTTTCCACCCGATATAGACAGACATGTAGAAGTTAACAAAATAAGCAGTTTATAAAATTGACTACATGTATTTGACTGCCGTCATGAGGAGCTACCGTGCTTTTTTCGCATTATTACACCTCTGAATTATTGTTGTAATTAAAACAGAAACACATCCCTGCATTAATTGAACATTTGATTTATTTAACGTACTAACAAGTGAAACAGAATGCAGGTTTGAACTAGGTCTGCAGATACTAGACTGAAATGGTTCGTCATGTATGAAACACTAATTCGTATATATTATTTTTTCGCAATGCACACCGTATAATGTCTTTGGTTGATTTCCCTCGATCTCCGCATTTGAATGCGAATGCTGTTTTGGATCTTTGCCATCTGCATGCAAAGAGTTTGCTTCCCTCTTTGGTTGCACGCCGGCGGGTCGGACGGCTCCGGCCTGAAGACTTTTAAGTAAGTCAGCTGGTGCCGGATGTTCTGGCTCTGATCGGGCCCACCGGAGTCCAACTGTTGGTTTTCTTTCAGCATTTCAGTTATTTCTTGCTGTCGAGTCCTCATTGTTGTTTTATTTCTGTATTCTTTTGATTTTTATGTTCTCGGAGATGTAGCACTGATGAGTTAGAAACCCTTCTCGCGGACTGAACAAATGTCTTGTGTATACCACGGCAGAACTGCCACGTAAAATCGATTAAAGCCCCCCACCCCCTCCCACCCAACACCCCCAAGTAAGGTTTTTACTGCCCGTTCCAAGGCGGTGCTTCTGCTGTGGTTTACTATTTCTGTCATTGTATGTCTTTCCATGTATGTCTTGCTGATTTTTTATTTTATTTTTAATAGCCGTTTGACCACTTGTTTGGGACAGAAACGGTCCTTTTGGCATTCTGTTTGTAGTATTTTGATTGTGGTGCCGTTGCTTTAAGTGCGTCCTTCTTGGGTGTCTTGAACGGAAGCAGGTAAGCATATGCATGTATTACACAATATTCTTCCGGTTCTAAGCCTACAATGTTTGAATGTTCGCATATGCGATAAGAATTACTTTACTATACCATTGTTCCTATGCCGGATGGACATTTACATCCAAACGGTTACCCACTGGGTTTGTGAGATCACAATTCGACTCTCTGATATGACGGAAAATGCGTTATACATGCATTTGCACTCCACAGAGGTTAGCTAATCTCTACGAACGTATGCTGGTAACAAAAGAAGATAACAGAAACAAGGAATACTTAAAATGCACGTTGAGTTCTTTGGCCGTTTCAGTGAACTACATGTGATCGCAACAGCAACAGATTCTTTTTCAACAATTCTGGTATGAATATATGAAATACTCACCGCCTTCTAGTAATGTCTTTGAAGAACAGGTTGCGTTTTATCGAGTCTGTCAAAATAACAAAATCCTAGCAGTACCTTAAGACATGCGTAAATGGGGTTCTGTATCTGCTCGCACGAATGTCTTTTCCATATGGAAATGTTTCGCTTGGGTATTCAATACGGGTATCCATTTTTTGTCAGAGAAGCTAAGAAGTCTCCAAGATGTCGAGTATTCACAGCCATCTTTGTAATCAGTGCCGGACGGAACCAGTCCACTACTCACGTCACAATTTTTTGGTACGGTGAAAAATAGCACACAGGAAAATAAAAGAGTTTCCTGCTTATTTGACTGGTTTGACACTGATTAAGAGTCTAAACTAGTTTGGTTGATCTGCGCTACGGTAGACCGCGGGAGAAAACGATGCGAAAAATAACGAATGATTATTTGAAGAACTACTTGTTCTCTCGAGATGACCCATGAAAACTTAGAGTGTGTGAGCCTGCTGTCGATGTGAAAACAAAAGTAAGTTGCCGAATGATAATCTATTCACTATGTTGTCATAGTCTTCTGTGGTGGTGAAGTGGCACATGTGGGCTGGCTTCAGAATATAATGTCAATTCAGAGGCTTATTATTCTACCAACGGGGCTATGATGCTTGAAACCACTTATAGGAAAGTGTCATACCCAACAGTGACTGGCATTAATGTGTTTACAAAATAAGATAAGATTAAGAAATTGTTTCATATTGTATTATCTCTACTGAGGGCTTTTAACCGTTACCACTCTCTGTCCAAATTTAGAAGACATAATTTGATAAAACCGGGTTTGACATTTCATGCAAACTGTCTCCTAAGGAGAATGAGACAGTTTGCATGAATTGTAAAACTCTCTTTTCTGGAAAAATAAGAAAAATATTTCAGATTGTCTTCTGCTGATTTTTTTCTTTGACTGGGCAAATGGCATTTGTAATTATTATTTCTATAAACATTTGTTGAAGTAATGCATAGGTGAAAACTATTATCATACAGGTTTCTCTAATAGAACCAAATTGTATTTCTGATAAGCGCTCAGTGAGAAGCCAATCAGATGACAGGCAACCTGCGCACAGAATTTTGTATACCCTATACTAGGGAGCTGATAGTCCCGTTGGTAGAATTGTAAGGTCAAGTAAACACCCGAGGTGTGCTGCTGTACAGCCTGGTCTGTAACGTTGCTGTTTGTCTACGTCTTTAAAAGTAAATGCTCGCACATACTGAGGCGGGCCACAGAAGATGCAATGTTATGTCGTGTGGAAAGACGTTTTATTACGTAGGTTCCAACTGCTAATAATGTGTGAGCTGATATTATACATTGTATACTTTTCTCTCTGACCGTATTAAAATTCTCTTAGTGTCATAAGATGTATCGTATCTAACTATTATAAGTATGCACTAAATAAGTTTACTTTTATATTTTTGAAAGGAAATGCATAGTTGGCATGACACACGTTTTCTCATACAAATGACAACATTTGTCTCGAAAAAATACTTGCGGCAATGGAATTAGGCTCACTGTATATGTTTACGTTTCAACAGTCACTTACACACGGGCGCTCGCCAGATGGTATACATATAAACATGCGAATTTAAATCTCTAACACCCGAATACTAATAAAACATTTGATAGTTGAGCGAATCTGCCAATTTTCGAAGATACAAATCCAAAATTTTTCTTATACGTATACTATACTTTTGTTGGTGTAGGGTATGTAGGAAGCAAACCGTACAGAGCGTTCTATCGCATACATGAAATACCCAAGGCAGAAGAGTGAAAAAGTAATACTTATGAACGCCTTCTGTTTTACTTACTAACTTAGAGCCATGTCGTGAGAAAATGGTTCCTTTTGCATGTGTGGAGAACGAAGGCCCAGATCAGCCTGCGCATCCCTGCAGCTTATCAACGCAGTCTTACCAGGTTTTTGCTGTCTGTTCATGTATTCTAATATATTTAATACGTAAATAGCGTAAAGTTTGAAAAAAATACCGCATAAGAGCGAAATGATACAGTAGATAAATAGAATAAAAACGTGAACAATAAAAATAATAAAGAATAAGTAAAGAAATAAACAACACGATGATTCCTATATAAATGTTCCATGACCAGGATTTGAACTCACGCCGAGAATGTTTGAACACTGCATTCAGTTTGATCAACTGTTCAATCAAGCGGACGTTTATAACCCCTCGGCTATCTTAGCCCGCTAATATTTGGCGTTATTATTTGTTTAAATAGTTGTTTTGTAAAGGGAGCTAATCCGCTGGTTTATACTGAAATGAGACGATCAGCACAATAATAAGCTCCATTCTAACATTGTAGTTGAATGTCATTTATTATTTATAAATAACGTTTTCATTAGTCGACTTCACTTTAAGCGAAACAAAGCCGTTAATAACTGGACGCTGATATACTCTCATAGCGCTTCAGAAGCACCATTTAAATTTAATATTTTATGTATATTTATTGTGCTCAGACCTAACCATTGTACTTAATACATGTCGTGTCGTTAGGCCCAGTCCGGACTTCTCTGGACGGTCAGAGAACGGGATGCATTCTCGATCATCAAGCGAATTTAGTTCCCCTTCCCACCCCATTTTTTTTTTTTTTTTTTTTTTTTTTTTGTTTAGTTTTATTTTTTGGCCGGGTTGGGGGATTTTTACATGCTTTCTCTCTTTTTTGATGTAACGGGTGTTCTTGGTGGGGGTAGAAGAAATGCAATGGTGGCATTTAATGATTTCGTATCTTCTACTTTAACTCTTTGAACAAGGTCCATTTTCTATATAAGGTATGCCCGGTTACATTTTATTATTATCATGGTTTATAGAAATTTCTGAACTTAATACAAACATTGTAGACACTGGACAGAGGTCCCATTCTGCGGCGTCTGATCTGGGTCTACACTGTTTACCAATGTCCATTTTATGGATAGCTAACCTTAAATGGGTTAAACTAATCTAATTTCTTTCGTCAAAGCAAATCCTTATGAAGTCAGTAAAGCTACAATACTCTTCTAGAAACCAATTCAAGTGCTTGTTATCCTATTTATATGATGCAAGCACAACCCACAATGTACTGATATACCCACAAGTCAGTTATTATCGCGCTCCTACTCAATGCAACAGTTTATTACCGCACTTTGTTGGTTTCTTCTGATCTCCGTTTTTTTAGTGCAAGACACAACGCAATGTTACTAGTGTGGTAACAGTTAAGCCCGCATCTCTGCACACATTAACCAGATATTCATTTGTTGCAGAGTTCCCCATGTGCTCTGTCAACAGTTTCACTTCCCAATGAACACAAATAAATGAGTCACGCATGTTTTTAAACAAAGCGAACGAACATTCCAGCAGAAAGTAAGTACCTGCTTGCAGCTACAGAATATGTGGACGGATTTTTAAAACAAAATGGTTTAATCAAAAACAGTGGGTCTATATCTTAGAGTAGACAGTGCGAGAAGCTCGTGTTGATCGTGCTTCCCCCTAGTTCAAATACATGGTGCCGTGCTTACAGACATATAAACTATGCAATGTAGAGTATAAAAACAATTGTTCTTGATTTCCATTTGACATGTTATAGACGTATAAAAGATTCGTGTGAGCATGACAAAACGGTACAGAGGAGGGGCGGTAAAGTGTGTACAAACTGCCGACCCAAAAACCAAGCATAATACCTACTCCATCCTAACATAGGAGTACTCGCAGCTGTTGAGGCAAGAGGTAAATGTGGTGCAAATGGTTCAAAACGTTCTAACACATGCCTGAAAATAGAAAATACTAAAGCAGGAGACGTATAAGCGCTTTAAATAGCAATGACTTCATTTGTCGTGATAAAATGGACTTTTCCAGAAACGAGTCCAAATCTGCCTTCGCATCCCCGAAGCGATTCCAATTTGTTCGATCATGACCTTCACTGTCCTTCCACATATAAAGCGTCCGATGATTCCGTAAGAGGACAAAAACGCATGATTGGACTGTATAGGGGCGGATCCAGAATTGTTTCTGAGGGGTTCGATATGATCACATTACCGTACTTATCCTACGTATTCGAAAGGACACGCCTGAACAAACAGTGTAGACCCAAATCAGCAGGGTCTACGCTCTTTGTCACATCCAGCAATTTTACATACAATCATACATAAAATGGACTTCTTGAAGAGTATAGGGTGAAAAGTAAGGGGTGTGGATACTTAGGGTAAATACGGTATCCCAAATTTACCCAAAATTTAACATGAAATTGAACAGTTGAGTCGAAACGGGGTTTGCGGCTAAACGGAAGCCCCCGAACCACCTCTGAATTCATCCATGACTATATATATCCGCCGACTCACTACAATTTTCAGTTTTATATTATCTTCCCATTTACAGCAAAGACATATCCGAGACATGCCATAGGATGGGAAAAGGCGTCTGCAGAACAAATGCAAACAGACTTATTGCTGAGTGACAAAACGATGAGAAAAAAAATCAAAAACAAAAACAGAACAGGCACATAAAAAGGAGAAAAATCTACAACGCCCTATAGTGTAAGGCATTCACCAATCCAGGTACTAACCGGGTTGGCGTTGCTTAACTTTACTGAAAAGACGAGAACTCTTTGTTTCCACCCGATATAGACAGACATGTAGAAGTTTACAAAATAAGCAGTTTATAAAATTGACTACATGTATTTGACTGCCGTCATGAGGAGCTACCGTGCTTTTTCCTCATTATTACCCCTCTGAATTATTGTTGTAATTAAAACAGAAACACATCCCTGCATTAATTGAACATTTGATTTATTTAACGTACTAACAAGTGCACAGAATGCAGGTTTGAACTGGGTCTGCAGATACTAGACTGAAATGGTTCGTCATGTATGAAACACTAATTCGTATATATTATTTTTTCGCAATGCACACCGTATAATATCTTTGGTTGATTTCCCTCGATCTCCGCATTTGAATGCGAATGCTGTTTTGGATCTTTGCCATCTGCATGCAAAGAGTTTGCTTCCCTCTTTGGTTGCACGCCGGCGGGTCGGACGGCTCCGGCTTGAAGACTTTTAAGTAAGTCAGCTGGCGCCGGATGTTCTGGCTCTGATCGGGCCCACCGGAGTCCAACTGTTGGTTTTCATTCAGCATTTCAGTTATTTCTTGCTGTCGAGTCCTCATCGTTGTTTTATTTCTGTATTCGTTTGATTTTTATGTTCTCGGAGATGTAGCACTGATGAGTTAGAAACCCTTCTCGCGGACTAAACAAATGTCTTGTGTATGCCACGGCAGAACTAAGGGCGAGGGTTGTGGCCACGTAATATCGATTAAAGCCCCCCACTCCCTCCCACCCCACACCTTCAAGTAAGGTTTTTACTGACCATTCCAAGGCGGTGCTTCTGCTGTGGTTTACTATTTCTGTCATTGTATGTCTTTCCATGTATGTCTTGCTGATTTTTTTTTTTATTTTTAATAGCCGTTTGACCACTTGTTTGGGACAGAAACGGTCCTTTTCGCATTCTGTTTGTAGTATTTTGATTGTGGTGCCGTTGCTTTAAGTGCGTCCTTCTTTGGTGTCTTGAACGGAAGCAGGTAAGGATATGCATGTATTACACAATATTCTTCCGGTTCTAAGCCTACAATGTTTGAATGTTCGCATATGCGATAAGAATTGCTTTACCATTGTTCCTATGCCGGATGGACATTTACATCCAAACGGTTACCCACTGGGTTTGTGAGATCACAATTCGACTCTCTGATATGACGGAAAATGCGTTATACACGCATTTGCACTCCACAGAGGTTAGCTAATCTCTACGAACGTATGCTGGTAACAAAAGAAGATAACAGAAACAGGGAATACTTCCAAATGCACGTTGAGTTCTGTGGCCGTTTCCGTGAACTACATGTTCTTTTTCAACA
Organism: Anodontia alba; assembly: GCA_964016985.1. Classification (NCBI taxonomy): domain Eukaryota; kingdom Metazoa; phylum Mollusca; class Bivalvia; order Lucinida; family Lucinidae; genus Anodontia; species Anodontia alba. Next base: position 43,385,531 of record OZ024828.1, read on the forward strand.
ATTCTGGTATGAATATATGAAATACTCACCGCCTTCTAGTGTTGTCTTTGAAGAACAGGTTGCGTTTTATCGAGTCTGTCAAAATTACAAAATCCTAGCAGTACCTTAAGACATGCGTAAATGGGGTTCCGTATCTGCTCGCACGAATGTCTATTCCATATGGAAATGCTTCGCTTGGGTATTCAATACGGGTACCCATTTTTTGTCAGAGAAGCCAAATAGTCTCCAAGATGTCGAGTATTCACAGCCATCTTTGTAATCAGTGCTGGACGGAACCAGTCCACTGCTGACGTCACAATTTTTTGGTAAGGTGAAAAATAGCACACAGGAAAATAAAAGAGTTTCCTGCTTATTTGACTGGTTTGACACTGATTAAGAGAGTCTAAACTAGTTTGTTTTATCTGCGCTACGGTAGACCGCGGGAGAAAACGATGCAATATATAACGAATGATTATTTGAAAACCTACTTGTTCTCTCGAGATGACCCATGAAACAGAGTTAGTGAGCCTGCGGTCGATGTGAAAACAAAAGTAAGATGCCGAGTGATTATCTATTCGCTATGTTGTCATAGTCTTCTGTGGTGGTGAAGTGGCACGTGTGGGCTGTCTTCCAGAATATCCTATGTTATGTCAATTCAGAGGCTTATTATTCTACCAACGGGGCTATGATGCTTGAAACCACTTACAGGAAAGTGTCATATCATTGGCTAGCTGACTCCAGCAGTGACTGGCATTAATGTGTTTACAAAATAAGATAAGATTAAGAAATATTTTCAAATTGTATTATCTCTACTGAGGGCCGTTACCACTTTCTGTCCAAATTTAGAAGACATAATTTGATAAAACCGGGTTTGACATTTCATGCAAACTGTCTCCTAAGGAGAAGGAGACAGTTTGCATGAATTGTAAAACACTCTTTTCTGGAAAAATAAGAAAAATATTTCAGATTGTCTTCTGCTGATTTTTTTCTTTGACTGGGCAAATGGCATTTGTAATTATTATTTCTATAAGCATTTGTTGAAGTAATGCATAGGTGAAAACTATTATCATACAGGTTTCTCTAATAGAACCAGATCGTATTTCTGATAAGCGCTCGTGAGAAGCCAATCAGATGACAGGCAACCTGCGCACAGAATTTTCTATACCCTAAACTAGGGAGCTGATAGTCACGTTGGTAGAATTATAAGGTCAAGTAAACACTCGAGGTGTGCTGCTGTACAGCTTGATCTGTAACGTTGCTGTTTGTCTACGTCTTTAAAAGTAAATCCTCGCACATACTGAGGCGGGCCACAGAAGATACAATGTTATGTCGTGTGGAAAGACGTTTTATTACGTAGGTTCCAACTGCTAATAATGTGTGAGCTGATGTTATAAATTGTATACTTTTCTCTCTGACCGTATTAAAATTCTCTTAGTGTCATAAGATGTATCGTATCTAACTATTATAGGTATGCACTAAATAAGTTTACTTTTATATTTTTGAAAGGAAATGCATAGTTGGCATGCCACACGTTTTCTCATACAAATGACAACATTTGTCTCGAAAAAATACTTGGGGCGATGGAATTATGCTCACTGTATATGTTTACGTTTCAACAGTCACTTACACACGGGCGCTCGCCAGATGGTATACATATAAACATGCGAATTTAAATCTCTAACACCCGAATACTAATAAAACATTTGATAGTTGAGCGAATCTGCCAATTTTCAAAGATACAAATCCAAAATTTTTCTTATACATATACTATACTTTTGTTGGGTATGTAGGAAGCAAACCGTACAGAGCGTTCTATCGCGCATCCCTGCAGCATATCAACGCAGTCTTACAAGGGATTTGCTGTCTGTTCATGTATTCTAATATATTTAATACGTATATAGCGAAAAGTTTGAAAAAAAATACCGCATAAGAGCGAAATGATACAGTAGAATAAAAACGTGAACAATAAAAATAATAAAGAATAAGTAAAGAAATAAAGAACACGATGATTCCTATATAAATGTTCCATGACCAGGATTTGAACTCATGCTGAGAATGTTTGACCACTGCATTCAGTTTGATCAACTGTTCAATCAAGCGGACGTTTATTACCCTTCGGCTATCTTAGCCCGCTAATATTTGGCGTTATTATTTGTTTAAATAGTTGTTTTTTGAAGGGAACTAATCCGCTGGTTTATACTGAAATGAGACGATCAGCACAATAATAAGCTCCATTCTAACATTGTAGTTGAATAACAATTATTATTTATAAATAACGTTTTCATTAAGCGAAACAAAGCCGTTAATAACTGGACACTGATATACTCTCATAGCGCTTCAGAAGCACCATTTAAATTTAATATTTTATGTATATTTATTGTGCTCAGACCTAACCATTGTACTTAATACATGTCGTGTCGTTAGGCCCTGTCCGGACTTCTCTGGACGGTCAGAGAACGGGATCTGCATTCTCGTTCATCAAGCGAATTTCTCCGAGGAAGGATTCGCAAAATTAGTTCCCCTTCCCACCCCATTTGTTTTTTGTTGTTTTTTTTTTTTTTTTTTTTTTTTTTTTTTGGTTTATTTTATTTTTTGGCCGGTTTGGGGGACTTTTACATGTTTTCTCTCTTTTATGTAACAGGTGTTCTTGGTGGGGGTAGAAGAAATGCAATGGTGGCATTTAACGACTTCGTATCTTCTACCTTAACTCTTTGAACAAGGTCCATTTTCTATATAAGGGATGCCCGGTTACATTTCATTATTATCATGGTTTATAGAAATTTCTGAACTTAATACAAACATTGTAGACACTGGTCGGAGGTCTCATTCTGCGGCGTCTGATCTGGGTCTGCACTGTTTACCAATGTCCATTTTACGGGAAGCTAACCTTAAATGGGTTAAACTAATCTAATTTCTTTCGTCAGAGCAAATCATTATGAAGTCAGTAAAGCTACAATACTCTTCTAGAAACCAATTCAAGTGCTTGTTATCCTATTTATATGAAGCAAGCACAACCCACAATGTACAAGTCAGTTATTATCGCGCTGCTACTCAATGCAACAGTTTATTACCGCACTTTGTTGGTTTCTTCTCGATATGATATCTCCGTTTTTTTAGTGCTTTTATCAGACACAACGCAATGTAACTAGTGTGGTAACAATTAAGCCCGCATCTCTGCACACACTAACCAGATATTCATTTGTCCTGTGCTTTGTCAACAGTTTCACTTCCCAATGAACACACACAAATAAATGAGTCACGTATGTTTCTAAACAAAGCAAACGAACATTCCAGCAGAAAGTATGTATCTGTGTAAGTAGCGTCTTGCAGCTACAGAATATGTGGACGGATTTTCAAAACAAAATGTTTTAATCAAAACAGGGGTCTATATCTTAGAGTAGACAGTGCGAGAAGATCGTGTAGATCGTGGCCCCCCAGTTTAAATACATGTTGCCGTGTTTACATACATATAAACTATGCATTGTAGAGTATAAAAACAATTGTTCTTGATTTCCATTTGACATGTTATAGACGTATAAAAGATTCGTGTCAGCATGACGAAACGGTACAGAGGAGGGGCGGTAAAGTGTGAACAGACTGCCGACCCAAGAACCAAGCATAATACCTACTCCATCCCAACATAGGAGTACTCGCAGCTGTTGAGGCAAGAGGTAAATGTGGTGCAAATGGTTCAAAAAGTTCTAACACATGCCTGAAAATAGAAAATACTAAAGCAGGAGACGTATAAGCGCCTTAAATTGCAATGACTTCATTTGTCCCTTGTCGTGATAAAATGGACTTTTCCAGAAACGAGTCCAAATCTGCCTTCGCATCCCCGAAGCGATTCCAATTTGTTCGATCATGACCTTCACTGTCCTTCCACATATTTTATGTAAAGTGTCCGATGATTCTGTAAGAGGACAAAAACGCATGATTGGACTGTATAGGGGCGGATCCAGAATTGTTTCTGAGGGGTTCGATTCGATCACTTTACCGTACTTATCCTACGTATTCGAAAGAACGCGCCTGAACAAACAGTGTAGACCCAAATCAGCAGGGTCTACGCTGTTTGTCACATCCAGCAATTTTACTTACAATCGTACATAAAATGGACTTCTTGAAGAGTATAGGGTGAAAAGTAAGGGGTGTGGATACTTAGGGTAAATACGGTATCCCAAATTTACCCAAAATTTACCATGAAATTGAACAGTTGAGACAAAACGGGGTTTGCAGCTTAACTGAAGCCCCCGAACCACCTCTGAATTCATCCGCCGACTCACTACAATTTTCAGTTTTATATTATCTTCCCATTTACAGCAAAGAAATATTCGAGACATGCCATAGGATGGGAAAAGGCGTCTGCAGAACAAATGCAAACAGACTTATTGCTGAGTGACAAAAGGATGAGAAAAAAATCAAAATAAAAAACAGAACAGGCACAGAAAAAGAAAAACAAATACACGAAAAATCTACAACGCCCAGTAGTGTAAGGCATTCACCAATCCAGGTACTAACCGGGTTGGCGTTGCTTAACTTTACTGAAAAGACGAGAACTCTTTGTTTCCACCCGATATAGACAGACATGTAGAAGTTTACAAAATAAGCAGTTTATAAAATTGACTACATGTATTTGACTGCCGTCATGAGGAGCTACCGTGCTTTTTCCGCATTATTACCCCTATGAATTATTGTTGTAATTAAAACAGAAACACATCCCTGCATTAATTGAACATTTGATTTATTTAACGTACTAACAAGTGAAACAGAATGTAGGTTTGAACTAGGTCTGCAGATACTAGACTGAAATGGTTCGTCATGTATGAAACACTAATTCGTATATATTATTTTTTCGCAATGCACACCGTATAATGTCTTTGGTTGATTTCCCTCGATCTCCGCATTTGAATGCGAATGCTGTTTTGGATCTTTGCCATCTACATGCAAAGAGTTTGCTTCCCTCTTTGGTTGCACGCCGTCGGGTCGGACGTCTCCGGCTTGAAGACTTTTAAGTAAGTCAGCTGGTGCCGGATGTTCTGGCTCTGATCGGGCCCACCGGAGTCCAATTGTTGGTTTTCTTTCAGCATTTCAGTTATTTCTTGCTGTCGAGTCCTCATCGTTGTTTTATTTCTGTATTCGTTTGATTTTTATGTTCTCGGAGATGTAGCACTGACGAGTTAGAAACCCTTCTCGCGGACTGAACAAATGTCTTGTGTATGCCACGGCAGAACTAAGGGCGAGGGTTGTGGCCACGTAATATCGATTAAAGCCCCCCACTCCCTCCCACCCCACACCCCCAAGTAAGGTTTTTAATGACCATACCAAGGCGGTGCTTCTGCTGTGGTTTACTATTTCTGTCATTGTATGTCTTTCCATGTATGTCTTGCTGATTTTTTTTTATTTTTAATAGCCGTTTGACCACTTGTTTGGGACAGAAACGGTCCTTTTCGCATTCTGTTTGTAGTATTTTGATTGTGGTGCCGTTGCTTTAAGTGCTTCCTTCTTTGGTGTCTTGAACGGAAGCAGGTAAGCATATGCATGTATTACACAATATTCTTCCGGTTCTAAGCCTACAATGTTTGAATGTTCGCATATGCGATAAGAATTGCTTTACTATGCCATTGTTCCTATGCCGGATGGACATTTACATCTAAACGGTTACCCACTGGGTTTGTGAGATCACAATTCGACTCTCTGATATGACGGAAAATGCGTTATACATGCATTTGCACTCCACAGAGGTTAGCTAATCTCTACGAACGTATGCTGGTAACAAAAGAAGATAACAGAAACAAGGAATACTTAAAAATGCACGTTGAGTTCTGTGGCCGTTTCAGTGAACTACATGTGATCGCAACAGCAACAGATTCTTTTTCAACAATTCTGGTATGAATATATGAAATACTCACCGCCTTCTAGTGTTGTCTTTGAAGAACAGGTTGCGTTTTATCGAGTCTGTCAAAATTACAAAATCCTAGCAGTACCTTAAGACATGCGTAAATGGGGTTCCGTATCTACTCGCACGAATGTCTATTCCATAAGGAAATGTTTCGCTTGGGTATTCAATACGGGTATCCATTTTTGTCAGAGAAGCCAAGAAGTCTCCAAGATGTCGAGTATTTACAGCCATCTTTGTAATCAGTGCTGGACGGAACCAGTCCACTGCTGACGTCACAATTTTTTGGTAAGGTGAAAAATAGCACACAGGAAAATAAAAGAGTTTCCTGCTTATTTGACTGGTTTGACACTGATTAAGAGAGTCTAAACTAGTTTGTTTTATCTGCGCTACGGTAGACCGCGGGAGAAAACGATGCAATATATAACGAATGATTATTTGAAAACTTACTTGTTCTCTCGAGATGACCCATGAAACAGAGTTAGTGAGCCTGCGGTCGATGTGAAAACAAAAGTAAGATGCCGAGTGATAATCTATTCGCTATGTTGTCATAGTCTTCTGTGGTGGTGAAGTGGCACGTGTGGGCTGTCTTCCAGAATATCCTATGTTATGTCAATTCAGAGGCTTATTATTCTACTAACGGGGCTATGATGCTTAAAACCACTTACAGGAAAGTGTCATATCATTGGCTAGCTGACTCCAGCAGTGACTGGCATTAATGTGTTTACAAAATACGATAAGATTAAGAAATTGTTTCAAATTGTATTATCTCTACTGAGGGCCGTTACCACTTTCTGTCCAAATTTAGAAGACATTATTTGAGAAAAACCGGGTTTGACATTTCATGCAAACTGTCTCCTAAGGAGAAGGAGACAGTTTGCATGAATTGTAAAACACTCTTTTCTGGAAAAATAAGAAAAATATTTCAGATTGTCTTCTGCTTTTTTTTTCTTTGACTGTGCAAATGGCATTTGTAAATATTATTTCTATAAACATTTGTTGAAGTAATGCATAGGTGAAAACTATTATCATACAGGTTTCTCTAATAGAACCAGATTGTATTTCTGATAAGCGCTCAGTGAGAAGCCAATCAGATGACAGGCAACCTGCGCACAGAATTTTGTTTACCCTATACTAGGGAGCTGATAGTCCCGTTGGTAGAATTATAAGGTCAAGTAAACACTCGAGGTGTGCTGCTGTACAGCCTGTCTGTAACGTTGCTGTTTGTCTACGTCTTTAAAAGTAAATGCACGCACATACTGAGGCGGGCCACAGAAGATACAATGTTATGTCGTATGGAAAGACGTTTTATTACGTAGGTTCCAACTGCTAATAATGTGTGAGCTGATGGTATACATTGTATACTTTTCTCTCTGACCGTATTAAAATTCTCTTAGTGTCATAAGATGTATCGTATCTAACTATTATAAGTATGAACTAAAAAAATTTACTTTTATATTTTTTGAAAGGAAATGCATAGTACACACGTTTTCTCATACAAATGACAACATTTGTCTCGAAAAAATACTTGCGGCGATGGAATTATGCTCACTGTATATGTTTACGTTTCAACAGTCACTTACACACGGGCGCTCGCTAGATGGTATACATATAAACATGCGAATTTAAATCTCTAACACCCGAATACTAATAAAACATTTGATAGTTGAGCGAATCTGCCAATTTTCGAAGATACAAATCCAAAATTTTTCTTATACATATGCTATACTTTTGTTGGTGTAGGGTATGTAGGAAGCAAACCGTACAGAGCGTTCTATCGCGCATCCCTGCAGCATATCAACGCAGTCTTACCAGGGTTTTGCTGTCTGTTCATGTATTCTAATATATACACATGGAAAAAAGGTAAGCATGTGGTTTTTTAGCGTCATATTTCCTAATCAAAATATAGGCACTTAAAATTTTGATATACGATGACACTTGGCTTCCGTACATACATACATATACTTTTTATCGTCCACGACTATATAATACAGCTGTGATTAGCATGAATTTCATGGTACCCTCATGCATGAAAATAATGCTGTTTTGTGTTAATAACGAACAGATTAATGAACCTGTGCTTGAATCTAACTTGTGTACATGTGCTATGGCTCGTAGAAGACTGTCAGACGCCACTCGGTGGCAGATTATTGGAATGAGTAACGTTGGGCTATCCGGGCGAGAAATATCCCGTCACACCTTGGGTATAGTCAGTCAGTCATCTGTCGCCTGCTAAATAAATTTCAGCAAACCAATCACGTACAGGACAGAGCACGCTCAGGGAGGCCCCGAAAGACGTCACGAAGGGAAGACGGGACGTTACTGAGACTTGTTCGGCGATTTCCGTTCTTAACCAGTACTGTTGTGAAGCAAAGATGGCTGCCAAACAGGCCATTGTCAACCAGAACAGTTCGTAATAGGTTATCGTGCTCGTCGGCCTATCAGACGGCCAATGCTTACTCCGGGACAGAAGGCAGCGCGTTTGTACTGGTGCCAGCAACGCAGGAACTGGAATATCCGATCTTGGGGAAAAATTCACTGGTCGGATGAAAGTCGGTTTCTTCTCCATATGACGGATGGCCGTGTGCATGTTTGGAGGCAGCGAAATACTGCTTATTCTCAAAGGCACATCCAGGAAACTGTTCCTTTCGGTGGAGGCTCAATAATGGTATGGGGATGTGTATCGCATGATTGTAAGCTTGATCTGGTTACTGTGCAAGGGACCCTTACTGGACAAAAGTACCAAACGGACATTCTTGAAACTGCTGTAATTCCCCATTTTGATGACCATCCCCTTTTAACAAGACCAGTGTTTATGGATGACAAAGCAAGATCTCACAGATCACGTGCAGTGATTGAATGTTTGAGTCAAAATGTGATTTCAACACTTCCGTGGCCTGCTCGCAGTCCTGATTTGAATCCTCTTGAACAATTGTGGGACATTCTGGGCCGGAAAATTCGTGAAATTACTCCTCCAGTGCAGACACTACTTGAACTTGAGGCTGCATTGCATCGGGAATGGCAGCAAATCCCTCAGCAGCGGATACAACGCCTGGTCCAGGGTATGAGGAGGCGTCTTGACGCTACCATTGCAGTTCAAGGAGGTTACATAAAATACTGACTCAAAAGTACTGAAATTAATTGTCTTCGATAGTGCTAACTTTGGAAGACACTCATGTTCTAATCTGACTTCTTTGGTGGCCTATAGGACCATACTTGTAACCATATGCAGTTTTTGTCAAAAAATGCATCCAAATCAATTGGACTTGCAAGCCAGTAAAAGCCGTGATTTCAAATGATAACATTGTGATCCTGACTCTTAATATACCCATTTATACACTGATTCAATAATATTTCGGTTTTGCTTCTTAGCTGGATTGTTTATCAAATCGAAATAAAAATGTTTTGTCAAACTGTGGGTGATGCTTAACTTTTTTCCATATGTATATTTAATACGTATATAGCGAAAAGTTTGAAAAAAAAATACCGCATAAGAGCGAAATGATACAGTAGAATAAAAACGTGAACAATAAAAATAATAAAGAATAAGTAAAGAAATAAAGAACACGATGATTCCTATATAAATGTTCCATGACCAGGATTTGAACTCACGCCAAGAATGTTTGACCACTTCATTCAGTTTGATCAACTGTTCAATCAAGCGGACGTTTATAACCCCTCGGCTATCTTAGCCCGCTAATATTTGGCGTTATTATTTGTTTAAATAGTTGTTTTGTAAAAGGAGCTAATCCGCTGGTTTATACTGAAATGAGACGACCAGCACAATAATAAGCTCCATTCTAAACATTGTAGTTGAATGTCATTTATTATTTATAATAACGTTTTCATCAGTCGACTTCATTTTAAGCGAAACAAGGCCGTTAATAACTGGACGCTTTCATAGCGCTTCAGAAGCACCATTTAAATTTAATATTTTACGTATATTTATTGTGCTCAGACCTAACCATTGTACTTAATACATGTCGTGTCGTTAGGCCCTGTCCGGACTTCTCTGGACGGTCAGAGAACGGGATCTGCATTCTCGTTCATCAAGCGAATTTCTCCGAGGAAGGATTCGCAAAATTAGTTCCCCTTCCCACCCCATTTGTTTTTTGTTGTTTTTTGTTTTTTTGTTTTAGTTTTATATTTTGGCCGGGTTGGGGGACTTTTACGTTTTCTCTCTTTTTTTATGTAACGGGTGTTCTTGGCGGGGGTAGAAGAAATGCAATGGTGGCATTTAACGACTTCGTATCTTCTACCTTAACTCTTTGAACAAGGTCCATTTTCTATATAAGGGATGCCCGGTTACATTTTATTATTATCATGGTTTATAGAAATTTCTGAACTTAATACAAACATTGTAGACAGTGGTCAGAGGTCCCATTCTGCGGCGTCTGATCCGGGTCTACACTGTTTACCAATGTCCATTTTATGGGAAGCTAACCTTAAATGGGTTAAACTAATCTAATTTTTTTCGTCAGAGCAAATCATTATGAAGTCAGAAAAGCTACAATACTCTTCTAGAAACCAATTCAAGTGCTTGTTATCCTGTTTATATGAAGCAAGCACAACCCACAATGTACTGATATACCCACAAGTCAGTTATTATCGCGCTGCTACTCAATGCAACAGTTTATTACAGCACTTTGTTGGTTTCTTCTCGATATGATATCACCGTTTTTTTAGTGCAAGACATAACGCATCTCTGCACACACTAACCAGATATTCATTTGTTGCAGAGTTTCCCCTGTGCTTTGTCAACAGTTTCACTTCCCAATGAACACACACAAATAAATGAGTCACGCATGTTTTTAAACAAAGCGAACGAACATTCCAGCAGAAAGTATGTATCTGTGTAAGTAGCGTCTTGCAGCTACAGAATATGTGGACGGATTTTTAAAACAAAATGTTTTAATCAAAAACAGGGGTCTATATCTTAGAGTAGACAGTGCGAGAAGATCGTGTAGATCGTGGCCCCCCAGTTTAAATACATGTTGCCGTGTTTACATGCATATAAACTATGCATTGTAGAGTATAAAAACAATTGTTCTTGATTTCCATTTGACATATTATAGACGTATAAAAGATTCGTGTCAGCATGAGAAAACGGTACAGAGGAGGGGCGGTAAAGTGTGAACAGACTGCCGACCCAAGAACCAAGCATAATACCTACTCCATCCCAACATAGGAGTACTCGCAGCTGTTGAGGCAAGAGGTAAATGTGGTGCAAATGGTTCAAAAAGTTCTAACACATGCCTGAAAATAGAAAATACTAAAGCAGGAGACGTATAAGCGCCTTAAATTGCAATGACTTCATTTATCCCTTGTCGTGATAAAATGGACTTTTCCAGAAACTAGTCCAAATATGCCTTCGCATCCCCGAAGCGATTCCAATTTGTTCACTGTCCTTCCACATATTTTATGTAAAGTGTCCGATGATTCTGTAAGAGGACAAAAACGCATGATTGGACTGTATAGGGGCGGATCCAGAATTGTTTCTGAGGGGTTCGATTTGATCACTTTACCGTACTTATCCTACGTATTCCAAAGAACACGCCTGAACAAACAGTGTAGATCCAAATCAGCAGGGTCTACGCTGTTTGTCACTTATCCAGCAATTTTACTTACAATCATACATAAAATGGACTTCTTGAAGAGTATAGGGTGAAAAGTAAGGGGTGTGGATACTTAGGGTATATACGGTATCCCAAATTTACCCAAAATTTACCATGAAATTGAACAGTTGAGACAAAACGGGGTTTGCAGCTAAACTGAAGCCCCCGAACCACCTCTGAATTCATCCGCCGACTCACTACAATTTTCAGTTTTATATTATCTTCCCATTTACAGCAAAGAAATATCCGAGACATGCCATAGGATGGGAAAAGGCGTCTGCAGAACAAATGCAAACAGACATTGCTGAGTGACAAAAGGATGAGAAAAAAATCAAAAACAAAAACAGAACAGGCACAGAAAAAGAAAAACAAATACACGAAAAATCTACAACGCCCAGTAGTGTAAGGCATCCACCAATCCAGGTACTAACCGGGTTGGCGTTGCTTAACTTTACTGAAAAGACGAGAACTCTTTATATAGACAGACATGTAGAAGTTTACTAAATAAGCAGTTTATAAAATTGACTACATGTATTTGACTGCCGTCATGAGGAGCTACCGTGCTTTTTCCGCTTTATTACCCCTCTGAATTATTGTTGTAATTAAAACAGAAACACATCCCTGCATTAATTGAACATTTGATTTATTTAACGTACTAACAAGTGAAACAGAATGCAGGTTTGAACTAGGTCTGCAGATACTAGACTGAAATGGTTCATGTGTGGCACGTGTGGGCTGTCATGTATGAAACACTAATTCGTATATATTATTTTTTCGCAATGCACACCGTTTAAAGTCTTTGGTTGATTTCCCTCGATCTCCGCATTTGAATGCGAATGCTGTTTTGGATCTTTGCCATCTGCATGCAAAGTATTTGCTTCCCTCTTTGGTTGCATGCCGGCGGGTCGGGCATCAGACTCTATGACGGCTCCGGCCTGAAGACTTTTAAGTAAGTCAGCTGGTGCCGGATGTTCTGGCTCTGATCGGGCCCCCCGGAGTCCAACTGTTGGTTTCCTTTCAGCATTTTAGTTATTTCTTGCTGTCGAGTCCTCATCGTTGTTTTATTTCTGTATTCGTTTGATGTTAATGTTCTCGGAGATGTAGCGCTGATAAGTTAGAAACCCTTCTCGCGGACTGAACAAATGTCTTGTGTATACCACGGCAGAACTAAGGGCGAGGGTTGTGGCCACGTAAAATCGATTAAAGCCCCCCTTCCCCTCCCACCCCACACCCCCAAGTAAGGTTTTTACTGACCGTTCCAAGGCGGTGCTTCTGCTGTGGTTTACTATTTCTGTCATTGTATGTCTTTCCATGTATGTCTTGCTGATTTTTTTTTATTTTTAATAGCCGTTTGACCACTTGTTTGGGACAGAAACGGTCCTTTTGGCATTCTGTTTGTAGTATTTTGATTGTGGTGCCGTTTCTTCAAGTGCGTCCTTCTTTGGTGTCTTGAAAGGAAGCAGGTAAGCATATGCATGTATTACACAAAATTCTTCCGGTTCTAAGCCTACAATGTTTGAATGTTCGCATATGCGATAAGAATTGCTTTACTATGCCATTGTTCCTATGCCGGATGGACATTTACATCCAAACGGTTACCCACTGGGTTTGTGAGATCACAATTCGACTCTCTGATATGACGGAAAATGCGTTATACATGCATTTGCACTCCACAGAGGTGAGCTAATCTCTACGAACGTATGCTGGTAACAAAAGAAGATAACAGAAACAAGGAATACTTAAAAATGCACGTTGAGTTCTGTGGCCGTTTCCGTGAACTACATGTTCTTTTTCAACAATTCTGGTATGAATATATGAAATACTCAACGCCTTCTAGTGTTGTCTTTGAAGAACAGGTTGCGTTTTATCGAGTCTGTCAAAATTACAAAATCCTAGCAGTACCTTAAGACATGCGTAAATGGGGTTCCGTATCTGCTCGCACGAATGTCTATTCCATATGGAAATCTTTCGCTTGGGTATCCATTTTTTGTCAGAGAAGCCAAGAAGTCGAGTATTCACAGCCATCTTTGTAATCAGTGCTGGACGGAACCAGTCCACTGCTGACGTCACAATTTTTTGGTAAGGTGAAAAATAGCACACAGGAAAATAAAAGAGTTTCCTGCTTATTTGACTGGTGTCAAGCCTGGGGGTTTCTTTTTGTCGAGTGTCAAGTATCGAGTTGTAAAAGTTGAGTATCAAGTTAAAACTGTCAAGTATCGAGTTGAATTGGTCAAGTATCGAGTTGAATTGGTCGAGTATCGAGTTAAAATTGTCGAGTATCGAGTTAAAATTGTCGAGTATCAAGTTGAATTGGTCGAGTATCAAGTTAAAATTGTCGAGTATCGAGTTGAATTGGTCGAGTATCGAGTTAAAATTGTCGAGTATCGAGTTGAATTGGTTGAGTATCAAGTTAAAATTGTCGAGTATCGAGTTAAGTTGGTCGAGTATCGAGTTAAAATTGTCGAGTATCGAGTTGAATTGGTCGAGTATCAAGTTAAAATTGTCGAGTATCGAGTTAAGTTAGTCGAGTATCGAGTTAAAATTGTTGAGTATCAAGTTGAATTGGTCGAGTATCAAGTTAAAATTGTTGAGTATCGAGTTAGAATGGTTGAGTATCGAGTTAAAGTGAAGTTTTCAAAAGTAAAACAGATTTGGAATCAGCGGATGTAACACCCTGCCCTATTTTAGGCTGTTTTTTTTTTTTTAGAATGGATAAGGTACCTTTTTTGGTGTTAGTATTTAATGAACACCTGCACAAATTTCTGGGAGAGCAACAAGGAAAATTGTACTTTATAACCTGTGCAAAATACAGATGACCAAGACCAGCCTGCACGTTAAATATTTGTGAAGGCACTCTGTTTCTAGGTCCTGCAAACTCTGTCAAGTAAACTGCGTAAGTCCTGATCGGAATAAGTGGATGTGACACCTACCGGTATTTTTTTTTTTTTTTTTTTTTTAGAATCGGTAAGTTACCTTTTTTTTTATTTTTGGTTGAAGTACCACCTGTAGAATTTTACCGGATAGCAACAAGGCAAACTGTACCTTATAACCTGTGTGAATAACAGACCTTGATCAGTCTGCGCTTAAAAAACAGAATTCTGATTTGTTTTTGGGCTCTTTGGAATCAGATTTCAAAATTACATAGTTTCTCAATTGACTGCGAGGATTGCGTCAGCCTGGGTGTGTTGTTCACTGTTTTTTTGTCAGTGGCATAAGCAGCTAGCAAGGTACTTTTGTTGGTGAAGAATTGGTGTCCTCTCAGTGAGGCTGTTACATAAAAAAAAAAAAAAGTAATAATAAAAAAATAATAAAAAAAGGTGCAGCAAAGACAGGAGCTGCAAAAAGTATACCAATATGAAAGGGTGAATATGATTTATAGCCTTTCAACAGTATTTCAATCATACATTAACAAATGAACAAGACGATGAAAGGATGAATATGGCTCACAATAGGGCGAATATTATTTATGGTTAAAGCCTTTCAAAAGTATTTCAGTCAAATGTGGACAATTGAAGGATGAACATGTTATACAAAGAAACTAACATTATTCAGTGATCAAAGTCACCAATGATTTTGTTACTAAAGTGAATATTTTGGGACGCAAAAAAATCTCCCTCTTTTAGACCAGGATCTCCCTCCTAAAAACTGCAGATCTCCCACTTTGTGTCCCAGAAAATATCACACGTATGATGGTTGGTCGGTCATCGGATGCCCGGTGACCAGTGACCATTAGCCAGTGGCCGGTGGACTTGTAGTCCCTTGGGTACAAGTACCCAGGGAGTTGCCACCAATATGGGTCTTACCCCGGGCAGCAAGGCTATAAGGGGCAGTGTTCCCGTGTTTATTTCATTTCGTCTGATGAAACATGCCACCAATATGGGTCTTACCCCGGGCAGCAGGGCCATAAGGGGCAGTGTTCTCATATTTCTTTCCTTTCGTCTGATGAAACAGATACATCTAGAGACTACTTCTGTTGGACATGACTCTCTTTCTGGAAGAGTAAGTTCTTCTCTTTTGCAAGTTCCATGCAGATGGAATTAGACCAGCTGCTACACGTGGAGCAAGTAGATTCTCTGGAACAATGAGAACAATTGATACATTTTATGATTATCAAAATGCTATTTTATATGACCACAATTACCGCAATGAATAGTCATGGAAGTCGCGAAAACTCATTACGACGAATGAGTGAAGAATAATTTCAAGAAATCGAACGGTTAGATTTAAACAAATTTAGCAGGAACAGTGAAAGGTATGATAAAGGATCATAAGAAAGAACAAAGAATTAAATTTCAACCAGAGGAAAAGCAAGAAAATACAAGTTTTTTCACCCAGATAAAAAATCCCTGTTTACTTTCTTTGTTCTACAGAAAAGAAACTGCAAGTGAATAAAAGATCGGGAGTGACGTCACACAGGTGACTGCCTGAGGGACTTTTGGATTTAAGACTGTATGAAATGTGTCATTTTTTCTGAGGAAGGTATGGGCAGAATAGAATATAGCACATTATCTATAGGTTAATGTATTGTGCAGTTAAAAATGTCGAGTATCGAGTTAAGTTTGTCGAGTATCAAGTTAAAATTGTCGAGTATCAAGTTAAAATAGTCGAGTATCGAGTTAAAATTGTCGAGTATCGAGTTAAAATAGTCGCGTATCGAGTTAAGCCAGATGTTTGATGAATTGCTCTCTGACACACATGCACAACTCCACTGAGGGCAATTTATTACTCTGGAAGGGAGCAATTATGCAATGTTTAGGTTGGAATTTGTCAGCTAGTATTTGAAAATTTTCAGAAAACATGCTCAAGTTTGGCTCATAAAACTATGCTCAGTTTTTGACCAGCCTGTGCATGTCTCACTCCAGGATCTAGCTGTTACATATATATCTTCTGATAGCATGCACAATACATATCACTCAAACTAGGTACAGTGAAACCTGTCATATTGGTCACCTCTAAAAAGCAAGCAACCTGTATTAAGCAAGCACACTTTCAGTTCCATAAAAAAAGCAATTACATTAAACTGCACCTGTATTAAGTAAGCAAGGCAGAGCTGCAATAATTTAACTTAATTTGAAAGATTTGTCCTGATGAACCAGTCAATAGGCCAGGCTTATTGAATAATTTGTTTTGCAGTTGCAGCCTACGAATGTTCCTGGGAGGAGACAGGAAAAAATATTTTCCTTTCTTAAAATACAATTCCATGAGAAAAAAAAAGATCAGTATATGTACCAGTAAGTATCCTAAAAACTGAAAAAAAAAAAAAAAAAAAAAAAAACATCTGGAGGTGCAATGAAATATGCATGCTTTAAACAGTGAAGACACTGATCAGACTCTCCATAGCTGTTTTTCCATTGGTCCTGATATACAAATGAAATATAGTAAGGTACAAAGAAAGAAGAACAAAGGACTCTGCCCAGTGATACAATTTTTTGTTTTGTCTTATTATGGGAGGAATTGGGGTAGGTGTTAGTAGGCAATTACAAACAAACAAAAATTACTTTCAACCTTAACAACATTTCCACTATTTGAACCAAAACACTATAAAAAATGTTGAAGAGTATAAAAATAAGGTTTAAAAGGATTTTTCCCCCTTAAACTTCCACTTCCTTACATATGCTGTTAAAAGCTGAAGTAAACATACTGAAGTTTTTCTTTTGCGATCTCATTTTTCTGGTCTTGTTAGTCATCATTTTCTTTTGCAATTTTGAAAGTAAAAGATAATGCAATTATAATGGACAAGTTAACAAATCTAACATTGTAAATAGTACCTTGTGCTTTAATAATAAAAGCATCGCAAACACTGCATGATACCCCGCCACTGTGGGTCAGTATAACTCAGAGCAAAGATGACTAAGTTTTGATAAAAGTTAATTTGGTTTAAACAATAGTCTATCCAAGAATAGACAATACAAGCACGAATGTCAGAAACTCACTAATTATTTGTCTGAAGCATGCAAAGTGAATTTTGCAGAAGAGTCAAGGGCAAATAGCTCTTGTACAAAAGCAACCAGAGTTGTGGCTTTTGTGTATAGTATGTAACCTTTGATCCTTTATATATCCATGAAGTTCCATTCAGATAGTCCCAGAAGTAAAGGAACTAAGGGCCAAAAACCAATTTTCAGAAACTGAAAAGGGCCATAACTCTGTCATTAATTAACAAATTTCACTCATTCACAATCCCATATCACTCATTCCCAATACTAATACATTAGGAATAAAAATGAAATTCATGAAGAAATAATTTAGTAATTGGTCATGCCCATGATCAAGGTGAAGGTCACAGACTTTGAAAGTTTACAAATAAAGTATTATGTTAAAGTTTTTAAAGAGCTCATATTTTCCAAATCATATGATGGATTTGCTTCATATTTGGTATGATGATCGATATAATGGTCCAAAGGTTCTTTCAGCAATACCACAGCCCATGCCTATAATCTTAAGGTCAAGGTTACAGATTTTGAAATTTTACAAATAAAGTATTACGTTAAAGTTTTTAAAGAGCTCATATTTTCCAAACCAAATGACGGATGTGATTCCGATTTTGCATGATGACAGATAGAAGTTTTATTGAGCAATACTCTGTCTATGCCCATGCATTTAAGGTAAAGGTCACAGACTGAAATTTCATGTTTTAAGATTTTTTAGAGCTCATAATTTCAAAACTATATGATTGATTTGGTTTATATTCGGTATGATGATGGTTATAGGTCCAGAGTTTTTATTCAGCTATACCCCCACCTATGACTATGGCTGTAAGATCAAGGTCACAGACAAATTTTACGCTAAAGTTTTACGTTAAAACTTTTTAAAAGCTCAAATTTCAAAACCATATGATGGATTTCAATTTGGTTCATGTTCAGTCTGATATGGGTCCAAAGTTTTATTCAGCAGCACAATGACAATTATGACCTTAATGCCCCCTTCCTCTACCCCACCCCCCTCCCCTCCCCGATAAGCCAATGAGGTATTTAGTCCTTACATCCAGGCGAGCATTTGCTGTCTGCTGACAGCTCTTGTTAGTAAACTTTCATAGGTTTAATTTGTCTGAAAGCTTTTTAATAGAATGATAAACCTTGTAAAATTAGTGTTTGCATTGTTTCATTCAGCTATATCTGGGCAGTATTTTGACAAAATATACCTTTAAGATGATTTGCGATAAGTCAAGTCATAACAAACTGTTCATCTGTGCAGGCTGATCAGAGCAGAGTCTTTGATGATGGCATACAGTAGCTACTTGGCCTGGCTATCCACAGAGCATACAAGTAAGACTGATCCGTATTTCCTTAAGTGCATGTCACATGTTTCCAAGGGGACACTTTCTCATGAAGCGCCAGTAAAAGCCACATGTCCTGATAATAACCTATTCCAAAGAATTATGGCATTGCTATCTTGCTATCTATCAGTTTCATACAGACATACATGTGCATGTATTCAATGATCATATTCTGTTGATGTATACACAAAACAAAAAAAGTATAAATTTAATCATTTCAGTTTTCTTGTGTAATGACCTTATTACAAGGCAGCAGTTTTATATGGCTCGCAACCCGCAGCCCGCAACCCGCAGCCCGCAAAATAGTCAATTTGATATGGAATTATCTACCAAACTGGTTAAAAAATTCTGACTCTGTAGATTCATTCCATAAACAGTGCATAAAATGGATGAAATGTTCATCATCGAGTCAGCCTTGAAAATAAGCGCTATATATTTTCCATGTAAAATATATTTGTAAAAATACCAATGTTTTTTGTTGTTTTTTTTTTCCCATCACAATCACATTTGTTTGTCATATGTTTACAGTGTGAGAGATGGTGTATGTATAAATTGGTACATGTATATCTTTTTTCTCTCAATTACATTTGTTTGTCATATGTTTGTGGTATGTGAGATCATGTATGAAAGACTGGTACATGTTTTTTTTTTTTTTTTTTTAGTAGTTCAAGGTTTAAATGCATGTCCTTGTGAATTTCTGTATATGTACATATCTGTAGTTAGTGAGGGCCTCATGCAAGATTAGTTGTTGCTAAATGTGTCACCCTCTTGAAATAAAGTCTATTATTTTTATTATTATTATTATTAAATAAGAGTAATCCTGCAACAAGTTTCGGAGCGAATTTTCCAGGTAAACAAGATCGTGTAAGTGTAATCCTGCAACAAGAGCTCGAAATCTGGTCGATGCATTTGAGAAATTCTGTTGGTTAGACATACATTGGTATGTTTTCTACTATTTTTGTACCTTTGTACATTTTGTTAAGGTTTCCAAAATACCTCGTCTTACAAGACTGTTTTTATTTTGAAGACTTATCTATATGCTGTGAAAAAAATGGTTAAAACCAAAAAAGAAAAAGAAAAAATTTTGTCCTGTGACTGAGACACATGGTGTAAACAGACAGATTCTGATGCCTGATTAGGTGGGGGCAAGGAGCTTATGACAGCTTATGTGATGAGGTCTTGGTAGTGGGCAATATTTGACAAATCTCATTGAGAGGGTTATTATAATGGGAGTCATTATTTTATACAGAAGGAGTTATTCTATGGTCCTGGTGGTTATTCTATGGGATATCATCAAGGGGGTCATTAGTTTTGTAAGGGCAGTCAGTATTTTTTAGAAAAGGGGTCCTTTTTTCTATAGAATAATGACCTTGGGGTTGTTATTCTGTGGGGGGTCACTTTACTTTGTTACACCAGCACACAACAAAACCAACAAATGTCCTGTGCGCCTGGTCTAATCAGAGTCTTCACACCAACTCTCTGGATAGCTTAGGATCCAAAGCCTCTTCATGCCTAGGCTGATCTTTGTCTTCTCAAGCCATACAGGCCATTTTTGTCATGAGCTTGCTCAAAAAATAAAATTCACCTGCTCTTCCTATTTTTTTTTTTTCTGTGGAATATTTACTGTGTTCTCACCACATTCCAACAATGATCAGCTGATCAGTGAATCTTTCATATAAAATAGCCATAATTGATAAGCCCCAAGGTGATCAGTGTAAAAACCTATTAATAAGCCCCCTGCTGCAACAGACTAATATTTGCCATGTAACAGGCAATAAATTAGAAATAATGGAATCCCACTGTAAGTTTGACTGCAAGCATAAATATTTGGTTTGAGAGGCTTAGACCACTTTCATCTGCCCTAGATCAGCAAAATTAGCTTGTTGAAAAATTGATGACATATTTTAGGACAATACAAACATAAAATAGGTTCAGGTGACTGAATTATAGATATTGCTGATTAAATATTCAAATAAGACTGCTCACACAGCTGCATTGTCATGCTGCTGAAATATGTTAAACCATGTAAATTCATGCTCATTAGGTACCTAAACTTGATGTATTACATCTGTGACTCAAGGCTCCACAATCTAAACTTAACTCGATACTCAACAATTTTAACTCGATACTCGACCAATTCAACTCGATACTCGACAATTTTAACTTGATACTCGACCAATTCAACTCGATACTCGACAATTTTAACTTGATACTCGACCAATTCAACTTGATACTCGACAATTTTAACTCGATACTCGACAATTTTAACTCGATACTCGACCAATTCAACTCGATACTCGACCAACTTAACTCGATACTCAACAATTTCAACTCGATACTCGACAATTTTAACTCGATACTCGACAATTTTAACTTGATACTCGACCAATTCAACTCGATACTCGACCAATTTAACTTGATACTCAACAATTTTAACTTGATACTTGCAACTTTACAAATCGTGACACTCGTTTGACACTGATTAAGAGAGTCTAAACTAGTTTGTTTTATCTGCGCTACTGTAGACCGCGGGAGAAAACGATGCAAAATATAACGAATGATTATTTGAAGACCTACTTGTTCTCTCGAGATGACCCATGAAACAGAGTTAGTGAGCCTGCGGTCGATGTGAAAACAAAAGTAAGATGCCGAGTGATAATCTATTCGCTATGTTGTCATAGTCTTCTGTGGTGGTGAAGTGGCACGTGTGGGCTGTCTTCCAGAATATCCTATATTATGTCAATTCAGAGGCTTATTATTCTACCAACGGGGCTATGATGCTTGAAACCACTTACAGGAAAGTGTCATATCATTGGCTAGCTGACTCCAGCATTGACTGGCATTAATGTGTTTACAAAATAAGATAAGATTAAGAAATAGTTTCAAATTGTAATATCTCTACTGAGGGCTTTTAACCGTTACCACTTTCTGTCCAAATTTAGAAGACATAATTTGATAAAACCGGGTTTGACATTTCATGCAAATTGTCTCCTAAGGAGAAGGAGACAGTTTGCATGAATTGTAAAACTATTTTCTGGAAAATAAGAAAAATATTTCAGATTGTCTTCTGCTGATTTTTTTCTTTGACTGGGCAAATAGCATTTGTAATTACTATTTCTATAAACATTTGTTGAAGTAATGCATAGGTGAAAACTATTATCATACAGGTTTCTCTAATAGAACCAGATTGTATTTCTGATAAGCGCTCAGTGAGAAGCCAATCAGATGACAGGCAACCTGCGCACAGAATTTTCTAAACCCTATACTAGGGAGCTAATAGTCCCGTTGGTAGAATTATAAGGTCAAGTAAACACTCGAGGTGTGCTGCTGTACAGCCTGGTCTGTAACGTTGCTTTTTGTCTACGTCTTTAAAAGTAAATGCTCGCACATACTGAGGCGGGCCACAGAAGATACAATGTTATGTCGTGTGGAAAGACGTTTTATTACGTAGGTTCCAACTGCTAATAATGTGTGAGCTGATGTTATTACACTGTATACTTTTCTCTCTGACCGTATTAAAATTCTCTTAGTGTCATAAGATGTATCGTAACTAACTATTATAAGTATGCACTAAATAAGTTTACTTTTATATTTTTGAAAGGAAATGCATAGTTGGCATGACACACGTTTTCTCATACAAATGACAACATTTGTCTCGAAAAAATACTTGCGGCGATGGAATTATGCTCACTGTATATGTTTACGTTTCAACAGTCACTTACACACGGGCGCTCGCCAGATGGTATACATATAAACATGCGAATTTAAATCTCTAACACCCGAATACTAATAAAACATTTGATAGTTGAGCGAATCTGCCACTTTTCGAAGATACAAATCCAAAAATTTTCTTATACTTTTGTTGGTGTAGGGTATGTAGGAAGCAAACCGTACAGAGCGTTCAATCGCGCATCCCTGCAGCATATCAACGCGGTCTTACCAGGGTTTTGCTGTCTGTTCATGTATTCTAATATATTTAATACGTATATAGCGAAAAGTTTGAAAAAAAAATACCGCTGAAGAGCGAAATGATACAGTAGAATAAAAACGTGAACAATAAAAATAATAAAGAATAAGTAAAGAAATAAAGAACACGATGTTTCCTATATAAATGTTCCATGACCAGGATTTGAACTCACGCCGAGAATGTTTGACCACTTCATTCAGTTTCATCAACTGTTCAATCAAGCGGACGTTTATAACCCCTCGGCTATCTTAGCCCGCTAATATTTGGCGTTATTATTTGTTTAAATAGTTGTTTTGTAAAAGGAGCTAATCCGCTGGTTTATACTGAAATGAGACGATCAGCACAATAATAAGCTCCATTCTAAACATTGTAGTTGAATGTCATTTATTATTTATAATAACGTTTTCATTAGTCGACTTCATTTTAAGCGAAACAAGGCCGTTAATAACTTGACGCTGATATACTATCATAGCGCTTCAGAAGCACCATTTAAATTTAATATTTTACGTATATTTATTGTGCTCAGACCTAACCATTGTACTTAATAAATATCGTGTCGTTAGGCCCTGTCCGGACTTCTCTGGACGGTCAGAGAACGGGATCTGCATTCTCGTTCATCAAGCGAATTTCTCCGAGGAAGGATTCGCAAAATTAGTTCCCCTTCCCACCCCATTTGTTTTTTGTTGTTTCTTTTTTTTTTTGGTTTACTTTTATATTTTGGCCGGGTTGGGGGACTTTTACGTTTTCTCTCTTTTTTATGTAACGGGTGTTCTGAAAAGACGAGAACTCTTTATATAGACAGACATGTAGAAGTTTACAAAATAAGCAGTTTATAAAATTGACTACATGTATTTGACTGCCGTCATGAGGAGCTACCGTGCTTTTTCCGCATTATTACCCCTCTGAAATATTGTTGTAATTAAAACAGAAACACATCCCTGCATTAACTGAACATTTGATTTATTTAACGTAGTAACAAGTGAAACAGAATGCAGGTTTGAACTAGGTCTGCAGATACTAGACTGAAATGGTTCATGTGTGGCACGTGTGGGCTGTCATGTATGAAACACTAATTCGTATATATTATTTTTTCGCAATGCACACCGTTTAAAGTCTTTGGTTGATTTCCCTCGATCTCCGCATTTGAATGCGAATGCTGTTTTGGATCTTTGCCATCTGCATGCAAAGTGTTTGCTTCCCTCTTTGGTTGCATGCCGGCGGGTCGGGCATCAGACTCTATGACGGCTCCGGCCTGAAGACTTTTAAGTAAGTCAGCTGGTGCCGGATGTTCTGGCTCTGATCGGGCCCACCGGAGTCCAACTGTTGGTTTCCTTTCAGCATTTCAGTTATTTCTTGCTGTCGAGTCCTCATCGTTGTTTTATTTCTGTATTCGTTTGATTTTAATGTTCTCGGAGATGTAGCACTGATGAGTTAGAAACCCTTCTCGCGGACTGAACATATGTCTTGTGTATACCACGGCAGAACTAAGGGCGAGGTAAAAGGCCACGTAAAATCGATTAAAGCCCCACCCCCTCCCACCCCACACTCCCAAGTTAGGTTTTTACTGACCGTTCCAAGGCGGTGCTTCTGCTGTGGTTTACTATTTCTGTCATTGTATGTCTTTTCATGTATGTCTTGCTGATTTTTTTTTTATTTTTAATAGCCGTTTGACCACTTGTTTGGGACAGAAACGGTCCTTTTGGCATTCTCCTTGTAGTATTTTGATTGTGGTGCCGTTGCTTCAAGTGCGTCCTTCTTTGGTGTCTTGAACGGAAGCAGGTAAGCATATGCATGTATTACACAATATTCTTCCGGTTCTAAGCCTACAATGTTTGAATGTTCGCATATGCGATAAGAATTGCTTTACTATGCCATTGTTCCTATGCCGGATGGACATTTACATCCAAACGGTTACCCACTGGGTTTGTGAGATCACAATTCGACTCTCTGATATGACGGAAAATGCGTTATACACGCATTTGCACTCCACAGAGGTTAGCTAATCTCTACAAACGTATGCTGGTAACAAAAGAAGATAACAGAAACAAGGAATACTTAAAAATGCACGTTGAGTTCTGTGGCCGTTTCCGTGAACTACATGTTCTTTTTCAACAATTCTGGTATGAATATATGAAATACTCAACGCCTTCTAGTGTTGTCTTTGAAGAACAGGTTGCGTTTTATCGAGTCTGTCAAAATTACAAAATCCTAGCAGTACCTTAAGATATGCGTAAATGGGGTTCCGTATCTGCTCGCACGAATGTCTATTCCATATGGAAATGTTTCGCTTGGGTATTCAATACGGGTATCCATTTTTTGTCAGAGAAGCCAAGAAGTCTCCAAGATGTCGAGTATTCACAGCCATCTTTGTAATCAGTGCTGGACGGAACCAGTCCACTGCTGACGTCACAATTTTTTGGTAAGGTGAAAAATAGCACACAGGAAAATAAAAGAGTTTCCTGCTTATTTGACTGGTTTGACACTGATTAAGAGAGTCTAAACTAGTTTGTTTTATCTGCGCTACGGAAGACCGCGGGAGGAAACGATGCAAAATATAACGAATGATTATTTGAAGACCTACTTGTTCTCTCGAGATGACCCATGAAACAGAGTTAGTGAGCCTGCGGTCGATGTGAAAACAAAAGTAAGATGCCGAGTTATAATCTATTCGCTATGTTGTCATAGTCTTCTGTGGTGGTGAAGTGGCAATGACTTCATTTGTCCCTTGTCGTGATAAAATGGACTTTTCCAGAAACGAGTCCAAATCTGCCCGAAGCGATTCCAATTTGTTCGATCATGACCTTCACTGTCCTTCCACATATTTTATGTAAAGTGTCCGATGATTCTGAGGTGGTTCGGGGGCTTCAGTTTAGTTGCAAACCCCGTTTTGTCTAAACTGTTCAATTTCATGGTAAATTTTGGTTAAATTTGGGATACCGTATTTACCCTAAGTATCCACACCCCTTACTTTTCACCCTATACTCTTCAAGAAGTCCATTTTATGTATGATTGTAAGTAAAATTGCTGGATAAGTGACAAACAGCGTAGACCCTGCTGATTTGGGTCTACACTGTTTGTTCAGGCGTGTTCTTTGGAATACGTAGGATAAGTACGGTAAAGTGATCAAATCGAACCCCTCAGAAACAATTCTGGATCCGCCCCTATACAGTCCAGTCATGCGTTTTTGTCCTCTTACAGAATCATCGGACACTTTACATAAAATATGTGGAAGGACAGTGAAGGTCATGATCGAACAAATTGGAATCGCTTCGGGGATGCGAAGGCAGATTTGGACTCGTTTCTGGAAAAGTCCATTTTATCACGACAAGGGACAAATGAAGTCATTGCAATTTAAGGCGCTTATACGTCTCGTGCTTTAGTATTTTCTATTTTCAGGCATGTGTTAGAACTTTTTGAACCATTTGCACCACATTTACCTCTTGCCTCAACAGCTGCGAGTACTCCTATGTTGGGATGGAGTAGGTATTATGCTTGGTTCTTGGGTCGGCAGTCTGTTCACACTTTACCGCCCCTCCTCTGTACCGTTTTCTCATGCTGACACGAATCTTTTATACGTCTATAACATGTCAAATGGAAATCAAGAACAATTGTTTTTATACTCTACATTGCAAAGTTTATATGTCTGAAAACACGGCAACATGTATTTAAACTGGGGGGCCACTATCTACACGATCTTCTCGCACTGTCTACTCTTAGACCCACTGTTTTTGATTAAAACATTTTGTTTTAAAAATCCGTCCACATATTCTGTAGCTGAAGACGCTACTTATACAGATAAATACTTTCTGCTGGAATGTTCGTTCGCTTTGTTTAAAAACATGCGTGACTCATTTATTTGTGTGTGTTCATTGGGAAGTGAAACTGTTGACAAAGCACAGGGGAAACTCTGCAACAAATGAATATCTGGTTAGTGTGTGCAGAGATGCGGGCTTAACTGTTACCACACTAGTAACATTGCGTTGTGTCTTATAAAAGCACTAAAAAAACGGAGATATCATATCGAGAAGAAACCAACAAAGTGCGGTAATAAACTGTTGCATTGAGTAGCAGCGCGATAATAACTGACTTGTACATTGTGGGTTGTGCTTGCTTCATATAAATAGGATAACAAGCACTTGAATTGGTTTCTAGAAGAGAATAGTAGCTTTACTGACTTCATAATGATTTGCTCTGACGAAAGAAATTAGATTAGTTTAACACATTTAAGGTTAGCTTCCCCTAAAATGGACATTGGTAAACAGTGTAGATCCAGATCAGACGCCGCAGAATGAAACCTCCGACCAGTGTCTACAATGTTTGTATTAAGTTCAGAAATTTCTATAAACCATGATAATAATAAAATGTAACCGGGCATCCCTTATATAGAAAACCTTGTTCAAAGAGTTAAGGTAGAAGATACGAAGTCGTTAAATGCCACCATTGCATTTCTTCTACCCCCACCAAGAACACCTGTTACATAAAAGAGAGAAAACATGTAAAAGTCCCCCAAACCGGCCAAAAAATAAAACTAAACCAAAAAAACAAAAACAAAAAACAACAAAAAAACAAATCGGGTGGGAAGGGGAACTAATTTTGCGAATCCTTCCTCGGGGAAATTCGCTTGATGAACGAGAATGCAGATCCCGTTCTCTGACCGTCCAGAGAAGTCCGGACAGGGCCTAACGACACGACATGTATTAAGTACAATGGTCAGGTCTGAGCACAATAAATATACATAAAATATTAAATTTAAATAGTGCTTCTGAAGCGCTATGAGAGTATATCAGCGTCCAGTTATTAACGGCTTTGTTTCGCTTAATGAAAACGTTATTTATAAATAATAAATGTCATTCAACTACAATGTTAGAATGGAGCTTATTATTGTGCTGATCGTCTCATTTCAGTATAAACCAGCGGATTAGCTCCCTTTAAAAAACAATTATTTAAACAAATAATAACGCCAAATATTAGCGGGCTAAGATAGCCGAAGGGTTATAAACGTCCGCTTGATTGAACAGTTGATCAAACTGAATGCAGTGGTCAAACATTCTCGGCGTGAGTTCAAATCTTGGTTATGGAACATTTATATAGGAATCATCGTGTTGTTTATTTCTTTACTTATTCTTTATTATTTTTATTGTTCACGTTTTTATTCTACTGTATCATTTCGCTCTTATGCGGTATTTTTTTCAAACTTTTCGCTATATACGTATTAAATATATTAGAATACATGAACAGACAGCAAAAACCTGGTAAGACTGCGTTGATATGCTGCAGGGATGCGCAGGCTGATCTGGGCCTTCATTGTCCGCACATGCAAAAGGAACCATTTTCTAACGACATGGCTCTAAGTTAGTAATTAAAACAGAAGGCGTTCATAAGTATTACTTTTTCACTCTTCTGCCTTGGGTATTTCATGTATGCGATAGAACGCTCTGTACGGTTTGCTTCCTACATACCCTACACCAACAAAAGTATAGTATATGTATAAATTTTGGATTTGTATCTTCGAAAATTGGCAGATTCGCTCAACTATCATATGTTTCATTAGTATTCGGGTGTTATAGATTTAAATTCGCATGTTTATATGTATACCATCGGGCGAGCGCCCGTGTGTAAGTGACTGTTAAAACGTAAACATATACAGTGAGCATAATTCCATCGCCGCAAGTATTTTTTCGAGACAAATGTTGTCATTTGTATGAGAAAACATGTGTCATGCCAACTATGCATTTCCTTTCAAAAATATAAAAGTAAACTTATATAGAGCATACTTATAATAGTTAGATACGATACATCTTATGACACTAAGAGAATTTTAATACGGTCAGAGAGAAAAGTATACAATTTATAACATCAGCTCACACATTATTAGCAGTTGGAACCTACGTAATAAAACGTCTTTCCACACGACATAACATTGTATCTTCTGTGGCCCGCCTCAGTATGTGCGAGGATTTACTTTTAAAGACGTAGACAAACAGCAACGTTACAGATCAAGCTGTACAGCAGCACACCTCGAGTGTTTACTTGACCTTATAATTCTACCAACGGGACTATCAGCTCCCTAGTATACGGTATGCAAAATTCTGTGCGCAGGTTGCCTGTCATCTGATTGGCTTCTCATTGAGCGCTTATCAGAAATACAATCTGGTTCTATTAGAGAAACCTGTATGATAATAGTTTTCACCTATGCATTACTTCAAAGAATGTTTATAGAAATAATAATTGAAAATGCCATTTGCCCAGTCAAAGAAAGAAATCAGCAGAAGACAATCTGAAATATTTTTCTTATTTTTCCAGAAAAGAGTGTTTTACAATTCATGCAAACTGTCTCCTTCTCCTTAGGAGACAGTTTGCATGAAATGTCAAACCCGGTTTTATCAAATTATGTCTTCTAAATTTGGACAGAAAGTGGTAACGGTTAAAAGCCCTCAGTAGAGATATTTCAATTAGAAACAATTTCTTAATCTTATCTTATTTTGTAAACACATTAATGCCAGTCAATGTTGGAGTCAGCTAGCCAATGATATGACACTTTCCTGTAAGTGGTTTCAAGCATCATAGCCCCGTTGGTAGAATAATAAGCCTCTGAATTGACATAATATAGGATATTCTGGAAGACAGACCACACGTGCCACTTCACCACCACAGAAGACTATGACAACATAGCGAATAGATTATCACTCGGCATCTTACTTTTGTTTTCACATCGACCGCAGGCTCACTAACTCTGTTTCATGGGTCATCTCGAGAGAACAAATAATCATTCGTTATATTTTGCATCGTTTTCTCCCGCGGTCTACCGTAGCGCAGATAAAACAAACTAGTTTAGACTCTCTTAATCAGTGTCAAACCAGTCAAATAAGCAGGAAACTCTTTTATTTTCCTGTGTGCTATGTGTGAAATACTCACCGCCTTCTAGTGTTGTCTTTGAAGAACAGGTTGCGTTTTATCGAGTCTGTCAAAATTACAAAATCCTAGCAGTACCTTTAGACATGCGTAAATGGGGTTCCGTATCTGCTCGCACGAATGTCTATTCCATATGGAAATGTTTCGCTTGGGTATTCAATACGGGTATCCATTTTTTGTCAGAGAAGCCAAGAAGTCTCCAAGATGTCGAGTATTCACAGCCATCTTTGTAATCAGTGCTGGACGGAACCAGTCCACTGCTGACGTCACAATTTTTTGGTAAGGTGAGAAAGAGCACACAAGAAAATAAAAGAGTTTCCTGTTTATTTGACTGGTTTGACACTGTTTAAGAGAGTCTAAACTAGTTTGGTTTATCTGCGCTACGGTAGACCGCGGGAGAAAACGATGCAAAATATAACGAATGATTAATTGAAGACCTACTTGTTCTCTCGAGATGACCCATGAAACAGAGTTAGTGAGCCTGCGGTCGATGTGAAAACAAAAGTAAGATGCCGAGTGATAATCTATTACCTATGTTGTCATAGTCTTCTGTGGTGGTGAAGTGGCACGTGTGGGCTGTCTTCCAGAATTTCCTATATTATGTCAATTCAGAGGCTTTTTATTCTACCAACGGGGCTATGATGCTTGAAACCACTAACAGGAAAGTGTCATATCATTGGCTAGCTGACTCCAGCAGTGACTGGCATTAATGTGGTTACAAAATAAGATAAGATTAAGAAATTATTTCAAATTGTATTATCTCTACTGATGGCCGTTACCACTTTCTGTCCAAATTTAGAAGACATAATTTGATAAAACCGGGTTTGACATTTTATGCAATCTGTCTCCTAAGGAGAAGGAGACAGTTTGCATGAATTGTAAAACACTCTTTTCTGGAAAGATAAGAAAAATATTTCAGATTGTCTTCTGCTGATTTTTTTTTTCTTTGACTGGGCAAATGGCATTTGTAATTATTATTTCTATAAGCATTTGTTGAAGTAATGCATAGGTGAAAACTATTAACATACAGGTTTCTCTAATAGAACCAGATTGTATTTCTGATAAGCGCTCAGTGAGAAGCCAATCAGATGACAGGAAACCTGCGCACAGAATTTTCTATACCGTATACTAGGGAGCTGATAGTACCGTTGGTAGAATTATAAGGTCAAGTAAACACACATAAAATGGACTTCTTGAAGAGTATAGGGTGAAAAGTAAGGGGTGTGGATACTTAGGGTAAATACGGTATCCCAAATTTACCCAGAATTTACCATGAAATTGAACAGTTTAGACAAAACGGGGTTTGCAGCTAAACTGAAGCCCCCGAACCACCTCTGAATTCACCCATGACTATACATATCCGCCGACTCACTACAATTTTCAGTTTTATATTATCTTCCCATTTACAGCAAAGAAATATCCGAGACATGCCATAGGATGGGAAAAGGCGTCTGCAGAACAAATGCAAACAGACTTATTGCTGAGTGACAAAAGGATGAGAAAAATACCAAAAACAAAAACAGAACAGGCACAGAAAAAGAAAAACAAATACACGAAAAATCTACAACGCCCAGTAGTGTAAGGCATTCACCAATCCAGGCACTAACCGGGTTGGCGTTGCTTAACTTTACTGAAAAGACGAGAACTCTTTGTTTCCACCCGATATAGACAGATATGTAGAAGTTTACAAAATAAGCAGTTTATAAAATTGACTACATGTATTTGACTGCCGTCATGAGGAGCTACCGTGCTTTTTCCGTATTATTACCCCTCTGAATTATTGTTGTAATTAAAACAGAAACACATCCCTGCATTAATTGAACATTTGATTTATTTAACGTACAAACAAGTGAAACAGAATGCAGGTTTGAACTAGGTCTGCAGATACTAGACTGAAATGGTTCATGTGTGGCACGTGTGGGCTGTCGTGTATGAAACACTAATTCGTATATATTATTTTTTCGCAATGCACACCGTTTAAAGTCTTTGGTTGATTTCCCTC
This sequence comes from Anodontia alba, assembly GCA_964016985.1. Lineage (NCBI taxonomy): Eukaryota > Metazoa > Mollusca > Bivalvia > Lucinida > Lucinidae > Anodontia > Anodontia alba. The sequence continues at coordinate 43,417,172 of OZ024828.1, forward strand.
GATCTCCGCATTTGAATGCGAATGCTGTTTTGGATCTTTGCCATCTGCATGCAAAGTGTTTGCTTCCCTCTTTGGTTGCACGTCGGCGGGTCGGGCCTCAGACTCTATGACGGCTCCGGCCTGAAGACTTTTAAGTAAGTCAGCTGGTGCCGGATGTTCTGGCTCTGATCGGGCCAACCGGAGTCCAACTGTTGGTTTCCTTTCAGCATTTCAGTTATTTCTTGCATTATTACCCCTCTGAATTATTGTTGTAATTAAAACAGAAACACATCTCTGCATTAATTGAACATTTGATTTATTTAACGTACTAACAAGTGAAACAGAATGCAGGTTTGAACTAGGTCTGCAGATACTAGACTGAAATGGTTCGTCATGTATGAAACACTAATTCGTATATATTATTTTTTCGCAATGCAAACCGTATAATGTCTTTGGTTGATTTCCCTCGATCTCCGCATTTGAATGAATGCTGTTTTGGATCTTTGCCATCTGCATGCAAAGAGTTTGCTTCCCTCTTCGAACGGCGGGTCGGACGCCTCCGGCTTGAAGACTTTTAAGTAAGTCAGCTGGTGCCGGATGTTCTGGCTCTGATCGGGCCCACCGAAGTCCAACTGTTGGTTTTCTTTCAGCATTTCAATTATTTCTTGCTGTCGATTTCTCATCGTTGTTTTATTTCTGTATTCGTTTGATTTTTATGTTCTCGGAGATGTAGCACTGATGAGGTAGAAACCCTTCTCGCGGACTGAATAAATGTCTTGTGTTTACCACGACAGAACTAAGGGCGAGGGTTGTGGCCACGTAAAATCGATTAAAGCCCCCCACCCCTTCCCACCCCACACCCCCAAGTAAGGTTTTTACTGACCGTTCCAAGACGGTGCTTCTGCTGTGGTTTACTATTTCTGTCATTGTATGTCTTTCCATGTATGTCTTGCTGATTTTTTTTTTTATTTTTAATAGCCGTTTGACCACTTGTTTGGGACAGAAACGGTCCTTTTGGCATTCTGTTTGTAGTATTTTGATTGTTGTGCCGTTGCTTTAAGTGCGTCCTTCTTTGGTGTCCAGATCGGAAGCAGGTAAGCATATTACACAATATACTTCCGGTTCTAAGCCTACAATGTTTGAATGTTCGCATATGCGATAAGAATTGCTTTACTATGCCATTGTTCCTATGCCGGATGGACATTTACATCCAAACGGTTACCCACTGGGTTTGTGAGATCACAATTCGACTCTCTGATATGACGGAAAATGCGTTATACATGCACTTGCACTCCACAGAGGTTAGCTAATCTCTACGAACGTATGCTGGTAACAAAAGAAGATAACAGAAACAAAGAATTCTTAAAAATGCACGTTGAGTTCTGTGGCCGTTTCAGTGAACTACATGTGATCGCAACAGCAACAGATTCTTTTTCAACAATTCTGGTATGAATATATGAAATACTCACCGCCTTCTAGTGTTGTCTTTGAAGAACAGGTTGCGTTTTATCGAGTCTGTCAAAATTACAAAATCCTAGCAGTACCTTAAGACATGCGTAAATGGGGTTCCGTATCTGCTCGCACGAATGTCTTTGTTCCATATGGAAATGTTTCGCTTGGGTATTCAATACGGGTATCCATTTTTTGTTAGAGAAGCCAAGAAGTCTCCAAGATGTCGAGTATTCACAGCCATCTTTGTAATCAGTGCTGGACGAAACCAGTCCACTGCTGACGTCACAATTTTTTGGTAAGGTGAAAAATAGCACACAGGAAAATAAAAGAGTTTCCTGCTTATTCGACTGGTTTGACACTGATTAAGAGAGTCTAAACTAGTTTGTTTTATCTGCGCTACGGTAGACCGCGGGAGAAAACGATGCAAAATATAACGAATGATTATTTGAAGACCTACTTGTTCTCTCGAGATGACCCATGAAACAGAGTTAGTGAGCCTGCGGTCGATGTGTAAACAAAAGTAAGATGCCGAGTGATAATCTATTCGCTATGTTGACATAGTCTTCTGTGGTGGTGAAGTGGCACGTGTGGGCTATCTTCCAGAATATCCTATGTTATGTCAATTCAGAGGCTTATTATTCTACCAACGGGGCTATGATGCTTGAAACCACTTACAGGAAAGTGTCATATCATTGGCTAGCTGACTCCAGCAGTGACTGGCATTAATGTGTTTACAAAATAAGATAAGATTAAGAAATATTTTCAAATTGTATTATCTCTACTGAGGGCCGTTACCACTTTCTGTCCAAATTTAGAAGACATAATTTGATAAAACCGGGTTTGACATTTCATGCAAACTGTCTCCTAAGGAAAAGGAGACAGTTTGCATGAATTGTAAAACACTCTTTTCTGGAAAAATAAGAAAAATATTTCACATTGTCTTCTGCTAATTTTTTTCTTTGACTGGGCAAATGGCATTTGTAATTATTATTTCTATAAACATTTGTTGAAGTAATGCATAGATGAAAACTATTATCATACAGGTTTCTCTAATAGAACCAGATTGTATTTCTGATAAGCGCTCAGTGAGAAGCCAATCAGATGACAGGCAACCTGCGCACAGAATTTTGTATACCGTATACTAGGGAGCTGATAGTCCCGTTGGTAGAATTATAAGGTCAAGTAAACACTCCAGGTGTGCTTCTGTACAGCTTGATCTGTAACGTTGCTGTTTGTCTACCTCTTTAAAAGTAAATGCTCGCACATACTGAGGCGGGCCACAGAAGATACAATGTTATGTCGTGTGGAAAGACGTTTTATTACGTAGGTTCCAACTGCTAATAATGTGTGAGCTGATGTTATAAATTGTATACTTTTCTCTCTGACCGTATTAAAATTCTCTCAGTGTCATAAGATGTATCGTATCTAACTATTATGAGTATGCACTATATAAGTTTACTTTTATATTTTTGAAAGGAAATGCATAGTTGGCATGACACACGTTTTCTCATACAAATGACATTTGTCTCGACGGCGATGGAATTATGCTCACTGTATATGTTTACGTTTCAACAGTCACTTACACACGGGCGCTCGCCAGAGGGTATACATATAAACATGCGAATTTAAATCTCTAACACCCGAATACTAATAAAACATTTGATAGTTGAGCGAATCTGCCAATTTTCGAAGATACAAATCCAAAATTTTTCTTATACATATACTATACTTTTGTTGGTGTAGGGTATGTAGGAAGCAAACCGTACAGAGCGTTCTATCGCATACATGAAATACCCAAGGCAGAACAGTGAAAAAGTAATACTTATGAACGCCTTCTGTTTTAATAACTAACTTAGAGCCATGTCGTGAGAAAATGGTTCCTTTTGCATGTGCGGACAATGAAGGCCTAGATCAGCCTGTGCATCCCTGCAGCATATCAACGCAGTCTTACCAGGTTTTTGCTGTTTGTTCATGTATTCTAATATATTTAAAACGTATATAGCGAAAAGTTTTTTATGTAACGGGTGTTCTTGGAGGGGTAGAAGAAATGCAATGATGCCATTTAACGATTTCGTAGCTTCTACCTTAACTCTTTGAACAAGGTCCATTTTCTATATAAGGGATGCCCGGTTACATTTTATTATTATCATGGTTTATAGAAATTTCTGAACTTAATACAAACATTGTAGACACTGGTCGGAGGTCTCATTCTGTGGCGTCTGATCTGGGTCTACACTGTTTACCAATGTCCATTTTAGGGGAAGCTAACCTTAAATGGGTTAAACTAATCTAATTTCTTTCGTCAGAGCAAATCATTATGAAGTCAGTTAAGCTACAATACTCTTCTAGAAACCAATTCAAGTGCTTGTTATCCTATTTATATGAAGCAAGCACAACCCACAATGTACAAGTCAGTTATTATCGCGCTGCTACTCAATGCAACAGTTTATTACCGCACTTTGTTGGTTTCTTCTCGATATGATATTTCCGTTTTTTTAGTGCTTTTATAAGACACAACGCAATGTTACTAGTGTGGTAACAGTTAAGCCCGCATCTCTGCACACACTAACCAGATATTCATTTGTTGCAGAGTTTCCCCTGTGCTTTGTCAACAGTTTCACACACAATGAACACACACAAATAAATGAGTCACGCATGTTTTTAAACAAAGCGAACGAACATTCCAGCAGAAAGTATGTAAGTAGCGTCTTGCAGCTACAGAATATGTGGACGGATTTTTAAAACAAAATGTTTTAATCAAAAACAGGGGTCAATATCTTAGAGTAGACAGTGCGAGAAGATCGTGTAGATCGTGGCCCCCCAGTTTAAATACATGTTGCCGTGTTTACATACATATAAACTATGCATTGTAGAGTATAAAAACAATTGTTCTTGATTTCCATTTGACATGTTATAGACGTATAAAAGATTCGTGTCAGCATGAGAAAACGGTACAGAGGAGGGGAGGTAAAGTGTGAACAGACTGCCGACTCAAGAACCAAGCATAATACCTACTCCATCCCAACATAGGAGTACTCGCAGCTGTTGAGGCAAGAGGTAAATGTGGTGCAAATGGTTCAAAAGGTTCTAACACATGCCTGAAAATAGAAAATACTTAAGCAGGAGACGTATAAGCGCCTTAAATTGCAATGACTTCATTTGTCCCTTGTCATGATAAAATGGACTTTTCCAGAAACGAGTCCAAATCTGCCTTCGCATCCCCGAAGCGATTCTAATTTGTACGATCATGACCTTCACTGTCCTTCCACATATTTTATGTAAAGTGTCCGATGATTCTGTAAGAGGACAAAAACGCATGATTGGACTGTGTAGGGGCAGATCCAGAATTGTTTCTGAGGGGTTCGATTTGATCACTTTACCGTACTTATCCTACGTATTCCAAAGAACACGCCTGAACAAACAGTGTAGACCCAAATCAGCAGGGTCTACGCTGTTTGTCACTTATCCAGCAATTTTACATACAATCATACATAAAATGGACTTCTTCAAGAGTATAGGGTGAAAAGTAAGGGGTGTGGATACTTAGGGTAAATACGGTATCCCAAATTTACCCAAAATTTACCATGAAATTGAACAGTTTAGACAAAACGGGGTTTGCAGCTAAACTGAAGCCCCCGAACCACCTCTGAATTCATCCGCCGACTCACTACAATTTTCAGTTTTATATTATCTTCCCATTTACAGCAAAGAAATATCCGAGACATGCCATAGGATGGGAAAAGGCGTCTGCAGAACAAATGCAAACAGACTTATTGCTGAGTGGCAAAAGGATGAGAAAAAAATCAAAAACAAAAACAGAACAGGCACAGAAAAAGAAAAACAAATACACGAAAAATCTACAACGCCCAGTTGTGTAAGGCATTCACCAATCCAGGTACTAACCGGGTTGGCGTTGCTTAACTTTACTGAAAAGACGAGAACTCTTTGTTTCCACCCGATATAGACAGACATGTAGAAGTTTACAAAATAAGCAGTTTATAAAATTGACTACATGTATTTGACTGCCGTCATGAGGAGCTACCGTGCTTTTTCCGCATTATTACCCCTCTGAATTATTGTTGTAATTAAAACAGAAACACATCTCTGCATTAATTGAACATTTGATTTATTTAACGTACTAACAAGTGAAACAGAATGCAGGTTTGAACTAGGTCTGCAGATACTAGACTGAAATGGTTCGTCATGTATGAAACACTAATTCGTATATATTATTTTTTCGCAATGCAAACCGTATAATGTCTTTGGTTGATTTCCCTCGATCTCCGTATTTGAATGCGAATGCTGTTTTGGATCTTTGCCATCTGCATGCAAAGTGTTTGCTTCCCTCTTCGGTTGCACGCCGGCGAGTCGGACGGCTCCGACTTGAAGACTTTTAAGTAAGTCAGCTGGTGCCGGATGTTCTGGCTCTGATCGGGCCCACCGGAGTCCAACTGTTGGTTTTCTTTCAGCATTTCAATTATTTCTTGCTGTCGAGTCCTCATCGTTGTTTTATTTCTGTATTCGTTTGATTTTTATGTTCTCGGAGATGTAGCACTGATGAGTTAGAAACCCTTCTCGCGGACTGAACAAATGTCTTGTGTTTACCACCACAGAACTAAGGGCGAGGGTTGTGGCCTCGTAAAATCGATTAAAGTCCCCCACCTCCTCCCACCCCACACCCCCAAGTAAGGTTTTTACTGACCGTTCCAAGACGGTGCTTCTGCTGTGGTTTACTATTTCTGTCATTGTATGTCTTTCCATGTATGTCTTGCTTTCTTTCTTATTTTTAATAGCCGTTTGACCACTTGTTTGGGACAGAAACGGTCCTTTTGGCATTCTGTTTGTAGTATTTTGATTGTGGTGCCGTTGCTTTAAGTGCGTCCTTCTTTGGTGTCTAGAACGGAAGCAGGTAAGCATATTACACAATATACTTCCGGTTCTAAGCCTACAATGTTTGAATGTTCGCATATGCGATAAGAATTGCTTCACTATTCCATTGTTCCTATGCCGGATGGACATTTACATCCAAACGGTTACCCACTGGGTTTGTGAGATCACAATTCGACTCTCTGATATGACGGAAAATGCGTTATACATGCATTTGCACTCCACAGAGGTTAGCTAATCTCTACGAACGTATGCTGGTAACAAAAGAAGATAACAGAAACAAAGAATTCTTTAAAATGCACGTTGAGTTCTGTGGCCTTTTCAGTGAACTACATGTGATCGCAACAGCAACAGATTCTTTTTCAACAATTCTGGTATGAATATATGAAATACTCACCGCCTTCTAGTGTCGTCTTTGAAGAACAGGTTGCGTTTTATCGAGTCTGTCAAAATTACAAAATCCTAGCAGTACCTTAAGACATGCGTAAATGGGGTTCCGTATCTGCTCGCACGAATGTCTATTCCATATGGAAATGTTTCGCTTGGGTATTCAATACGGGTATCCATTTTTTGTCAGAGAAGCCAAGAAGTCTCCAAGATGTCGAGTATTCACAGCCATCTTTGAAATCAGTGCTGGACGGAACCAGTCCACTGCTGACGTCACAATTTTTTGGTAAGGTGAAAAATAGCACACAGGAAAATAAAAGAGTTTCCTGCTTATTCGACTGGTTTGACACTGATTAAGAGAGTCTAAACTAGTTTGTTTTATCTGCGCTACGGTAGACCGCGGGAGAAAACGATGCAAAATATAACGAATGATTATTTGAAGACCTACTTGTTCTCTCGAGATGACCCATGAAACAGAGTTAGTGAGCCTGTGGTCGATGTGAAAACAAAAGTAAGATGCCGAGTGATAATCTATTCGCTATGTTGTCATAGTCTTCTGTGGTGGTGAAGTGGCACGTGTGGGCTGTCTTCCAGAATATCCTATGTTATGTCAATTCAGAGGCTTATTATTCTACCAACGGGGCTATGATGCTTGAAACCACCTACAGGAAAGTGTCATACCATTGGCTAGCTGACTCCAGCAGTGACTGCCATTAATGTTTTTACAAAATAAGATAAGATTAAGAAATTATTCCAAATTGTATTATCTCTACTGAGGGCCGTTACCACTTTCTGTCCAAATTTAGAAGACATAATTTGATAAAACCGGGTTTGACATTTCATGCAAACTGTCTCCTAAGGAGAAGGAGACAGTTTGCATGAATTGTAAAACACTCTTTTCTGGAAAAATCAGAAATATATTTCAGATTGTCTTCTGCTGATTTTTTTCTTTGACTGGGCAAATGGCATTTGTAATTATTATTTCTATAAACATTTGTTGAAGTAATGCATAGGTGAAAACTAATATCATACAGGTTTCTCTAATAGAACCAGATTGTATTTCTGATAAGCGCTCAGTGAGATGCCAATCAGATGACAGGCAACCTGCGCACAGAATTTTCTATACCCTAAACTAGGGAGCTGATAGTCACGTTGGTAGAATTATAAGGTCAAGTAAACACTCGAGGTGTGCTGCTGTACAGCTTGATCTGTAACGTTGCTGTTTGTCTACGTCTTTAAAAGTAAATCCTCGCACATACTGAGGCGGGCCACAGAAGATACAATGTTATGTCGTGTGGAAAGACGTTTTATTACGTAGGTTCCAACTGCTAATAATGTTTGAGCTGATGTTATAAATTGTATACTTTTCTCTCTGACCGTATTAAAATTCTCTTAGTGTCATAAGATGTATCGTATCTAACTATTATAAGTATGCACTATATTAGTTTACTTTTATATTTTTGAAAGGAAATGCATAGTTGGCATATGACACACGTTTTCTCATACAAATGACATTTGTATCGAAAAAATACTTGCGGCGATGGAATTATGCTCACTGTATATGTTTACGTTTCAACAGTCACTTACACACGGGCGCTCGCCAGATGGTATACATGCGAATTTAAATCTCTAACACCCGAGTACTAATAAAACATTTGATAGTTGAGCGAATCTGCCAATTTTCGAAGATACAAATCCAAAATTTTTCTTATACATATACTATACTTTTGTTGGTGTAGGGTATGTAGGAAGCAAACCGTACAGAGCGTTCTATCGCATACATGAAATACCCAAGGCAGAAGAGTGAAAAAGTAATACTTATGAACGCCTTCTGTTTTAATTACTAACTTAGAGCCATGTCGTGAGAAAATGGTTCCTTTTGCATGTGAGGACAACGAAGGCCCAGATCAACCTGCGCATCCCTGCAGCATATCAACGCAGTCTTACCAGGTTTTTGCTGTCTGTTCATGTATTCTAATATATTTAATACTTATATAGCGAAAAGTTTGAAAAAAAAATACCGCATAAGAGCGAAATGATACAGTAGAATAAAAACGTGAACAATAAAAATAATAAAGAATAAGTAAAGAAATAAACAACACGATGATTCCTATATAAATGTTCCACGACCAGGATTTGAACTCACGCCGAGAATGTTTGACCACTGCATTCAGTTTGATCAACTGTTCAATTAAGCTGACGTTTATAACCCTTCGGCTATCTTAGCCCGCTAATATTTGGCGTTATTATTTGTTTAAATAGTTGTTTTTTAAAGGGAGCTAATCCGCTGGTTTATACTGAAATGAGACGATCAGCACAATAATAAGCTCCATTCTAACATTGTAGTTGAATGACATTTATTATTTATAAATAACGTTTTCATTAAGCGAAACAAAGCCGTTAATAACTGGACGCTGATATACTCTCATAGCGCTTCAGAAGCACCATTTATATTTTAATATTTTATGTATATTTATTGTGCTCAGACCTAACCATTGTACTTAATACATGTCGTGTCGTTAGGCCCTGTCCGGACTTCTCTGGACGGTCAGAGAACGGGATCTGCTTTCTCGTTCATCAAGCGAATTTCTCCGAGGAAGGATCCCCTTCCCACCCCATTTGTTTTTTTTTTTTTTTTTTTTTTTTTGGTTTAGTTTTATTTTTTGGCCGGTTTGGGGGACTTTTACATGTTTTCTCTGTTTTTTTTTTATGTAACGCGTTCTTGGTGGGGGTAGAAGAAATGCAATGGTGGCATTTAACGATTTCGTATCTTCTACCTTAACTCTTTGAACAAGGTCCATTTTCTATATAAGGGATGCCCGGTTACATTTTATTATTATCATGGTTTATAGAAATTTCTGAACTTAATACAAACATTGTAGACACTGGTCAGAGGTCCCATTTTGCGGCGTCTGATCTGGGTCTACACTGTTAACCAATGTCCATTTTAAGGGAAGCTAACCTTAAATGGGTTAAACTAATCTAATTTCTTTCGTCAGAGCAAATCATTATGAAGTCAGTAAAGCTACAATACTCTTCTAGAAACCAATTCAAGTGCTTGTTATCCTATTTATATGAAGCAAGCACAATCCACAATGTACTGATATACCCACAAGTCAGTTATTATCGCGCTGCTACTCAATGCAACAGTTTATTACCGCACTTTGTTGGTTTCTTCTCGATATGATATCTCCGTTTTTTTTAAATTATATATGCTTTTATAAGACACAACGCAATGTTACTAGTGTGGTAACAGTTAAGCCCGCATCTCTGCACACACTAACCAGATATTTATTTGTTGCAGAGTTTCCCCTGTGCTTTGTCAACAGTTTCACTTCCCAATGAACACACACAAAATAAATGAGTCACGCATGTTTTTAAACAAAGCGAACGAACATTCCAGCAGAAAGTATGTATCTGTGTAAGTAGCGTCTTGCAGCTACAGAATATGTGGACGGATTTTTAAAACAAAATGTTTTAATCAAAAACAGTGGGTCTATATCTTTGGGTAGACAGTGCGAGAAGATCGTGTAGATCGTGGCCCCCCAGTTTAAATACATGTTGCCGTGTTTACAGACATATAAACTATGCAATGTAGAGTATAAAAACAATTGTTCTTGATTTCCATTTGACATGTTATAGACGTATAAAAGATTCGTGTCAGCATGACAAAACGGTACAGAGGAGTGTGAACAGACTGCCGACCCAAGAACCAAGCATAATACCTACTCCATCCCAACATAGGAATACTCGCAGCTATTGAGGCAAGAGGTAAATGTGGTGCAAATGGTTCAAAAAGTTCTAACACATACCTGAAAATAGAAAATACTAAAGCAGGAGACGTATAAGCACCTTAAATTGCAATGACTTCATTTGTCCCTTGTCGTGATAAAATGGACTTTTCCAGAAACGAGTCCAAATCTGCCTTCGCATCCCCGAAGCGATTCCAATTTGTTCGATCATGACCTTCACTGTCCTTCCACATATTTTATGTAAAGTGTCCGATGATTCTGTAAGAGGACAAAAACGCATGATTGGACTGTATAGGGGCGGATCCAGAATTGTTTCTGAGGGGTTCGATTTGATCACATTACCGTACTTATCCTACGTATTCGAAAGGACACGCCTGAACAAACAGTGTAGACCCAAATCAGCAGGGTCTACGCTGTTTGTCACTTATCCAGCAATTTTACATACAACCATACTTGTAGGTTATAAAATGGACTTCTTGAAGAGTATAGGGTGAAAAGTAAGGGGTGTGGATACTTAGGGTAAATACGGAATCCCAAATTTATCCAAAATTTACCATGAAATTGAACAGTTGAGTCAAAACGGGGGTTGGGGCTAAACTGAAGCCCCCGAACCACCTCTGAATTCATCAATGACTATACATATCCGCCGACTCACTACAATTTTCAGTTTTATATTATCTTCCCATTTACAGCAAAGACATATCCGAGACATGCCATAGGATAGGAAAAGGCGTCTGCAGAACAAATGCAAACAGACTTATTGCTGAGTGACAAAAGGATGAGAAAAACATCAAAAACAAAAACAGAACAGGCACAGAAAGAAAACAAATGGGGTGGGAAGGGGAACTAATTTTGCTAATCCTTCCTCGGAGAAATTTGCTTGATGAACGAGAATGCAGATCCCGTTCACTGACCGTCCAGAGAAGTCCGGACAGGGCCTAACGACACGACATGTATTAAGTGCAATGGTTGTTGTTGTTGTTATGCGGATTTTGAACGCTACCAGGCACACGAGGCAAATAGAGGCAGCGGCGATTGTTATGTATATGTATTTGTACAGCCTTGTTTTTATGGATCATCCATGCACACTTAGTGCCGCTATCTGTCACCAAGCGCTATCTGAAATTACTAAACCTATGAGAATTTTTTTTTTTTTTTTTTTTTTTTTTTTTTTTGATTTGGGTTTTACGGCCCTTTCAAGAATATTTCGCTTATATCGAGCCGATCGTTCATCAAAGGTGGGCGAAAACCGGAGAACCCGGAGAAAAACCACCTGACCATCCGTAAGCAGAACTTGGCTTTCCCACATGTGACCCGAGCGAGGCTCGAACCACAGCGGTGAGAAACCTAATGGATTAAGAGTCAACTCTCTTATCCACTAGGCTACGGGGGCCCGCAAACCTATGAGAATCGGAGCAAAACTATGTATATGTTCAAATTAAATATATGAAGCCAAAGAACAATCCACTAGCTACAAAATATGATGTTTGAAACTTCTTTTTGGCCTTACATGGTGTTACGCACGTTACATTTTCTAATGTACCCTTTAGAAATGAGTATTTTAACTCATATACTTCATTTTTATAAATTGTTCTTTGCCTCTGCCACCTTAAGACTGTAATTTCTGATAAGGTATTTAAATACTCTTTCCAAAGCTGCAAAAATTATCTCTCTAGCTTTTATACTTTGTAAGTTATTGGCTGTTAAGCAAAGTCACCCCACAGTGAAATGTAACATTGAAAAAAAAAATCATTTTCACATAATATCACATCAAATGCAGCCTAAAATTGTACAAATAAAGTGAATTCTTATTTTAGCATTATATCTTAGTAATATGAGACACAAAGGTGCATTAAAACATGTCTCTGCCATATCATTATGCCTACAGTAACATAGGTAACATCTAAAATATCTCCATATTGTGGGGTTTGGTGGTTTTCGGTATGGTAATCTTCATCAGTATTAAGTACATATGTTTTGTGTCATTTAGAAGTTTTTTGTAAGCATTCCAGAAACTGCAAATTTGATGCAGATATTCTCTATCAGTTATAACATACTTTTTATACTGTTAACAGTAAAGTTGCTATCTGCATCTAGACCATTTTTACATAAAATACTAAATACTGTCCTGAACTTTTAAATTCATGGCAAATGCTCATAATTTCTTTATATCTCAATAAAATATCTACAGATGAGTTATATGTCAGACCCTCACATGACTTTGCTTAATAATTTAACCGTGGTAACATATGTAACACCTCAATGTCTTAATTTTAAGGGATCTTTCTCTTTGTAAAGGTCTTTACCTATACGATTATCCTTTAAATTAATACTAGTTTTTTAAATAAGATTTTTCAGAATAAAAGGATAAAAATGACACTTTCACCTTATTTATTCTGTTACATTATCAGATGTGTTACGTAGATAATTTAGGCTAGTAAAACCAATGCATTTCAATTCAAGAATTTTACTGGTAAGTAAGAATATCCAAACTATAGCTTGCTACACTAATTTTTGTCTGTGATTTTTACTTATGACCTTCAAATCTATTTAAAAATTGGCACATCATGCCGTTGACCACAAAGTCTTTCTGTTACATGTTTATTCTGTGTAACATAATATATTGTTTCTGATTAACCAATATTGGTACAAGCATTGTCTCATGCAAAGAAATGCATGTATTTAATACCAGAATAGTATTTACATGTAGTCATGATCAAAACAAAATGTTTATTACTATCATAAGCTGCCGCAGGACATATAGGGCCTGTAAATACAGCGATGACTGGTCAATGTCTTCCCTGTGTGCTCAATGAATAGCAACGGACCTCAGCTTTCTTCATGGAAATTGCAAAGACTTATCAGACTGAATTACAACCTGGCTGATTTGAGTCTTCGCCAGGTCCACAAGTCAATTGTTAGTTTTGTCAAACTGCGGCTTAAATACATTAGGATAACAAAGTTAATCATATAACACATTGCCTTACAGTAATATGATTTCTCCCAAACAAACAGTATTGCTTTATCACTTAAATATACAGAATACAATAATCATTAAAGATAAGTGTGTAACATTAGGCAAATTTAGAAACATACATATCACAATGAAATTAAGTATATATTAAAGCAATTCAGTGTTTTAATACCTTTAAGAGATTAACTCCACTCTTGTGTTGAAAACAAAAAAGGTATGTTACTCGATTTTCATCTGTTTCATGCATATATCTGACATTTTCCTATTATAACATAAACTACCGTGGCCTAGCTAAAATGCATTAACAAAAAATAAGATCAATATTGTTGGATATAATTAGCTATAGTCAGCATATGACTTTGAAATAAACTCTATGAAAGGATCTAGAAAAACTATTCTTAGTGTAAGAATGTGCACTCTGAGCAGCAGAATTTGTACTCTAAGCACCAGAGTCTGTCTCAAATATGTAAATTTGAAGACTGATCAGTCTCTGGGCAGAAGGAATACGGTCTAAAGAACATGGGCCTTTAATAATAGTTATAAAAAATCGTTTTGTCTTCTTTCGGTAGGGTCTGTCTTTAGAAGCACAATAAAAGTTGTAAAAGTCTAAATGGAGATATGCAAGGAGTCTGATTAAGAATAGCAGTTAAAGTTGTGTTACATACGTTACCAGACATATTAGGTAAACGATAATGTCTGTTAGTGGCATTTTATCTTGGTAATAAACTATTCACCTTAACAGAATCATTGACCATCAGCAGGTACTAGGTCACTGTTATTTCTGAAATTGCAGTGGAAATAAAAGGTGACAATAAAATACCTTATCGTGCCTTGGCATCAAAATAATCAAGAGATAAATGGTATATCAGATGTAGGGACAGAATGAGTTGTTGTTGTTTTTTTTGTTTTTTTTTTTTTATCTCATTATAGTTTCTTTGCAGCTAAATCTAATTCAGACTCTGGTGTAAGCCATATAAGGCTCAGAGACACAACCAATCCTGTCAGTTATTTTATACTATCACCATTCTGACTATTAATGCATGTTTTTCAGGTCCGTTATAAAGTAACAAAGAAAATGGAAATAGTTAAGCTTAATATTGTTGTGCGTTATTCTTATTACTTATTTCACTAATAAGTTGTAACAAGACTTTTGTATAATTTTATATAAAAAATCCTTTTCTTATCACTATATAGATGATAAACAATATTAATCATTTATTTAATGTGTTTGTCATCAAATTTCATTATGTATGACTGACCAATATGTGTTGTTTTTACATGGTATTTCACAACAGGCAGATTTTATTAAAGCAAACGGTCTTCCAGCCAGCATAAAATGTTTTATTTTATACATTGTGGTAACAGAGAAGTGCTAGAGTGTGCATGCTGTGTATATGGCTGCATCTTAGATTGATTGATTGAGTTGGGGTTTAAAGACACGTCAACCCTTGTGGGTCACTTTGTGTCGTCTCCCAGAGAAAGGGAGAAAAAAGAAGAGATAGTAGAGGAGATGAAAGAGAGGGACAGGGAAGAAAGAGGAACAAGAATGAAAGTGAAGAAACAGAAGAAATAAAAACATCACCCTCTACCCTTACCTGCTACAAGGATAGCAGGCCTTGTCCAGCTGTAAGCCAATATCAGTTGGGCGCCCCGGTGACGTAAGATAAAGGACACCTTCGCACCACCCAACCACCCCTGCTGCATCTTAGAGATGACTTAAAATTGCAGTATAGTGTTGATATATGTGTGATGTTATTATTAGCGTGATTACCACTGCATTTTTATGTAAACTCAACCAATGAAATAGTTCTCCTTGAATAATTTGTCCCCCATGAATGTTTGTTTTCGCTTTATTTATGCTTTTAAGTTGATATTAGGAAAGTATACAGTATTTTCATTGATGGAGTTTTACTGAAGAGATTTCTCCAGCAAACACTGTCTACAGGAAACAGTGTTCTCATATCACAGCACTTAAACGGTCATATAACGTATGTAACAGTATTAAGTGTGCAATATTTCTGGAAGTCTAGATGGATTTAAGTTTTAGAGAATCAGCTTTATGCATAGAACATAAGCAATAAAGAGCTCATATCATGTAAGTATTATGAACAAGGGGATATTTCTGTATTTGTCATCGGGTGCATGTTACTACTTTAAGATAAAATTATCAATCAGATAAACCAGCAGAAGATTGGCGAGAGTTTTCTCTCACTTAATTCACCAAACTATAAAGGTGTCTGAGAAATAATTTACTATAATTGTTATTAAAAGAATAATAGAGCTGATTTCCTTTCATCTTTGTGTACAAAGTATCACCAGCCATTTTAAATAATGTAGATATTTAAAGGTATCACTTAAAAAGTAACTTATATAATATTAAGAATATAAAAAACAACATTTATTCAAAGTATATAATGCATTTAACCAATCATAATAGTTCTAAATGCAACCAGAGCAAATAAGGTGTTAAGAAGTTTGAAATAAAGATACTTTCAGAAAAAGAAGTTTAGAATGTTTAAAGTAACTATCATTCCATTTGTCATTTGCTTAGTCAAGCAAGTTTGTTTTTATGTCTTGATGTATAAAGGAGGGCAAATAGTGTTTAGCTATTGCAAAACAGCATTTGATTAAATTTCTAGTCACTGACTTGTCATAATCGTCCAAAACGTTGTACTAGGAAGCATATATATGAGGTTTATGCGTTTTAGTAACGTATGTAACAGTTATAAAACAAGTCATTGACAGCTCAACATATTGAGATGTCTGTCTCTATAAAACAACATGCATTGGTGGCAAATAGCATGCTAGTAAGCAGGAATATGAATACTTTAGTATTTACACCAAATTATTAACATTGTTTTGAGGGTAACGTTGGTAACATGGCTGTTATACGCAAACGTCCCCATCGCCAGAGGGCTAACATGTGTCATTTTGTTTCTTATATAATGTAGTTTCAGAAAATCATAGTGTACAAAATTCCCCCTGTGGGGAAGGGGGGTCTATGGCCGGCCCACGGTCTATAGATATTTCATCACATGTCAGCCGATACATAGTGGTATAAACTAGCAAAGTTAGAAGAAAATCTAAAGTGGCCACAAACAGTCGAGGAACTCCTGAAAAACCGTCACATTTGTTTGTGACCATTTTTGGTCACATTTTCCTTTGTGTTTTGTTTCCACCTTCAATGTTTTATTGTTCCTACAATCTACCATCTACCCCGTAAAACTCGAAACCTCACTAAAGTCAATGCTTAACTCCTTCGAAAACGCCCGGTAACCAGACACATACGGGTTCTTTGTCCTCTAAAATTGGCGTCCAACATGGTCAACAGCGAAATTTTGAATAAGAAAATGGACAGATTTGACGAAGAATATAGGTGAACTGCTGTATGGTGGTCTGATTTGAATTGTTCTCCTCGAAAGTTTAAAGTATAAAGTAGTAAAAACATTTAAAAAAATGTTTGGTTACGCCGGTATTTTATGTTAGTTACGCGGCTTGAATGCCAGTACTATTCAGGACCTGTATAAAAATGTGACGGTTTTTCGTCCCTTTTCTTCAGTGAGCCGGACGGCAAACCGTCCCGCTCTTGGATTCACAAAATAGGACGAATATTCGTCACATTCAGTCTTTACAAGGATCGAGAACCCGTTATTTTGGTTTAAATACTACGTCACACAATAAACATCATTTGGAAACCCCTCGTTGTTGTTGATTGGTGTCCAGCTTTTACAGACTCGGCAGCCAACTCAAGTTGACATTTCCTTTGGGCATAAACCACTTTAAAAATATAAGCAAAATTTATAAAATGTCAGCGCATATTTTCACAGTAGCCATATACATTCTTTGCACAAGTCTAAAATTCCAGTATTGGCAGTTTAATTTTAAGTTCGTCGCTGAATTATCAACATCTGTAAGCTCCAACTAAAACGTGGTCAATAATCAGTGCCAATCCATAGCCCTTCCATCACAATTCAAACTGTAACTTTGTACATATATACACAGCATAGTTTGGAACAGAATCTGTGTCTTTCCATTTATAAGACTTAATTGTCAAGTCGTTGGGCCTCCTTAGGGCCAATGTGTTGGCGCAACGTTGGGCCAACGTAGGCATATTTGACGGGTAACATTAAAACTACGTTATGCCAACGTACATTGTATACGTTGGCTCAACGTATACTGACATATCAGTTGTCAAACTGGACGCAAAATAATGTTTACGTATCAAACATGAAAAATTTGTCCACATCAAACACTGTAACGCATTTTTTCAACTTTAACCGATAAAGCCATAAAATTTTAAGTCGAGAAAAAGTTAATTACAAAACAACCTCTATAAAAGGGGTGTTTGAGTTTTAAACAAAAATTGTGTTAGTTAAAACATATGTGCTATATCAAGTCAAAAATGTATAGGTTGTTTATAAGAAAAAAAATGACATGTCATTTTTCTATATAATCTATACATTTTTGAACCGTGTTATATCCAAATTTGTGTTATAAATGTCATTTTTCTATATAATCTATACATTTTTTAACCGTGTTATATCCGAATTTGTGTTATAATGCACTGTGGTAAAAAGAGGTTACTGGATCCATATATCTTTATCGATTGAGGTTGAATAATACTGTCCTACATCCAAGTTGTCAAGCGATATATCGATCAACATCTGTTTCAAAGAAATATCTTAGAGTTGTTGTTGAGCCAATCTGAAAATAAAAAAAGAAATATAAAGTAATATTCTCCTCCAGTATTATTTGTTTATTATTTGTCAGTTTATATAATTATCTTTATGAATAAATGAGGTGAATGTTTTTTTTTGTTTTTTTTTGTTTTTATCATTTTTTTTTTCCATTTTTATCATTTTTTGATTTTACAAAAAAAGTAATTTTCATTCACTTTTAAAAAACATCATTGTTCAACTTACACATAAAGCTTAGCAACATAAACAAGATGTTGTCTAACAGCCAGCTATAAAGGCACTAAAAAGCAGATTCTGGGGTTTATCTTCCTGGTATTAATTATACATTGATAATGGCTAACACAAACATAACTCTCTGGGGTATTATGTTTCATTATAATTGATGTTATAACCTGCAGGTGGTGAATAGTCAAAGACAGTATCATAATTAGATTTATTGATGAAGTATTTCTTATCATATTTTGTATGCGGAATTAAACTAATAAAAGAGGAAAACCTCAACTTTCATTATTTTTACATTGCAAGAAAAAAAAAAATGTTTTATCAATATAAAAACTGTATTTTTTTTTTTTGAATTCAGAATGTAGGATTTCCAACAAGACAAGATGGCTCTATTTTTCTTCCTTTTGAAAATTAAAGAAAAACTACAAATACTGCAACATTTTCATTTATTATCCATTCAAAAAGTTAATCATGATGTATTTTCATTATTAAATGAATCTGCGGCTTGTGTATCTTTTAAAAAGTGTGCATCACATATCAACGTTGGGCCAACGTAGATCCAACGTTATCACATAAACAAAAAGCATGGGGAAAATATGCATCTAACGGTGGCCCAATGTTAGTGCATAAGACTTATTTTTCTCTGGAATTTGTCAAATTTGTATGACGTTGGCCCAACGTTGGCGCAATGTTGTACATATGATGCCAACGGTTAGCCAACTGGCCGACCGTATTTCAACCATACTTCAACGTTGGGCCAACGTTGTCGTGCTATCTGGGTAGACCCATTAGTTCACAACGCTTCTGATGCAGTGAATAACACAAGCTCTCAATACTCAACACCATGTCACTGTCAATATACACAACTGACTCCTAGGTCCATCATTGGAACAATCCAATGAACTTTCAATAAATTGCTCACTAACACCGAGATAGCTATCAACCAGCCCGATGGGATTAGAACGGTTTAAGATGACTTAAAAATATTCCATAAAACTATCCCTAATACATCCCAGCCTCAGGCACTTTGCAATAAAATATATAGGTGTTTCAGCCCCCGCACCACACAGAAAACGGCTGGTGCTGACAGCATATTGGTTGAACTTTGCACGATTTTCCTGTAAGAAATATATATCCGTAAGGAGTCGAAATTTAGGATAGGCTCTTTTGACTGTTCTTACATCATGTGGAATAGACTGCCAGACCTGGTGTATCTGACCAACTTTAAGGGATTGAACAAGATTTTGGGTCTTGGTAGCGACTTGATTCAATGTATTAGAATATGTTTTCCAACTTTCGAGGGAGTCAATGTGCTTGTCAGTAGGGTCAGTATTGGGGAGGTTATATTTGTAAAGCAGGGGATTACACTCTGCAAACCAACTCTTGCTATCAACCGATTTAATAACCAGCTGGTGCTGTACAATCTCATACTCCAATGTTTTCTTATGGAAAAGTACACAACCCATCAGGGTGAGTTTTCTTAGGTCTAGTTCTTGTTGGATTGGTCTTATACCGAGTAGGCCAGAGGTTGTTGTGTTAATAGGAAGACACTGTATTCTTTTAATGAAGAAGCGTTGTAGCTGTTCAAGTTGTATAACATCCTTAAGATTTAAACAGAAGGCTTCCAAACCATACAGCATTCTCGAGAGAGGAAAGATCTTCCAAAGATGTGCGATTAATAGGGGGAAACACCGGAGCATCCATAGGCACCTGCACCTATCATCCATAGGCACCTGCACCTATCATCACGTACATAGTGCTACTACCCATCTACACACTTGCCTTGATATGTACCGTCCCCGCATGGTTCCTGTCGACACCCAGATGCACCTCCGAATCACTCATCTCAATCCTGCCCTCACCGAGGGCTGGTCGTTGTTGCTCAAAGTGATCTTTGGTCCCTCTGTTTAGGTCCACTTCTGCAGATTTCGTTGCAATGATTATTATTATTATTATTGTTATTTTCATTGTAAATGAAAACTTGGCTACAACAAGTAGAAGTTGGAGACACAGGAAGAAATTTGCTAGCAGTGTAATATCGTCTGCACATGTAGGACAATTACAGTCAATATGACCAATGGACATGCCAACTTTGAGGAATTCTTGTAGATGAAGGAGTTCATCGTTGAAGAGTTTGTAATGAAGGGTAGACAGAATGCCGCCTTGACAGACACCTTGTTTAATCTCAAAAGGAGGAGAAACCAGTCCTTGCCATATTACTGAAGAAGCGGCCCCGTCATACAGATTACTGAGGTATTCCCAGACTTTCCCCTGGATGCCAACATTTATATCTTCCTCAGGAATGAATCCTGCCATACTACATCGAACGCCTTACAAGCATCTAGCGTCACCAACTTCAGTGGTTCTCCAATGTCTTTTGCTTCATTCCGTGCTTCTGAGACGATCAGTGCAGCATTTACTGTAGAAGAATTGTTTGGAAATCCTCTCTGCATTTTTGACTGCTGGGCTTCAATTTGTTGTTAAGTTCTGCTTTGAAGAACTCTCTCTAGGACTTTGGCAATAATCGACAACACTGTTATTCCTCTGTAGTTAGTTAGGAGTGTAGCATCCTTTTTCTTCTGCAAGACAGGTGTACGTATTCCCTGTTTCAAACGAGGCGGAATGTGTCCCGTGTTGAGAAAAAGTTCATGCAAGAACATGAAAAAAGGTATATCTGGGGCATATTTCAAATGCTCTGCAGACAGTCTAAATTAAGACATCCTGGGCTTGTTCAATTTGAATGATCGAACAATGTTCAGGACCTCCTTGGCAGTAACCTGGTAACAGATTTGACAGGTCTATTTTGTTATGGTGCCAGAGATTCAATCAGTAGTTTGTCAAAAGTGACTTGGTTAGTGTATTCTTTATCGAACACATCATTATCTACCTGTGTGGCAAGATTCTTGAAATGTTCAGAAAAAGCATTTGCAACACCT
The DNA here is from genome assembly GCA_964016985.1 of Anodontia alba. Classification (NCBI taxonomy): domain Eukaryota; kingdom Metazoa; phylum Mollusca; class Bivalvia; order Lucinida; family Lucinidae; genus Anodontia; species Anodontia alba. The sequence continues at coordinate 43,438,458 of OZ024828.1, forward strand.
TCAGTGGAAGTAAATGTATGTCCATCGAAATGGAGGACTTCTAGACGTCGACAGCTTCAAGTGACAATTAAACTCTCAGGAACTGGATATACTACCAACATCTCAGATTATGGATAAGATTTAATTGATTTGCCGGACTATCATGTTACTCTATATACAATATGTACAAACAATTATAGCCTATTGTGAAGTTGTTTTTACCAACTTATGAACTGAATGGTAAATTCAACTTCTATTGACCTTTTACAGTACAGAGGCCGCCTGCAGCCTGAAAAGACCTAACCATCTGGCACTCACTGCTTACACCACCACTTACCCAGTATTCAATTTGTTAGCACTATCTTGGACCTAGTATACCCTGTGGTAGAAGTTATTACTAGATCCAAGGCACTATTCGAGACAAATATAAAAATAACCTTTTTGGGTGGAAGTGGGAGGGCGACAATTAAGTGAAACAGCAAATAAACTCTTCTCAGCAATGAAGAAGCCGTCCACTTCGACTCAAGATGTCGATATATAACAAAGACCGTGATGTTTTGGCGGCAAATTATATCCGACCAATCACGGCTTTTCTTCAGGGGATTTCCCTGACGTCATCCACAGAATGCCCTGTTTAATTTTAGCCGCTTGCCCAGACCGGTTCTCTGTTTAATTAATAATTATGAAACATAATTTCCCAATTAAACTCTCAGGAACAGGATATACTACCAACATCTCAGATTATAAATAAGATTTAATTGATTTGCCGGACTATCATGTTACTCTATATACAATATGTACAAACAATTATAGCCTATTGTGAAGTTGTTTTTACCAACTTATGAACTGAATGGTAAATTCAACTTCTATTGACCTTTTACAGTACAGAGGCTGCCAAAACGAAGTCCGCCAAAAAGAATGAAGGTAGACAGAGACCAGTCCGAGGCAGGCTAACCAAAACAGCATGCGAAAGGAGATGCATCCAACCAACACACGGATAAAAATTAGCCCATGGTGGATTAACAATTTCTTAATGGGCTAACCTCAATCTAGAAATTTACCCCTCACCTTGATCCTACCCTGACCGCAAACTGGCCTATCTTGACATACAAGCTGGTTGAACACATCGCATCGCGCCTGCTGCTGGGACTAACGATAATTCAAGCATCATAAACAAATCCAAATAAAACTCTATAATCAGGCACCCCATCTGAAACCCAATGTTCTATAAGTGGATGATGAGTCCAATGACCACATAGACCTGGTTGTAGCATGCTAAATCTGCTATGTAGCTACAAGTCTTATTAAGTTCAATGGAATATCTATTGTCTGAGTAGTTCCATGTTACACACTATCGACAACACGTGTGAAAGTCTCTGTCTGGCTTAAAGCCCTCAACGCTAATTTACATACCTGACTCAAGTCTAATACTTGCTCATCATCCCTCTAAAGAGTCATTGTGCCTGTTGACACTATCAAAATAAACACACTGAAAGCGACATGGCATGCACAGACGAGCGCACAAGGCAACTAAAAACACAAAAATAAAATAAAATAAACACAAACCGAGGCAGACAAAATATACTAGAAAAACACTGCACATTGAACATTTTGTACTCACTAATCTCTTCAAATGTGACCAGCCTGTGTACATGTATATACTTCACACAAAACTGAAATTCACAAACAAGCAATTGATAACTACTAGTAAACATCCCTTACACAATTTAAAAGTACTAAACACTGCTGCTCGAATGCAGAACTTCTGCTAGGACCGAAACCCCACCCCAAATCCTACCAGAAGACAGCCAGAGCACGAAGGGTTGTGATAGCTAACCCTTTCGAGCCCTCCACTCCGAGAAACAATACATGCTTTCTCGTGAGATGGCCAGATCACTCGGAGAAGTGGATTCTGCCCCAAGCTGATCCCTCGCAGCGACAGTCCCCAAGCGAAACAAGGGTGAGATTCAGTCCGATCCAGTCCCTACTCCTTCAATAAATGAGCCACAGTGTTTATGAAGAAGAATCTCAGTCTCCTAATTCCTTCATTATTCAAATGCAGACCCCCGTCTCGCACTGCAAAAAATTCCCGCACTGGGTCACCATACTTCAAAAAAGCCTTAAATGAATGCAGAAATCTAATATTTCTGACCCTGCAGAGCTTTTTTAATTCTTTGTTAACATTCTTAACTTTCTCTTTTGCAACTGAATTATCTTTAGGCCTTGGCAGAATACTGGACATTAGTATGGTTGTTCTGCTGTTTTGCTTGACCACAGTGATAAAATTGTTGAAACAACTCAAAATAGCTTTCTCTTCTAAACGAGGTATGTCATTTGTTCCGACGTGAAATATGGTGAATTGTTTGTCAAGAACCAATTGTCCACTTTGAACTACAGCAGTCAAACCATTAATGGTAATACCTGGATAAGGGATTACTTCTGCACTCCGAATATCTGTGACATATTTAGCAATCGAGTCCGAAACGATCAGCACTCTGATTGGAAATGCTTCTGAAACAAACAAAACGATAATTTTCAGCAGATATATTTGATCCTGCCTTAACTATTTAAAATAATTTGTTTCTGTATCAAGTATTCTCAAGGCCATGTCCCTATTAACTGATAGTTTTTCGCCAAAATCAAATGTTAAATAAGCCTTATAACAGTCTGAGAGCCAGTCCCCATGCTGCTGGATCAGATCCGTTGGAACACCCGACTTAAAGGCCCAAGAACAGCCTCCACGTCTAAATGAATGTGAAGAATAAAGTTCTGGTGCCCTGCCGGTCTTTGCCATCAGGCTTTTGATTTTGCCTTGCAACTGCCTATATGTTACCGGAACTAAAGAGGAAGACCTACTCCTAATCCCAAAGGCCGGGTCATCATCAGAGGCAGGGACCAATTTTGTCATGTTTAAAAATGCATTAACTGGACAGATTTGAGCCAGGAATGGCAGTTAGGGGAACTTGTAACAATCGATTTCCGTATTGGATTGTTTTTGACCATTTAACCAATACAACTAAAACACCTTGAGGTATTTTCACGTCCTGTCTTTATAATTGCTTTTGCGGATTGAAGTCTGCAACTGAAATAGGAACCATGTTTGATCTTCTGGACATCAAGAAGAACATGAATAAAAACAAGCACCAGAAGGTTGCATCAAGAGGTGAGCCGACATCTAAAAATTTGTACATATCCTGCAAAATCTGCGGAGTCACAGGTAAAGCCTTTTGAGGAAGATGGGGGTTTGATCTTGCAATACCCCTCAAAACCAAGGTCAGCTGATACGAGTCTTCCGACGGTGGACTGACTCCAATCAACTGATGCAGAGTCTTAACCCCAGAAATGTAATTGCGCACGGACTCCACAGACTTGAAGGACCGACCCAAAAACTTTCCGTAAAGGCATAAAATCTCTACTGTAGTGGGAATTGCCTTCAGTCCATAAAATTTACAAAACAAAAAATAAGATCTCCATTGAGTTTTTAATTTCTTTGAAGTGCCCTCAGCGAAAGCAGCTTTCATTGATTGTCTAACCTCCTTTTGCAACACCTCCAATGACATTTCTGTAAAATAAAATTAAAATATATTAAGTTGATAAAGCATCCGACTCATCGAAACACATGTAACAGGTAAAACATGAAAATGTAATCTCTCTGTACTATTGTTCAAACTGGGTGAAGCGGTCCCTGGAAACAATGACATCCCCACACCTACCATGGACAGGAAAATTCAAAAGTGTGTTCATCTACCCGCACTCTCTGACATTCTCTGCTCCCCATTAAATCATTAAACAGTTCCTGTGACTTGTTATTTAAATGCCAACGAGCTAAAATATCTGCAGCTCTGTTGTCTGTACCCTTGGTATGGAGAGCTCTGACAACAAATTCGTTGACAGCGGCTGTGTAACAAATCTCTCGCAAGCAGGAGTGATGGAATTTGTCTCGTGACAGACCCTTGTTAATAAGATTGCATGATGACATATTGTCACACAATATAAGAACTTTTTTTCCTTTAAGCGACCTACCCCAAACTTTGACAGCCACAACTACCGTCAAAAGTTCCAGAGAATTAATATGAAGTTGTTTCTCTGAAATTTTTAAAGGGAAAATCTCATGGAAGTATGTGAAACCCATCAAACTCCCACATCCTGTGGGACATGCATCACAGGAAAATACTTCATCAGGCTGGGACCATTCTTCTGTCAGCATCATGGAAATGCCATTATACTCAGCCAGAAACAGCTTCCACCAGACTAAATCTTTATATATAAAAGATGGTATAGGCAGAGCGGACTTTTGACCCTGGATTTGTCTTAACCAATTCAATAGTCTTGCGATGAAAACCCGACTTGACTGCACGCAGGAAGCCACAAATGAGAGTTTCCCACTTAAGGACTGCAGCTCTTTCAAAGTTGCAACTGGTTTGTACAACCAAATCTCGACCAGGTCTAAAATCTCTTGCACCCTCTCTGGAGTAACGCTAAGCGTCATATCTGTGGTATTGAATAACACTCCAATAAATACCATTTTTGTGCTAGGCGGAGTAGCTTTATCTTCAGATTCCTCCAAGCCGCAGGAATTTAGTAAATTCCCCAATTCATCATAAGCTTTCAAGGCTAACTGGGGTCTGTCCGCTCCGGCTAGATCATCAAGATAGTTGAGAATAGAAATTTATAATATCTGACACATATACCTGATAGCATTTGTGACTCGCTGGCAGATCTGGGCAGCTGACCTTAATCCCATGGATAAATACAAATCAAAATAATACTGATTGTCAAAATAATAGCCCAAAAGCGGAACGTCACTGACATCCACGGGGATCTGTCTGTAAGCGCGCTTCAAGTCACGCTTGAACAAATGACAGCTTCTCCCCCCTTTTTTTTTTTGATAATTTCGACAAGGTCGTCAACCCGAGGAAAAGTCATATTAATCCGGGTCGCAAAATAAGTACTTTTGGGAATGTGCTCATTTACTGAACCCTGCTCAGGAAAACTTAAGTCAAGAATAACTCTCCTGTCACTAGAATCTCTCTTTGGCACTGTGTTCAGAGGCGAAATGCACCACTCCTTAGAAAAAGGGATATGGTCCAAAGGGCCAATAACGGCCCCATAACCAATCTCCTTCTCCAAATAACGTTTGACCTCCAAGGGAAACTCTGTGACCCCCCGATGATTCTTGACCTCTGAGACTTTATTTTGCACCTTCCCAGTGACACCTATAGGGAAACCATAATCTAAAAATTCACAAACTTCCCTGTCTTGATAATCTGACAACATAAACCTGAAAAAGGGGACATTCAAATTTGTCTTCAGAGGAATCCTGCAACCTTCATAATTATACAAACCCGACTCTGTTACTTTCTGATACAACTAAAAAAACTGACTGAATAACGTGTGATTAGACAACTTCCGCTCCGCACTAAAACTTTGAGAACCTGATAATGATTCATTCAAAACATGGCTGAAATTTGAATTGGACTGGAAACCAGAATTCTCTAAACCATGAGATGGCTCATTTAACCTGCATGAGTCAGCGGCTTCCACATCTGTCTCGAGTCATTTTTTATATTATGGACAGGCTGAGGATGATTTCGGATGCTCAAGCATAACTTTTTCTGCCCGATAACAGGCACTGCAAATATGCCTAACAGATCTTATATGCCCCTTGACATTCTTCTGATGGGAAGAGGTGCTGAAAGAACAGTTTTGTGAATTATAATCTGCACACCACCAAACCTGTTCTTCCACTTTCAAATAATCACGCTTTTGTTGAAACTTGGTTTTCAGAGGATACTTGGTCAACATAGAAGTTTCCAATTCAACGGAACTATCTGACCAAGTATCTAAACCTATCTCAATACGCCTCACCCATGCTGCATAGAACCTCAATAAGGCTTTCCACTCGTAAATGCTAGCAAAATACATGACTTTTTTTTTAAAAAACCTCAACCTACCGAACTTCTCAGCAGCTGACGTACTTTTACTGAGAATAATTTCAACCTCTCCCGCAACAAACATTTTAATATCCAAAGACATAAATGAAACATTTTCAGACACATATTCGTACTGGAGAGCTGCATGTGGCCAAATTTGTGAGAATTTTACTGAGTCTGCTGATCTTTTGTATAAGCCCGATTTTAAAGACTTTTGTTTCGACTTTATCATGTCAAAAGATTTATGAGACTTCACTGCGCCCCGGTAGTCTATATCAGACTCCTGCTCTGAGTCGGAACAAGAGGAATCTGACAACAAGCCTAAGTTCGCTAAGTCCCTGTCAACATCTACGTTCAAGCGGTTCATTGCACGTAAATCAGACAAAACAACCTCATTTAGCTTCTCAGCTTTGCTACCATTTTGCGTAGATATACAGAAAGTCTCAAGCTTGTTGACAACTTGGTCTGAAGTATTCAATTTTCATGACTGGAGCTCACCTTCTTCTTCCGATCTCTCCAACTGTTTCTCCGCAATAAACAGTTCTTTGCGTAATTTGGCGATCCTTTCTGTGCGCTGCTGCTTCTCCTTCCGCAATGACGACTCTTTCAGCTGGGACTCAACCTTTTTTATCGAGTTTTCTAGGATCTCAATCTCACGATCCAGCTCCTGAATCTCTGAATTCTTCTCTGCGCCTGAATGACCCAGATCGCCTGTTGCTGCCGAAGTGTTTCCGCCAGCTTCCAGCCTCCCTGTCGATGGGGTAGCACCTGAAAGTCTAACCTTTTTTCCCGATGTCTCCTCCATCCGAACGGTCCCAGAGTGCATTTTTTTGTAGTCAACGGGAGTAACGTTCTTGCAGGCCTCTCTTTGGCGATCGCCCCCTCTCCTACTTGCTTTCTGGTTGACATAATGACCTAGTGAGTGAGTTTGTAGGGGAACACTAAACGATTAAAGCATCAAACTGATGGGAGATAAAGTTCAGGACAATCAGATCATAGTGGGCATCCAATTCACACAATTAAGTGAAACAGCAAATAAACTCTTCTCAGCAATGAAGAAGCCGTCCACTTCAACTCAAGATGTCGATATATAACAAAGACCGTGATTTTTTGGCGGCAAATTATATCCGACCAATCACGGCTTTTCTTCAGGGGATTTCCCTGACGTCATCCACAGGATGCCCTGTTTAATTTTCGCCGCTTGCCCAAACCGGTTCTCTGTTTAATTAATAATTATGAAACATAATTTCCCAATTACTTCCCCTTAATTGAACACGAAAATACCCGAATCAGTCAGTTTCCGTAGATGCAAAATAGAATAGAATATTTTATAGCCTGTCCCTCTGTGTACAACCATAAGCCAATTATACGGCTGAATATACTCTACTGTACAAAAAAGACTATATGTGACAAATATAACTAATTATGTAGCAATACAATCTTTTAACGGGTCATTTTGACTAACGTTATTAATTATTGACTAACGTCTGTGATTAAAGCACATCTCAAATAGTAAAAACATTGCGCTATAGATCTATATTTGTGGTATATTTTGGACTTTGATGTCAATCTCTTTTTTTTTTTATTTATTTTTTTTTTTATTTGTCTCATCATTCATTTTCTTTCTTCTGTTTTTTTTTTCTTTATACCTAATCGTAGCTTATACATTAATTCCACGTATTTGTGATATTTGCTAGTTAATATGTATTGACATGTAGTTCATCTATTGTGTGTACTGCTTATATGTTTTCTTCATGTCAAAGCACCTAGGAAAAGGATAAATATAGGCCTAGCCTACATCCAATTCCTTGGCATTTATGTATATTTGTTTTTTGTCAAATATATGTATTTATGTCATAAAATTTGAAAAAATAAATGGAGGACTTCAGTGGACCTGCTTTTTACTGATTTTTGTTGATTTACAAGCCTATAGAAGACCTTGGTATCTTGTTTCCTTTGCCCGCATAAGATTGTTGAATTTTTCCTGTGTTTCTAGATAAAACTGTTGTCGTATTGCTTGACGCATCTGCCGCCTGGCCACTTTCTCCCTAGTAAACAGAGAGTGTGATATATCACGTGGAGGGCCAGCCCTTTTCCAATCAGCATGTGCATCTTTGCTACATTTGACTGACACAGCAACAGTCACATTCCATTTAAAGAACCTTTTCTTCTTTTTTTTACTAGATTTAGTCTTCCTAGGTGCCGAGGCAATAGGGGCGTCAAACAGTACCTTATTCAAGGTTACAGCCATCAAGTCAATATCCAGGAGTGTTTCTGGGTTTCGTTCATCTTGTCCCACAAGCTTAAACTGAAGAACTCGGTCTTTAACGCAGAGTTCGTTCTAGCCTCGTTCCAGAAAGGATAGCAGAAAGTTGTTGTTTACGTTTATTGGACAGTATAATTGCCGATGTTTTCTTTTCAAAAAAGATTCTCATCGAATGATCATTTAATACCATAACCAGAAACATTAAAGGTTCCACATTCCTGAAAAGTAGACATTTTTATCCAAGAAAGGTTTATGAATTGATAAATGGTATTAAACGATCATAAAATGTGGCATCTGACAGTTTGTAAAATTTCAGTTTAAGTCTTTATGGCTTCGGAACAGAAGAGCTACCAAAATTGCTAAAATAATGGTCGTACATTGACATTTGACCTTTTTACGGTAAGGTCAATTTTCCTTATGCATTTGTATGGGAAAAATGTTCAGAATTTCAAACAACTTCTCCTCTGGAGCCTCTGGGCCAGTTATGCTCAAATTTAAGTTATGGAGCCACCTTAGGTAGGGGGAACAAAAGATTGCTAAAATGGTCATGGTTCGTTGACCAAGATGGCCGCCATGCCCATATATGGAAAAAACCTTTAAAAATCTTCTCCTCCAGAACCGAGAATGCCTTGGGGCTGAACCTTTGCAGGAATAATCAGGAATGGGAGGTCTACCAACATTGCTAAAAGAATTGTCGTACTTTGATGTTTGACCTTTTTACGGAAAGGTCAAGTTTGCTTCCCTATGCATTTGTATGGGAAAAACCTTTAAAAATCTTCTTCTCCAAAACTGAGCATACCTTTTGGCTGAATCTTTGCACAATCTTCCGGAACAGGAGGGCTACCAAAAAGCTAAAATAATGGTCGTACATTGACATTTGACGCTTTTACATTAAGGTCAATTTTGCTTCCTTATGCATTTGTATGGGAAAAATGTTCAGAATTTCAAACAACTTCTCCTCTGGAGCCTCTGGGCCAATTTTGCTCAAATTTCATATGGAGCCTCCTTAGGTAGGGGGAACAAAAGATTGCTAAAATGGTCACGGTTCGTTGACCAAGAAGGCTGCCATGCCCATATATGGAAAAAACCTTTAAAAATCTTCTCCTCCAGAACCGAGAATGCCTTGGGGCTGAACCTTTGCAGGAATAATCAGGAATGGGAGGTCTACCAACATTGCTAAAAGAATTGTCGTACTTTGATGTTTGACCTTTTTACGGAAAGGTCAAGTTTGCTTCCCTATGCATTTGTATGGGAAAACCTTTAAAAATCTTCTTCTCCAAAACTGAGCATACCTTTTGGCTGAATCTTTGCATATATCTTCCGGAACAGGAGGGCTACCAAAAAGCTAAAATAATGGTCGTACATTGACATTTGACGTTTTTACATTAAGGTCAATTTTGCTTCCTTATGCATTTGTATGGGAAAAATGTTCAGAATTTCAAACAACTTCTCCTCTGGAGCCTCTGGGCCAATTTTGCTCAAATTTCATAAGGAGCCTCCTTAGGTAGGGGGAACAAAAGATTGCTAAAATGGTCACGGTTCGTTGACCAAGATGGGCCCCATGCCCATATATGGTAAAAACCTTTATAAATCTTCTCCTCCAGAACCAAGGATGATTTGGGGCTGAATGTTTGCATAAATCATCGGGGACAGGGGGTCAACCAAAGTTGCTAAAATAATGGTCATACATTGACATTTGACCTTTTTATGGCAAGGTCAAGTTTGCTTCCTTATGCATTTGCATGGGAAAAAACATTTAAAAATCTTATTCTCCAAAACCGAGGATGGCTTGTGGCTGAATCTTTGCATATATCATCTGGAACGGGCGGTCTACCAAAGTTGCTAAAATAATTATCGTTCATTGACATTTAACCTTTTTACGGCGAGGTCAAGTTTGCTTCTGTATGCATTTGTATGGGCCCCATACATTTGTATGGAAAAAATGTTGATAATTTCAAATGGCTTTTCCTCTGAAGCCTCTGGGCCAGTGTTGCTCAAATTTCATGCGGAGCCTCCGTGGGCAGGAGAATGAAAGATTGCTAAAATGGGTATGGTCCATTGATCAAAATGGCTGCCATCCCATATATGGTAAAAACTTTTAACAATCTTCTTCTCCATAACCAAATAAGCCCTGGGTCCTAATCTTTGCACAAATTATGGGGGAGAGGAGATCTACCAAAATTGCTCAAATGATGGTTCTATGTTGACATTTGACCTTTTTGCCTCCAAGGTATATTGAAAGTATCAAAGTGACTTGTAGATCAACAGTAGTTAAAATTGTTCTGATTGGAAATCTAAGATGGCCATCATCTGGTTTATATTTATAATATTTCCCTGCCACTGTGCTGTTTACATGTATAAAATCATGATTCTTCAGAAACCACTTAGCCAATTTCCACCAAATTTCACATTGATCCTTCTGTTGAAATGTGATTGATAGTTTATTCAAATGATCATGCTCCATTGACTGTCAGGCCCATAAATTCTTCTTCAAAACTAAGAACTGCTCAAATGATGATATTTTCATGTTGTGATGATAGGATTGGAAATATGTTGCATAACATCTGCATGTCTGCAGTGGCTATGTCACTCAGGTGAGCGAACCGTGGCCCATGGGCCTCTTGTTTACTGCCCTGTGACCTGGTTTAACTTTTGATCATATAAAAAGAATTGGCAGAGGATTGCCCCTTTTGATTTTGCCCGTATTATCATGGGAGAACCTTGTCATCACGATCTGGAAAACTGCTTTAGCTGGGATTCTGATATTTTTCACACAGATTAGGACCAATGTTTATATATCCTTATTAACCTTTGAGCAAATTCTGTAAAATATTGACTGAATTATGCCCTTTTTTGGACTTTGCCATTATAGCAGAGCTCTAGAAAATCTTGTCCTTAAGATATAAATCTAGAAAACCACTCAAAGCAGGATCCTGATATTTGCAAACTTTTTGGGATCAATGTTTAGATGACATGATTAACTTTTGAGCTAATTCCATAAAAACTTGGCCGAGTTACATGTATGCACCTTTTAACTGCGTAAGAATTATGCATAAGAATTTATAGTCTTGTTTTCCAAATTAAAACCTCGAAACTTTCTTTGCTTTTCTTGGGTAGCAATAAACTAGAGAATTCAACTTGTCAGACACTGTCATCTCCCTAAACCCTTTTACATGCAGTCACATGTGTATGTAAACTCTTGTGCAAACATTATATCTAGCATAAACAAGTCACTACGCAGTCGCATTATTAAACCCCCTGCTTACGAATTACGCCAAAGGACAAAAAGTTTCGTCTTTCTGTTTGTTCAGTTGTTTGATCATATATACGTTTCTCCATCTGTTAGATAACACCTTTGCCAAAGTTTAGGGTTAAAGCTTTTATTTCCAAACCAGATGATGGATTTGGTATGATGATAGATAATCATCACTGTCCCCACCCCTGCCCTTACCTCAAGGTCAAAGTCACAGACTTAGAACACTGGCAATTTTAGCAAGGTGAAGAGTTTTATATATTATGACTACTAATTAATCGAAAGTTGTATATCAAATGTGATTGTCTGTGCCTGAGTCTTGCAGTAATATTTCAAACCTGCTGGAAGGGGTGAGGATTAGGGGTGGGAAATGCGGGTTTGTGGTGAGTTAAGGTTCAGTGATTTTGCTTCATATTCTGAATATTATTTGATGCATTTTCATCCTACTTAAAATATTTGATTGTAATGACAAAGTTTGTGACTTTAAATGCGGTCAAGGTCACAGTGACCTATATTTTATCAGGGGTCATCCTACAGGGGGATTTGGTAGAAACAGTCTCCCTAAGCTGGCTAACTTGAGCCGAGGGAGAAGTAAAAATGTATAGAATATATAGGAAAACCAAAAATTTGGACCAAAACATCTCCCTGAAATCCTGAAATTGTCACATAACTTCTCCCTATCTGAAATCTCTAGGATGACCCCTGATTTTATGCTTCATTGATTTTGCTTTGTATCCAAAACACTTGTTGATGGTTTTTATTGTTACAACAAAACCTATAAATTATCTACTACTTGCATATCTAGGAATACAGTGTTTTTATACATCTGGCATATGAAGTATGTAGAAGGTATATAGTTTTCGTCTTTCCCCTTGAAGACTATTTTATCGTAAAATGTTGTACTTGGGATGATTGATCAGTGTCACTCAAAGATAGAGCTTGTAAACTATAAGTAGGTCAGTGACCTATATTTCATGGTCCCTTGGTTTTGTCTTGTATCATTATCAGACTGAAATAATTTTTATAATTAAAAAGTGGCCCCGGGCGGGGGTATTCATGGCTCTTTGGGCACTTGTTCTAGTGTACTTAAATTTATATATTACAAAATATAAAAGTAAATTCTGTATCTGATAATTTATCTCATTTGTGTTTTGACCTTTTGTATAACATCCTCATGTCCATCAAGCACAGTATTAGACTTTTAATCGCCACTGATATCCACTAAAATATAGTAAAAAAAAAAAGAAGAAAAACAATCAGTCTCTTCTTGATCGTAATCTTCACAGCTTTGGTGCTGGTCTCGGTGGCTCAGTTGGATGCGCCGTCTGACTGGAGACCAGGAGGTCACGGGTTCAACCCCCGCCAAGGTCGACAACATTCTTTCGTGGAGATTGATCATGAAATATTTTCTACGGTCATTCTCTCCCTTCCGCTGATTCAAGAAGGGCAGTTGTCAGTTTCTGGTGAAAGAATGTGTACAATACTGGTTAACCGCTTAGAGGACTAAGCCTGCCCAGTAAAAGTGTGGTTAGGTAAACTGACCGCGCTCGACATGACACCATTGGGTTGACTGGGCTGTAAAACCTCAACACAAACAAACACAGCTTTGGTGAAACCACTCACTACAGGGTTCCATACATTGTAGCTCTGTCAATAGCATGTCTGACTGCAGAGCCATGGTTTGCAAGTTGGAATCTCAGTTTGGCCACATAACTTTCCTGAAGAGAGATCATGAAATCATTTCTGTTGTCATTTAAGAAGGCAGTTGTCTTTCTTACTGGAGAAAGTACCTGTATGTGCACAGATACTGGTTCACTACTCAGTGGATAAGGCCTGACCAGAAAAAGTGTGAGTAGGTTAACTGATCAGCTCAACCTGATATTAATACTTAATAGTGTTGACTGGGCTGTAAAAAATCAACACAGACTCACTACAGTTCACAAACCTTAACATTGTTGTGCCATCCTGTGGATGCCTTCATCTGGAAAGAACCTTATTTTTTTGGTGTAGATTATTTACAAAGAGATTGTCCAGCTTCCTATCATGAAAAATGATAACCTCCTTTTATCTTGTTGGACAAGTAATTTATTTGGTTCAAAAAATATAATATTTAAAAAGAGCTATTATAAAGAAGAAACAATACCAATACTAATATAGTAGTGGTTTATGCAAATATTGGGCAGTGCACCAGCTGGGATTCCAGGGCAGATGGGTGCTGGGTAGGGCACTTTTTGCGCGGTCATATAAAAGAATGAGGGTACCATGTATCATGTGATGTTCTTTGTATCAAGTCATGTTACAAAATATAATCCCATTCCACAATAAGCCGGCCTCGGTGGCTCAGTTGGATGCGCCGTCCGACTGGAGACCAGGAGGTCACGGGTTCAACCCCCGCCAAGGTCGGCAACATTCTTTCGTGGAGATTGATCATGAAATATTTTCTACGGTCATTCTCTCCCATCCGCTGATTCAAGAAGGGCAGTTGTCAGTTTCTGGCAAAAGAATGTGCACAATACTGGTTAACCACTTAAAGGACTAAGCCTGCCCAGTAAACGTGTGGTTAGGTAAACTGACCATGCTCAACATGACCCCATTGGGTTGACTGGGCCGTAAAACCTCAACACAACATTCCACGATAAATGCCTCTAACTGGAATTCACAAAAACTGACCTTTATATGTTGATAACCTTTTTAATTTTGCTCCAATATTCATGAAATTTTCATCAAAATGTGGAGTATTACGTCTGGAGTTGAAATAAGGCAGAGGAACTTAAAAAGGGCAGATGGGTGGCAGGAGAGGGCAAGAGGGATGGCTTATCCCTTTGTGTAGGGCTAGCTGGTGAAATGCTGGCTGGTTATTCAGAACTGTCTATTCAATGTTCTAAGAAACAGGAACAGACATCCCTAAATAAATAAATAAAAGTATGAAAAGTGAATATTATATATCGGAATTTAACTTTAACACAGGAATATCCATTGAATATTCCTACTGTGATGATTCATGCAAAAGGGAAAAGATAATTGTCATCTTATGTGTCATCTCTTAATTTGCCTTCAAGTGTTCATGGCGAAAAATGAACCCAGTGACAAATTTTAATGGTATTATGCTGTTCCTAATTTGTTCATTAAAGTTAGTACAGTGGACTTAATTTAAACTCTGGTCCATTTTCAGTTGATTCCAAAATTGGAGTGAGTTTTCACTACCCCACAGCTTTATTTCAAAACATAAATGCTGAATAGTTTCTACTCACTATGAGGCTGTACAATGTGGGTACAGGAAAAAACAAACTAAAAATAGAAAGATTACATACAGTTTGAAATCCAAGTTGGAACCCTACCAAGAATACAATGTTACATAGCATTGCAAAAGCTCTTGAAGATGATCTTATGATATGCCACAGCTTAAGATATATTTGGAGAAATGAGAAAATTGCACATACAGGGATACTTCTGGCCAATAGACCTCACAGGCCATTTGAAGGAAAGTCTTGAGAAAACTAGGTATAGAGCAGCATTTCCCTAAACCATTACATGATAAGAAGGCTTACATGTATATTTTCTAAAAGAAGGTGCTTTTTTTGAAAGGTATGGGCCTTTTAGCACTGGGTTCCTTCTAGAAATATCACTGCACATATTCATCTTATATGCTTCTTTACATTTCTGATGCAGTGCTTTTTTGTTTTTTAGGTATACATGAAAGTCACTGAACAGTGAAATATATGTCACCTAGAAATCATCAAGACAAGCATTTTGAGCAAGATTCATGATGATCACTTCAAAAATGTGACCTCTATAGTATCAACAAGGAATTCCTTTGATTTGATCTGGTGACCTAGTTTCTGATATCAAGTGACCCAGTTTTAAACTAGACCTAGAAATCATCAAGACGAATATTTTGAGCAATATTTATGATGATTATTTAAAAAATGTGGAGTTTTAACAAGGTTTTCCTTTCATTTGGCCTGGTGACCTAGTTTTTGACCCCATGTGACCCAGTTTCAAGCTTGACTTAGAAATCATCAAGACAAACATTCTGAGCAGAATTCATCATGATTGCTTCGAAAATGTGACCTCTAGAGTGTTCTCAAGGTCTTCCCTTGACCTCGTTTTTGTCTCCAAATGACCCAGATTTAAACTTTACCTAGAAATCATCAAGACAAACATCTTGAGCAAGATTCATGATGATTCCTTCATAAATGTGACCGTTAGTGTTAACAAGGTTTTACACTAATGTGGCCAAGTGACCTAATTTTAACTTAATTCAAATTTGATCTAGAAGTCATCAAACAAACATTTTGAGCAAAATTCATGATGATTGCTTTATAAATATGACCACTAGAGTTTTGACAAGGTTTTCCTTTGATTTGGCCTGGTTACCTAGTTTTTTACCTCAAGTGACCCAGTTTTGAACTTGACCTAGAAATCATAAAGACAAAACTTTTGAGCAATATTCATGATGATTGCTTGAAAAAAGTTTTTCCTTTGATTTGACCTAGTGATCAAGTTTTTGACCCCAAGTGACCTAGTATCGAACTTGACCTAGATTTCGAAGGGGCAAACATTCTGGGCAAGTTTCATCAATACTGGGTAAAAATGTGACCTCTAAAGCACTAACAAACTATATGTTGACGACGAACGATGGATGACGGACGATGACCGACAAACGGTGATCACAATAGTTCGCCCTGAGCTTTTGCTCAGGTGTGCTAATAAAAGCCACCCAAACACTATACGATACACAGTCACTGTGAGCAAAAAAATATAAAAAAAACAACAAACAAAAACCAAACAAACATTTTTCTGATATTTGCAGAGCACTGACAGCCGTAGTCATGTCCTTTGTTACAACTTGTAACCTTGTTCTCTTTTTTTTTCTTCTTTATTTTGTGTTTTACGGCCCTTAAAGAATATCTCACTTTTATCAAGCCGATCGTTCATCAAAGGTGGGCAAAAACTGGAGACCCTGGGGAAAACTCCAACAATCCGTAAGCAGAACTTGGTTTTCCCATGTGACCTGAGCAAGGCTCGAACCACAGGGCAACCACAGCGAGAAACCTAACTGATTCTGAGTCAACCCTTTTATCCACTAAGCTACTGGGGCCCGCTTATCTTCTATATGCTTTATCAAACTAAATTACTGTGAAATTTCAGCCTAATATTGTAGACAGTAAAAGAACTGTAGTAGGAGGAGAAATAGACCTGTAAAGAAAATATTCCCGTCGAGTGCCCCGACCGGGGATCGAACCAGGTACCCCTGGATCTCTAATCGAGCATCATAACCACGAGGCTAAAAGGTCCGGACCAGTTAGACTGGTCATTTATGCACCCTATATATTTACATACATATTGATTATTTGTACTTCGCTTTGCCGCGCTACTACAGAACTATAAGCCAAAATTCCCCTTTCCAGATACACCAAGGGCAGATAACATAAGAACTGGAACTGCCAGAGTAGCCAAGACTGCTCAAAATATGCAGCCTAAGGTTTTCCATATACATGTACATGAATCTATGAAGTTTCATCCAAATATTCCATTTACTGAGGGAAACACAGGCCAAAAACTTTTTGACAGACTAAAAACTCACAAAAACTGCTAAGTAAAAAGGCCTTTAGCAGCCTGCAGTTTTGACTATTCTCATCAGGGTCTTCAATGTCAATATGCACTCTTACTAGATACTGTACATAATACTGACAATACAGTTATGCGGAACTATTACCATAAACACAGTAATAATAATGCAGAAATGCAAGGTTGAAGAGAAGAGATATGTCAGTTCAGGTAACTGGAAATGTGTTCTACATGTATTTGAATACGTGGTCAAACTTTCACTCACTACAGAAATCATATGCATGAGTCATAGAAATCCATGCTTATTTTTTTCACTTTGAGAATCCTATATGCAACCAGTAACTGTTTTCAGAGAAAACAGATGTCCCCCTCCACTGTGAATTTTCAGTTTTCTGCAGCTGTGATCTTATAAATAAGGGCAAGCTCGCCAAAATCTTATTTCTTTGTTTTATCACACTTATATATCCATGAAAATTTGGTAAGAAAACAACCACTGGTTCACAAAATATTGTACAGACAAGTGGGATGCCAACACCAATCAAAACAGGATCTGCACCAAAATCAGTATGTCACCCTCCTCTTATGTGTGTGTGTGTGGTGGGTTGTGTGTGTGTGGTTGTGGGGGGGGGGGAGGGGGAGGAGGTGAGGGGTGCATAACAAGTATGACAAAAGTTGAAGTGATCCTTATGATAATGGCTGGACATCAGAATAAATTTATGTTTTCATGGTATGTGTATTTGCATATATTCATGTCTGACACTTTATGAACAAATGAATATCTACTACTACTAGTACTATATGCGAACAACTAGAATTAATTTACTTGTCCTCCGACAAGGAATTCAAAGCTTTAGCTCTACGAGTACCAAAATTACATCTTTTTTTCCCTTGCTTCTTGAGAAACCTTGTTGTTAGTACTCATTTGAAATGCCTCACTGCGCCTCATGGGTACATATGCTTTCTTTGAGAAATAAGACAACTGTCAATTTGCAGGCAAGTAAATATTGGATGGACAAGTGGATTTTGACCATTTACCTGTTCATGGACAAGTAATAAAATTCAACAATCCTGGACATGTTGGTTATGGGGTACTCCTTGTAAGTCATCTTCCCAGATGACTTTACTGCAGATCAGGCAATGTCAGTAAGAACATTATTGGCCGACATTCACAAGCAATATTTTTTGTCCCCGCCTTGACAAAAATGTTTTGACAGTTTTTCATCGAAAAATGAAATGCAGAAAGAATAATCTTTACTTAACATGTGAATGTTTAGAAATTATATATAATGACAATATCTTTTAAATGTCATATCAAATTAAAAAAATCCATACTAAACCCTTACAGCGCCAAGCAAGGTTTGTAGAAGACAACATTACATATATATATATATATTTTTTTTTCATAGAAAAATAAGCCTGGATGTTTCATATGAATCATCTGTAAAGTAGAAATGTCAAGACTTACTTTGAATGAAAATTACTAATAAAAGATATATGTTAATTGTCATCTGCTGCAGTTGTGTTGGGGCTTTATGCTTTTGTTTATGTGAGCACAGATAAACACACACAGATGGACTAACATCAAACTGGTGACATGGATGGAAAAGAAATGATCATGTTCAAGCTCAGGCCTATCATTTTGAGACTCAAACATATTATACCCATGGTGTGGGATCACGGTTAAATACCTCACAAAAGGCTGATGACCACTAATTTGCAAGGTTCTAGTAAATTTTCTTGAATTCTCACTACACAAAGAGCATCAGAGTCACAATTTTTAATACTTAACAATTATAATAACCTTGATCTAGACAAATTTTTATGAATGTCTTGTTCAATCCTTCCATATAAAAAATGCAGGGAAGATCTAAAGAATAAAAAGAATTTTTTCCAAGATTGAGAACACTGCAGTAATGTACCAATGACACTATTTCACAAGGTATGACCATTATTTTAGCAACTTTGGTAGACCCCCTATCCCCGATGATTTATGCAAACATTCAGCCCCAAAGCATCCTTGGTTCTAGAAAAGAAGATTTTTAAAGGTTTTTACCATATATGGGCATGGTGGCCATCTTGGTCAACGAACCGTGACCACTTTAGCAATCTTTTGTTCCCCCTACCTAAGGATGCTCCATATGAAATTTGAGCAAAATTGGCCCAAAGGCTCCAGAGGAGAAGTTGTTTAAAATTCTGAACATTTTTCCCATACAAATGCATAAGGAAGCAAAATTGACCTTATCATAAAAAGGTCAAATGTCAATGTACAACCATTATTTTAGCTATATGCAAAGATTCAGCCATAAGGCATGCTCAGTTTTGGAAAAGAAGATTTTTAAAGGTTTTTCCCATACCAATGCACAGGGAAGCAAATTTGACCTTGCTGTAAAAAGGTCAAACGTCAACGGCAATTCTTTTAGCAATTTTGGTAGACCTCCCATCCCCAATGATTCCTGCAAAGGTTCAGCCCAAAGGCATTCTCGGTTCTGGAGGAGAAGATTTTTAAAGGTTTTTACCACATAAGGGCGTGGCGGCCATCTTGGTCAACAGACCGCGACCATTTTAGCAATTTTTGGTTCCCCCACCCTAAGGAGGCTCCATATGAAATTTGAGCTAAATTGGCTCAGCGGCTTCAGAGGAGGTCGTTTGAAAATGTTAACGGACGGACGCACGCACGGACGACGGACGAAAAGTGATCACAGGTGAGCTAAAAAATACAAATGTAATTAACAAACAAAAAGGGAATATTATAAACATTTCATTATAATAAAACAAGAGGCCCACGGGCCACGGTTCGCTCACCTGAGTGACATAGCCACTGCAGACATGCAGATGTTATGCAACATTTTTCCAATCCTACCATCACGACTAATGAAATATTGTTTCAGCAGTTCTTAGTTTTGACGAAGAATATATGGGCCTGACAGTCAGGGAGCATGATCATTTGAATAAACTATATGAAATTTGAGCGAAATCGGCTCAGCGCTTCAGAGGAGAAGTCATTTGAAAATGTTAATGGATGGATGCACGGACGGACGGATGAAAAGTGATCACCGTAGCTCATCCTGAGCAGAGCTCAGGTGAGCTAAAAAGACCTCAATATTCTCCTATTATAGAGAAAATGGGGGTGGGTTGGAGTAGGATGTTGAGGTATAAATCCTTGGTAATTTTCAGTTTTTAAACCCGTTTTCAATTTGCTACTTCTATAAATCTTGTGTATTGCATAATAATGTCCAGATGTACTTGATAGTCTAACTTTCCTCATTTTCTCCATATTATATAGCATAAAACTCTTGAGATAAGATGACTATCCAGATGAATGTTTTTTCTAGTTGCTTAATGGAAATGTATGGTGCAGGTACTCATTTGAATCTCATATATTAGGTGCTTTTAATTAGTACTGACAACATTTGTGGAGAATGAAGGAAAATATCAATACCTAATTTGTTTAGGCCATATCTTTTTAGGACAAATTGGCAATATTTTTTTTCTTATTTCCCAGAAAACAGGATTTGCCTTTTCATGCATATTGTCGCCAAAATAGGATTTGATATTTCAATTGTCAAATCCTGTTTGCTGGGGAAAAATGTGAAAAAAATATTTCAAAATGTCGTCTGCTGAAACAACAACAACAACAACAACAACAACAAAAAAAACAAAAAAAACAACAACAACAAAAAAAAAACAAAACAAAAAACAAAAAACAAACAAAAAAAAAACAAAAAAAACAAGAGGACCATGATGGTCCTATATCGCTCACCTGAGCAAACAGATTTGCATACTTAATGTTGAAGTTTCCGCCAAGTTCACTGCTCTAAAATTTTATGTATAAATTTTATAACCATGATGAATCATGACAGCTTGAACAAACTTGGTAGAGGGTAACCAAAGGAACATTCCTGCCAAGTTAAACTGAAATCGGTTCAGTGGTTTCTGACAAGAAGATTTTTAAAGTTTTCTATACTAAAAAGTCCCATCCACTAGCAAGCATGTTTTTTGACAAATCAGGATTGCTTGAACATTCTTGGTAGAGGGTCACCAAAGCATTATTGAAATTGGTCAGGAGGTATTTGACAAAAAGCATTTTTCAAGTTTTCTATACAGATATATACAGAAAATAAGCCCCGCCCCCTGGAGGCCATGTTTTTCGACATATCATGAAGGCTTGAACCATCCTGGTAGAGGGACTTTTACTGGTTGATGAAAAATGGTCACAAACTCTACAGGACGCTTTTTCGTCACATTTTTATATACATTTGAAAACGATTGATCCCTTGTGTGGTTAGGAGTGCAATTTCTGAACGGACGATTAGCCGTCCGCACAAATGTGGCCAATAAATGATCACAGATAAATGTGACGGTTTTTTTCAGGAGTTACTCGACTGACAAAACAGGCCTTATGGACTCCCGACTTTTGGTCCCGACTTTCGATCTTTACTCCCGGCTTTTATAATCTCCCATTATTTCCGGTAAAATTTGTGACATTCACCGGTTTTCGAAATCCCGGATTTCCCCAAACAAACATTTCTTATTCAGCTAACTTTTTTTACGAGCTTTCGTTTACGGACGTATCGCAACTTGGTGAGTTCGCTACAGTGCTGTCGGCCAATTTTGTGCAGTAAGCTACTGTGTAGGCCATAATTTCAATAAAGACTGACAAGTAAAATGCATTTAGCCAGTTGGACTTCATTTTCCACATCTGTTTTAAATTCATCGTCCGTGTCGGCCATCACGTTGCTACCGTTGTTTGTTTCATTAAAATTTTCGATCAATTCTGCGCACCTGGAGACAATCCCTTCCGAATCTGAATCAGAATATTTTACTGGTGATACATCAATAGACATTCATTCACCAAATTCCTTATATTATAATAATGTTATGATTTGGTTCAAATATGCCTTTGAAGAGACTAGGGTATTTTATTAAAAATGAATAATAAAGTTATTTATTTCTGCAGCAGTCTTGTTATTATTGCCTATTCTCATAATTCCGTTCACCGGGTATTTGGAATTACCGAAATCCAATGTTTACCAGAATCTACCGGAATCCAATATTAATTACTGAAATCCAACTATATAGTTTACCATGATTTGTGTAAATTTAGACATATACAGTGTTAAATAATATATAAACAGACAAAATGGCCAAGTTTGGAAGAATTTTTTGGAATAATAACGATTTTGTTAATGTTTTTTTACAATTTATGAATTTACCAAAATCCAATATTAATTACTGAAATCCAACTATATTATCAAGTTTACCATGATTTGTGTAAATGTAGACATATACACTGTTAAGTAATATATAAACAGATAATATGTCCAAGTTTGGAAGAATTTTTTGGAATAATAACGATTTGATTAACCTTTTTGTAATTTTCATAGGTGGAGTTACTTCCCTTGCTCTGTGACAGGTATATAGAAATACGGGGAAACACAGTGAAACATTACTTTTAGTCTGGGCAGATAAGGAATGAGGGCAAATAGAGATAAAATATAACAAGACATGTTTTATACTTGCACTGATTTATTCCACAATTAAGTAATCAATTCAATGTAATAAAAGCTTGCCCGCTCTCTCTCTCTCTCACTAAACAGCATAAACTATATAAAAACACAATGTATATCCAAATATCAACTTATTAAACTATACAATTTGAAGAATCAACCATATATCTGCCACGCAATACGAAAAATGTGTCCTCAGACATATGTGGACAGCGAAGGCCCAGATGGCAGACTGCGCTGATGTACAGCCTGATGGTCTTCACTGTCTGCTAACAGACTCATTGGATACTGCAAAATGTATGAATCGAGATCAAAGGCCTGGATGAGACTGCATGCAGGGCAACTGGAAGATGTCCCACAGGGCACACAATGTGGATGCGACATTCCTAAGACGTTGTTTGCCTGTTGGGGTGAATCTGTACATTTTGCGCATGTTCAAAGGCACTTTTTTAGCTTGGCGCCTGTGTCTTAAATTCAACAAATGCCATATGAAATAGAATAATAGTAAACAATATTTTAAAGCAGTAAACTCAACTCCAGAAATAAAATAATTAATGCAACTTTTAATGTATAAAAAAGCGAATGTCTATATAGAGAATTCTGAAATTGTAAACTTGATTGGTTTTTTAAAATATTTAAAATATATGTTAACCAAATTAGAAAATGGCACAAAAGTAAATTGATATCTGCATACATCTTATATAATTATATACAATAACTGAACTATATTAACCCATTTATAAAAGGACATAAGCAAATACTATAGCTCCAGACCAAATCCCACGGAACACAGCTTCTGATCTAGGACTACACTATTTGAGTTCACCAGGCTTAAATAACTATCTACCAGACATAGTTATATAACGCACAGAATCTGTAACAACCCTCCCTACACCGGGATTGGCTAAACACTGTGTAAGGTTGTTACTGGTCAGTGCGTTATATGCGCACAAAAAAGGTGTAGACCAGGATCAAACCCTTTCTGGGAAAAATAAGAAATAACAAATTGTTGTCTGTTGAATTAGCCATGGGTAAGCTTATACAACTCTATTTAGTTTGTATGGGAGAGTTTTTAGTTTATATGCAATTCAAATAAAAAAAAAAAACAAAAACAACAACCCAGATCAGATGCTGTATTCTGTGTCATCTGCTGAATTAGCCCAGAAAGTGATAAAGGTTAAGTTTG
This sequence comes from Anodontia alba, assembly GCA_964016985.1. Classification (NCBI taxonomy): domain Eukaryota; kingdom Metazoa; phylum Mollusca; class Bivalvia; order Lucinida; family Lucinidae; genus Anodontia; species Anodontia alba. The sequence goes on from OZ024828.1 coordinate 43,462,153, forward strand.
GACAAATCCATTTAAATGAAGTATTTGTGGGAGAGTTTTTACAGTCGTTGGGCTAAAAATAGGGCTGTCATTGATTGAAACATTTTCATATCGCTATGTCGATAGTTAATATCGTGATATATCAATATATCGAATCATTAATGTTTACTAGTTAAAAAAAGGTTTCTGTCGTGTTGAAATCCAAAAATTATGTTATGTAAATTTAATTTTAAGATGTGAACTGAAGGTTTTGAGCCTCAAAAGTTTTCTCATATTTTTTACATCTATATTCATTTATCACAGTAATGGTATCACAAATAATGTATTATGTGTTTGTATACTATGATATTCCTGAAGACGCTAGGTAAATTACTGTTGTTTTTATGTAGAGCATTATATCTGAGAACAGTATATTACTGACACAGCTTTATTATTCCAGTCTGTTTGACTGTAATCTATGTTTTTTAGTTGATATATATGATCCGTAAGCAACTGTGAACTGCCAAGCTAACACAGTGTTCAAATGTAATATCAACAGGAATATAATTATGCAGTCTACTTAGGTTAATAAGAACACATTAGATTTCAATTATATATTCCTGGATGTCCAAATAAACAAGCCTGCCATCTTATTACTTTTTTCAGTTTTATGGTATCAAACTTTATATCTACATTGAAATAATTTCTGATGTTAACATATCGATATTTCTACATTGTGTATCGATACAGTATCGATGGGTAAAAAATATTGATTTATCGATATCGCGATAATCAATGACAGCCCTACTGATTTGCAGGCAATTATATGCAAAACAAAACCAATACTATGCGTTATATTTTGACATTTCATGCTTGATATCCTCTCCAGTGGAGACAATTTGGAGGAAAAATCAAAGCTTTATTAATTGGAAAAATATAAAAAATATTTCGCTGTGTTCCCATCCCCATCCCTCCCCCCCCCCCCCCCCAACCCCCCCCTTATTTCTATGTACCCGTCACAGAGCTAAGCTACGAAGGGAAGTAACTCCACCTATGAAAATTATAAAAATGTTAATCAAATCATTATTATTCCAAAACATTCTTCCAAACTTGGACATATTATCTGTTTATATATTATTTAACACTGTATATGTCTAAAATTTACACAAATCATGGTAAACTTGGTAATGTAGTTAGATTTCGGTAATTAATATTGGATTTTGGTAGATTCCGAAATTGTAAAAAACGTTAATAGAATTGTTATTATTCCAAAAAATTCTTCTAAACTTGGCCATTTTGTCTGTATATATATTATTTAATAGTGTAGTTGGATTTCAGTAATTAATATTGGATTCCGATAGATTCCGGTAAATACTGGATTTCGGTATTCCCAAATACCGCCGTTCACCCCCATAACTCCGTTCACTCTCTCCTTCGAATAAATATGAAACAAATCTTTCTTAAATTTATGCCACATTAAAACTAATAAGAAATAACTAACATTACAGCTGATTTTGAAGAAATTCAGTTTTCGCTTACAATTTTATGCATAAAAATCAAAATTTGCCACAAAATGCTAAATATTTAGGGAGTACCCCCAAAAAATCACTAACCAGTGACATGCATGGGAATGAATATAAATAGTATCAACAATTTATAACAGCTATAGTCTCAATTAAATGCTGATTATATATAATATGCATAGGATGAATCTGGTTGCCTGTGATAATCAAAGAAACGTGAATGAACAGAGTTATGTCGGCCTGGTTAGCTCAGTTGTTAGAGCACCTGACTGCAAGCAGGGGGTTGCGGGTTCGAGTCCTGCATCTTGCACACTTTTTCCTCCTTAAATTACTTTAATGGCGCCCAACGTGAATAACCCATGGAGTGGGTGTTGATAAGTGCAGGTAGAGGCTAGAGACTGATAGTATGTTCAGTTGATGCCTGGCACTTAAAAGTTAAAGCGGGGAGGAGTGTGCTGATTGGCAGACTGTCACCCTGGTTAGCTCGGTAGAGCACATGACTTGCAAGCAGGGGGTTGTGGGGTCGGGCACACTTTTTCTTCCTTAGTTTACTTTACTTAAGTAATCGTCTAAGAGATGTTCAAATTTACATTGACATTTACGTCCATACTTCTCTTGGAGGTCATTACTTGGGTACCAAATTTAGTATGCTACTAGATATAGTGAACAAACTTTGAGACTGGTGTACAAGTTTAAAAGTGAATTTTATTTTTGTGGGTTTTATCAATGTTTAAACTCCGGCAAATACTAGAAAGAGGGTTTTGAATTATAAGAAGATAGATAGATAAATCACTCAAACTGTATAAAGCCCAAAGTTTGTGTAATCAGGGGTCAAGCTGGCTCAGAAATTTAGGGAGAAGTGACTTCTCCCTCCAGACAAAACAGGGAGGTTTTATAGGATGAGGGAGAAGTCAAGACTTGGTTAACCTATATCACCTTACTGAAACCATGACATTTAAGGACACTTGACTTGCTTTACCACATTGTCTTGGGAATTAACAAAAAACGAAACAATTTTTTACTGAAGACCTGTTCATTCTTACTTCTAAACAAATTAAATGATTCACAGAAACACAGACATGAGTAGGGCAAATGCATCATATCTGGAGGGAACAAGACAATTCATCGACAAGACAACTCATCGACACGGTTTTTGGAGACAATTCACCGACACAATTGAAGACAACTCATCGACACTTTTTGAAGACAATTCACCGACACATTATTATGTTGAAATTATACCCAAGCTGATAAAATGAAGACAATATTTTGAAAATAAATTGATTTATTATCACGTTTATGATCAAAATAACGAACTTAGGACATTAATTCAATATTTTTTGGCTTATTGATGACAATTAAGAGACCATTTTAACCGCATAGGATGGCTGGCATAAATAAACTTACGCATTTTATTTTAAAAGCATGATTTAAAGGAAAATATACGTATAGGCTCAGACCCATCAATATGGGTCCGAGGTATAGGGAACTTGGTAAAATATTATTCAAAACTTTCTTAATTAAAATAAAGAAGATAGAAAGTGAAGCTGGATATTCGTTTATATGAGTTATGTTTTCATTTATTTCCTAAATTTTTGTTCAAATTGTGATAATAATAGGAATTTGACTGTTAATCATTAATACATTAGTGTCATGTAGCAGAGTTGATGAGCTTGTACATGCGCATCAGTTGATTAGATACTTGACTGACATGACTACCTCGATGTTGATGAGCTTGTACAAGTCGTATTATCAATATTGCAGTTCCATAGCAATCAACATCCTAAAAGCTACATGTTAGCCTCAGTGGGACTTTCAGACAGCTCCCTGACAGTCAAAGTGTGCGACATCAACATGATCAAGTCATCAAGTCAACTTCCTATTCCGGTCTTACTGCACAGAGGTGGCGCTGAGCGCGCATCCTCAGCAGCTGCGTCGTAAATGATGCAGAACATCAGTCATGACTAAAATTAAAAACCTTTCCGCATTCTTAGCCTGACGGGCAGAACAGGTGGGCTAGTCATTCACAGGTATGATCAATCAAATACTATGTACCACTTATCCATAATCACCCTTATTTACCTATGATTGCCAATTACCTTCAAACAAATGTGTCGATGAATTGTCTTCAAAAAGTGTCGATGAGTTGTCTTCAATTGTGTCGGTGAATTGTCTCCAAAAACCGTGTCGATGAGTTGTCTTGTCGATGAATTGTCTCGATTCCTATCTGGACCCATATCTTTTTGGAAAACGATCTTCTCAAAACATCAAGATCTGTGGCTTGATAAGCTATAAACACAGGGGCCTGTATCGTCTTTTTTTTTAGATTTTAGGGGCCTAGTATATCTATATTAAAAGACTATACAATTAGGCATCTAAAACCTTCGAAAATAGTATGATACAGGTCCCTGTGGCTATAAACATAATGATAAAAAGAAATTTGTTAACTAAAATGTCTTTCAACTTTTAAACTTAATTTTTAGCATTTTTAATGCTGTTTCTGACCCATTTTCAGCTCCTAAATGGTTCATTTATGAAAAAAAATGGAAATCCACGAAAACTAATGACATTGACGAAAACGATCTTTTGGTCACTTAGTAGGCCAACAGTTTTCCTCCAGTACTTGTTACACCACATCAGACTTTTATTCTAATTTCTGATACATCTAACAACTTTTTTTCAAAGGAATTTTACCTTTGTATGTTTGCTCAATTTTTACTGGATTTCTCCTAACAAAAAGATCGTTTTGCACAAGAACTAGCTTTTTCAAAAATTGCATAAATCGAGGGCGAAATTTTTGTTGCCCTCAGGGCTTCCCAGGGCGACAGAGCCCTCAGGGGTGACTATTTCGCCCCAGTCGCCCTGTAGCCTGACCCCTGGTGTTTATGTCAAGTTTGTGATTTTCGCCAAAGTTTACACATTGATAAATTCCACAAAAATAATGATGTACTAGCTGGTAATCAAAATGTTACAAATGGTGCTGAAAGTGTTTATTTTTGCATAAACAAACATAAATAGCCATTTTTATCATATACATGTATTTAAATCATACTGATACCTTATTTAGTACATGGCATCTGTATAAAGCCACCTTTAACATTATGGTGGTGGGAAACAAGGTCAATATAAGTACAGTTTTGATTTTGGGTTTTTAGCTCTCCTGAGCACGAAGTGCTCATGGTGAGCTATTGTGGTCAGTCAATGTCCATCGTCCGTCGTGTGGCATCAACAACTCCTCCTACACCACTGGGCCAATTGACTAGATACTTGGTAGGAAGCATTGGGGTGATTTGTAGATCAAAAAAAGCTAAAATCGTTCCATTCGGAAATCCAAGATGGCTACCATGGTGGCCATTTTGAAAATCTATTTTTCGCTTCTTCTCCTGAACAGAAATGCCAGTTAACTCCAAACTTGGTTGGGAGTATCGTGGTTTGTAGATCAAAAATAGCTGAAATCATGTTGATCGGAAATCCAAGATGGCCGCCAAGGCGACCATCTTGAAAATCTATTTTTTGCATCTTCTCCTAAACTCAAAAGCTAATTGACTCCAAACTTGGTAGGAAGCATTGGGGTGACTTATAGATCAAAAATAGCTAAAATCGTTCTGATAAGAAATCCAAGATAGCCGCCAAGGCAGCCATCATAAAATTCTATTTTTCGCTTCTCCTGAACTGAAAGGCCTATTGACTTTAAACTAGGTAGGAAGCATCGGGGTGACTTGTAGATCAACAATAGCTAAAATCGTCCCTATTTGAAATCCAAGATGGCCGCCATGGCCGCCATCTTGTTTTATATATACTTATATACCTTTAAAAACCTTTTTTTGTCTGAAACCAGAAGGCCTTGGCCTTTGATATTTGGTTACATAGTTTCATCTAGTTCACATGCCTATTCAACAATAAGGCACCCTACTGCTAAGGCTTCTGTCCAGCACCCCCAGCCTGTCATCCGAAAACATTCATTTTCAACAAATTTTAAACATACATAGTCCTATGAAGAGAAATCATACTCTTTTAGAATATACATGTACTAGAGACAATGACACTCAGGTGAGCAAATTAGGGCCCTCTGGGCCCTCTTGTTTCTTTTTAATGTCCAATTATATTGATTGATGGTTTTTAAACATCAGCTGTTATTCTACATGTATCAGTAGCCCATTTGCATATTATCAGTGGGCTGGCATACCAAAATTCTGTACCTGCAGACTTAGCCTTTTTTAGCCTTCATCACTCTCTTGGCTAATTCAGTAGACAACAAATTGGTAACATACATGGAATGTCAAATCCTGTTTTCTGTGAAAAATAAGAAAACTGCTTCAGTATGTCATCTGCTGAAAATTTTACCTAGATTGCTAAGCGTCAAATAGAGGCAGTGGCACTGGCTGGGTGTGTGCCCCACTGGGCACTTTGTCTAGTTGATAAGACTGATGCTACTTGTATAGCTTCTGAGAAAACATTGAATTCTTATCGTATGTCTGCTTATTCTTGTCTGCCGTCATCATAAGTACTGTAACCTGTTTATGTAACTTAGTTTTTCCAAAACACCACACCACTGTATCATTTATTCTATTTCTTGATTTAATAGAGCTAGTTGGGGATGGTCGGGTGGTGCGAAGGTGTCGTGTATCTTAAGTCACCAAGGCGTCCAACTGATATTGGCTTACAGTTGGGCAAGGCCTGCTATCCTTGTAGCAGGTAGGGAAAGAGGGGGAATGTTTTTATTAGCTCACCTGAGCTATGCTCAGGATGAGCTGTAGTGATCACTTTTTGTCCGTCGTCTGTTAACACTTTCAAATGACAACTCCTCCAAAGCCATTGATGCGATTTGTACCTAATTTGGTAAAAATGTTGCTTTGGTAGGGGGATTTAAAAATAGCTAAAATTATGGTGATCTGGCTCTTGGTTTGGTTGCCATGGCAACAGAAAACTCCCATAGACTTATAATAGAAAAGTTATTAAATTGCATTTTCTGCGTAACCACTGAAGTAATGTGAACCATATTTGGCAGTTATGATCATCTGATGATTGTCTGCTCAGTTTTTATGTTTTAAGACCAGTGGCCATTTTGTTTGGTTACCATGGCAACATTCAATTTTGAAAAAGGAATTTTTTAAATGACAACTCCTTCAAAACCACTGAAGCAGTATGACTAATTTGGTACAAATGTTGCTTGGATAAGGGCTATTCAAAATAGCGAAAATTATGGTGATCTGCCTCTTGGTTTGGTTGCCATGGCAACAGAAAGCTCCCATAGATTTATAATCGGAAAACAGTTCAATTGCATTTTCTCCATAACCACTGAAGTGATGTGAACCATATTTGGCAGTTATGATCATCTGATGATTGTCTATCCAGTTTATGTGTTTGATGACCAGTGGCCATTTTGTTTGGTTGCCATGGCAACATTAAATTTCAAAAAAGGATTTTTTTTAAATGACATCTCCTTCAAAACCTTTGAAATAGTATGACTAATTTGGTTCAGATGTTGCTTGGGTAAGGGCTATTCAAAATAGCTAAAATTATGGTGATCTGCCTCTTGGTTTGGTTGCCATGGCAACAGAAAGCTCCAACAGACTTATAATAGGAAAATGGTTAAATTGCACTTTCTCCATAACAAGTGAAGTGATTTTAGCCATATTTGGCAGTTATGATTATCTGATGATTGTCTACCCAGTTTATATGAATAGAATAGAATAGAATATGGTTTATTTCAGAAATCCAAAAGGCTTTTAAGCCCATGAGGATACAAAACATCATCATCATACGTGATGGCAACTGACAGTGCAAATCAATATAAAATTAACTATTTAAATTGCAAATCTCGATCACATTTATCCCTACCAATCAGCCTTTCTTTCTTTCTGTCTGTCTTTCTTTCTTTCTTTCTTTCTTTCAACGATATAAGTAGAATGTTTTGTTGTGGAGAAGGTGGATAATTATAAAAACAAACTTATGAAAAATAGCTTCAGATATTGAGCTAGTGGAAAGTAGACAGCGAACCAAGCCAAATGCACAAGCCAGCAGTCGGCTTGACTTATCCCTGTAGGTTCTGCTGATACAGGGAACATGTGGTGGACCCGATGTCCAAACAACATGTCCCTGTATTCCACTTACATAGCATGTACAAAATCCGTCCAGAGCAGCTCGACCCAATCCACCATCCCCAGCCCATCTTCCTTCAAATTCTTTTTTAACTATACATATATTTGTAGACTATTCAACGCACACTACTCTCATATATATAGTCATCGTACCTTTTATTAGCTCACCTGAGCACGAAGTGCTCATGGTGAGCTATTGTGGTCAGTCAATGCCCGTCGTCCGTCGTGCGTCGTGCGGCGTCAACAATTGCTTTAAAAGCCTACTCCTCCTACACCCCTTGTAGATCAAAAATAGCTAAAATCGTTCCGATCGGAAATCCAAGTTGGCCGCCATGACCGCCATCTTGAAAATCTATTTTTCGCTTCTTCTCCTGAACAGAAAGGCCAATTGACTCCAAATTTGCTAGGAAGCATCAGGGTGACTTGTAGATCAAAAATAGCTAAAATCGTGCCGATCGGAAATCAAAGGGGGGTGGTCGGGTGGTGCGAAGGTGCTGTGTATCTTACATCACTGGGGCGTCCAACTGATATTGGCTTACAGTTGGGCAAGGCCTGCTATCCTTGTAGTGGGTAAGGGTAGAGGGGGAATGTTTTTATTTCTTCTGTTTCTTCACTTTCATTCCTGTTCCTCTTTCTTCCCTGTCCCTCTCTTTCATCTCCTCTACTCTCTCTTCTATCTCTTTTCTCCCTTTCTCTGGGAGACGACACAAAATGACCCTCAAGGGTTGACGTGTCGTTAAACCCCAACACAATCAATCAATCGGAAATCCAAGATGGCCGCCATGCCTGCCATCTTGAAAATCTATTTTTCGCATCTTCTCCTGAACCGAAAGGCCAGTTGACCCCAAACTTGCTAGGAAGCATCAGGGTGACTTGTAGATCAAAAGTAGATAAAATCATGCCGATCGGAAATCCAAGATGGCCGCCATGGCTGCCATCTTGAAAATCTATTTTTCGCTACTTCTGAACGGAAAGGCCAATTGACTCCAAACTTGCTAGGAAGCATCAGGGTGACTTGAAGATCAAAAGTAGCTAAAATCGTGCCGATCAGAAATCCAAGATGGCCGCCATGGCCACCATCTTGAAAATCTATTTTTCGCTACTTCTCCTGAACCGAAAGGCCAGTTGACTCCAAACTTGCTAGGAAGCATCAGGGTGACTTGTAGATCAAAAATAGCTAAAGTCGTGCAGATCGGAAATCCAAGATGGCATGGCAGCCATCTTGAAAATCTGTTTTTTGCTTCTTCTCCTGAACCAAAAGGCCAGTTGACTCCAAACATGCTAGGAAGCATCAGGGTGACTTGTAGATCAAAAGTAGCTAAAATCGTGCTGATCGGAAATCCTAGATGGCCGCCATCTTGAAAATCTATTTTTCGCTTCTTCTCCTGAACCGAAAGGCCAGTTGACTCCAAACGTGCTAGGAAGCATCAGGGTGACTTGTAGATCAAAAGTAGCTAAAATCGTGCTGATCGGAAATCTTAGATGGCCGCCATGGCCGCCATCTTGAAAATCTATTTTTCGCTTCTTCTCCTGAACGGAAAGGCCAATTGACTCCAAACTTGCTAGGAAGCATCAGGGTGACTTGTAGATCAAAAATAGCTAAAGTCATGCCGATCAGAAATCCAAGATGGCCGCCATGGCAGCCATCTTGAAAATCTATTTTTCGCTTCTACTCCAAAACCCAAAAGCCAATTGACTCCAAACTTGGTAGGTAGCATTGGGGTGACTTATAGATCAAAAATAGCTAAAGATGGCCTATCGGAAATCCAAGATGGCCGCCATGGCGGCCATCTTGAAAATCTATTTTTCGCTTCTTCTCCTGAACTGAAAGGCCATTTGACTCCAAACTTGCTAGGAAGCATCAGGGTGGCTTGTAGATCAAAAATAGCTAAAATCGTGCCGATCGAAAATCTAGGATGGGCGCCATGGCAGCCATCTTGAAAATCTATTTTTCGCTTCTTCTCCTGAACTGAAAGGCCAGTTGACTCGAAACTTGGTAGGAAGCATTTGGGTGACTTGTACATCAAAAATAGCTAAAATCATGCCGATCTATATTTAGCTTCTTCTCCTGCACCGAAAGGCCAATTGACTCCAAACTTGGTAGGAGACATTGGGGTGACTTGTAGATCAAAAATAGCTAAAATCGTGCCAATCGGATATCCGAGATGGCCGCCGTGGCAGCCATCTTGAAAAATTGTTCGCTTCTTCTCCTGAACCAAAAGGCCAGTTTACTTGAAACTTGACAGGAAGCATTGGGGTGACTCGTAGATCAAAAATAGCTAAAATCGTGCTGATAGTAAATCCAAGCTGGCGGCCATTTAGAGTTTGTTCAAATGATCACGCTCCACTGACTGGCATGCCATATATATTCTTCAAAATTAAGAACTGCTTAAATAATGATCTTTTCATTAGTTGCGATGACAGGGTTGGAAAAATGTTGCATAACATCTGCATATCTGCAGTGGCTATGTTACTCAGGTGAGCGACCTGTGGCCCGTGGGCCTCTTGTTTATTTATTTATTTAGTTGTTTTTTTCCCTGGTCACACGCACAAAAAAAAGAATGCATTAAAAATATTAGCTGAGTGCATGGGCTGTCTGGCACATTATATGGCCTATCCACACCAGCATGCCACTATGTCAGGCCATGCACCCCGTGCCAATAAATCAGCATTATTTTATTATTCTTATTATACCCCCGACATATGAAGTATGTGGGGGTAAATAGTTTTTGCTTTTCCGTTCGTCCATTCGTTCATTTGTTCATTCGTCTTTCTGTCACACAGGGTCAACGTTTTTGCGTTAAAGTTTATAAGACCTCATATTTTGAAGACTCTTTGATGGATTTCATTCATATTTGGCCTGATGGTAGATATAGGTGTAAAGTTTTTATCTGCACCATCCCCACCCCAGGGGTGACCTTGGGGTCAAGGTCACGGACTTGGAATTTTCATAAAAAAAGTCAAAATTTTTTGTGCTTAGGTTTATATAGCTATATCATCAAGACTCTTTGAGAAATTTCATTTATATTTTACATGTTGGTAGATATAGGTCTAGAGTCTTACTCAGCACACTCCACCGCGGATATGACCGAGGTCAAGGTCACAGATTTAAAATTTTCATATAAAAGTAAAACTTTTTGCGTTTAAGTTTATATAGCCATATCATCAAGACCTTTTGTTGAATTTCATTATCCCCTAATTGAAAGGTTTAGGGGATATAGCTTTCAGCAAGGAATCTGTTCGACTGTCCACCCGTAGAAGCATTATTCATTCATACTTAAGTTTTGTCATAGGGTCAAAGTTTTACGTTAAAGTTTATAAGACCTTATATTATGAAGACCCTTTGATGGATCTCATTCATATTTGGCCTGATGGTAGATATAGGTCTAAAGTTTTTATCAGCACTGACCCTATCCCAGGGATAATTTTGGGGTCAAGGTCACGGATTTAGAATTTTCATAAAAAAAGTCAAAATTTTTGTGTTTAAGTTTATATAGCTATGCCATCAAGACCCTTTGAGGAATTTCATTTCTATTTTACATGTTGGTAGATATAGGTCTAGAGTTTTACTCAGCTTGATCCCCATCCCGGAGTATGACCTTGAGGTCAAGGTCACAGACTTAGAATTTTCATATAAAAGTAAAAATTTTTGCATCTAAGTTTATATAGCTATATCATCAAGACCTTTTGTTGAATTTCGTTATCCTCCTACTGATAGGTTTTGGGATATCTGTCCATCCATCCGTCTGTCTGTCCATAAATGCATAATTGTGCACCCCATAACTCCTATACCTTTAGAGCTATTTTCAAGAAACTCTGTCAGGTTGTGGAGGGCATTTGGTAGGGGTGTCAGCTACAAGAATGACAACTCTAACTGACTTGGTCCATGAATTAACTCCCCTAGTCTCCAAAAATTGTCAAAATTTTGTGCGAACCATAACTTTAAAACATTATAAGATATTTTCATGACACTTCACCAATATGAAGAGGACATTGAGTAGGCATATCACATTCAAGAATGACAACTCTTAAACTTACTCCATTCTGCAGTTTTCTCCCTTGGTTATTTAAATCTTGTGTGGGCAATAACTCTAGCAATTCTTTAAGATATTTTTGTGATACTTTACCGATATGTAGAGGACATTGAGTAGGTATGTCACGTTAAAATTTTCATTAAAATTTATATAGCTATATTATGAAGACCCTTTCGTTGGTTTCATTAATATTAATCATGATGGTATATATAGGTCTAAAGTTTTTCTCCACACCATCCCCAAGGTGGGGCATGGCTTTTAAGTCAAGGTCACAGACTTTTCATACAAATGTCATTTTTGCTCATATTATAAAGACTGATTGATTTCATTGGTATATGGTGATGGTTATAGGGCTTAAGTTTTATTTAGCTCAATCCCTGCATATGTGCCTGACCTTTGAGGTCAAGGTTAAGGGCTTCACATTATGTGTGATTAAATTCTTTCAATGATATAACATATAGCATACAACTGCCATCTCCAGTCAAAGCTACATACTTTGTGCTCTTTAAAAAGTGGCGGTAGCTCTGGTCAGGGGTATACGTGCCCCACTGGGCACTTTGTCTAGTTTTTTTTTTTTTTTTTTTTTTTTATCATTATTATTTTAAATATTTAAATGAATTTATCGCGTTTTAGCATATCCACAGACGCATACCATAGCTCACAAGAACTGCAAATAAATAAATGCCCAGACATATAAATACTTTTAAACAATTAGAAACACACTTCCAGATTGGATGACTTTAGAAACACACTTCCAGATTGGATGTCCCTTTCCTCAGAAAAAAATGTAAAGACATGTATTTACGCGTCTTTACATGTAGTGCCAGATGATGCGGAGTTTTTGCCCCTCCATTTAGGGGCTTTTACGTGTTAGTACATAAAAAACAAAAAGGAGAGAACAACTGATGAGAAGAGACTTGACATGTAAAATTTTACATGTAATTACATGTTTTTCCGTGTAATGATATGTAATTACATGTTAATTTTCCATGAACAGGTTTTTTTTGATGCATTAATACATGCAGTCAAGATCACAAATTTTCAGATTTACATGTCAAATTCTACATGTAAAATTCAACATGTAAATCTAGGAACACAATTTGGTGATTAAAGTTTACATGTATAATTTTACACGTAAAATTTTATGCGTAAAATTCTACACGTAAAATTTTATGCATAAAATTCTACACTTAAAATTTTACGCATAAAATTCTACACATAAAATTCTACATGTAATAAAACTCTACATGTGTAAATGGGAAATTCATAGTAATATCAGATGTAATTGTGATACTTTTAGGTCACCTGAGCAAGAAGTGCTTACGGTGAGCTTTTGGGATATACCATGATGTCCCTCATATGTTGGGACATCCAATCAAAAAATTCTGTCCATCTGTCGTTCAACAATTGCTTGCATATACACTCTAGAGGGCTCAGTTTTGATCCAATCTAAATGCAACCTTTTCAGAATGTTCATCTGCATGAAATCTAGGCCAAGTTTGAATCTCGGTTACTGGTATGTCAGGTTGGAAACTAGGTCACAAGGTCAAATCTTAGAAAAATCTTGTGTACATAATAGAGGTTTCATTTTCCATTTAATCTTTGTGAAACTTTGTTTGAATGTTTGCTTGAAGACTATATATGTTTAGTTAAAATATGGGTCATGTGGCTTTGAAAACTAAGTTACTAGATCAAATAATTGAAAAAACCTTGTGTACACAATAGGAGCTTCATTTTTTCAAGAATGTTCGCAAAAGTTTGTCAGAACATTTGTTTTGACAGTGTTTAGGCCAAGTTCAAATATGGGTCACTTCCGGTACAAAACTAGGTCAGTAGGTGTAATCTAAGAAAAACCTTGTGCACACACTAGAGGCTTCATTGAATATTTTTGAAACTTCATTCAAATGTTTCTAAGAACAATATCTAGAACAAGGTCTGATACAGGTAATGTTGGTTCAAAGACTAGGTCACTAGGTCAAATCATTGAAAAACTTTGTGTACACAATAGAGGCTTCATTTTACAGTAGATCTTCATGAAACTTTGTGATAAAATTTGTTTTGACAATAACTAGGTCAAGTTCCAAACTGAATCATGTCAGGTCAAAGACTAGGTCAAAATGGGGGTGGTCGGGTGGTGCGAAGGTGCTGTGTATCTTACATCACTGGGGCGTCCAACTGATATTGGCTTACAGTTGGGCAAGACCTGCTATCCTTGTAGTGGGTAAGGGTAGAGGGGGAATGTTTTTATTTCTTCTGTTTCTTCACTTTCTTTCCTGTTCCTCTTTCTTCCCTGTCCCTCTCTTTCATCTCCTCTACTCTCTCTTCTATCTCTTTTCTCCCTTTCTCTGGGAGACGACACAAAATGACCCTCAAGGGTTGACGTGTCGTTAAAACCCAACACAATCAATCAATCAAAAGACTAGGTCAAATCTTTGAAAAAAAAAATGTGTGCATAACAGGGTGCCCTCATCCAGATCTACATGTACATTATTTGCTCAGACCTATTTTTTTGACATTTTTGGTATCCAGTTTTTAAGAGGTAATCAAAATAAATTAACTAAAAGCCACAGACCTGGAATAAATAATCTTTTTTTTTTTTTCAAGCAGTTAATAAGCAGTATTAAAAATGTTAATTTTTTCAACTGAAAACATGACATATATCAGACACCAAGGAGTAGAATAATTTTGAATGAAATTCAAAGGAAAACTGATCTACCCCCCCCCCACTACATGTACATTAGAAACTACCACAAGAGCTTAGCTGCCTTTTGGTGCCAGTTTATAATGCATCAAAATGGAATATTGAGAAAGTATTAAAATAACTCGCATTTTTTTTCTATAAGCTATCTTCCTGTGTTCAAATATTTTATAGCAAAATGTTTTTAAAAGAACAGCATTTTATAATCCAGTGCTCCATGTGACTTCATGCTTTGAGACTGAATATACTAAAGTTTAAAACTGACCAATCAGACAACAGTATCTTGTACACAAAAACTCAAAAGTTCTTATTTTTACGCATTTTTATGTATTGAAAATTACCAACTCTAGAGCTGGCTTCTTTTACAGACTGTTTTTGATAAAGTTATATAAATGCCATATTTTGCCAGGTTATTTTTTTCTAAGTCCACAAATGACACGTAAATACATGTAAAATTTTATGCATTTTGCCATGCCTGTACAGGATTATCATGGCTTTACATGTCATTACGTGGTTTTACGTGTAGAAGTAGTAAATCTACATGTAATGCCATGCTGTTTTACATGTAATTACATGTAAACTATATTTTAACCCATCATTCTGAGGGAAGGGAAACATCTCTTTACGTAGAAACATGAATGTTCTAAAACTATAACCTGAAGACATGAATTGACCAACAAGTGATGTGGCCTATCCGCACCAGCATGCCATTATGTCAGTCCATGTACCCCATAAATCAGAAATTGTATCATGTATTAATATATCAATGTTATAAACAAATAAACATATTAGTTTATTTATTTATTTCACTTCATTTCATGATATGATATATATCGATATATACATGTATCCTTTGAGTTAATTTGTGATATGAAGAGAACATATAAATATAAATAAATATATGTTTTATGACCAGTGGTCATTTTAATTGGTTGCCTTGGCAACATTCAATTTCGAAAAAGGACTTTTTAAATGACAACTTCAAAACCACTGAAGCAGTATGACTCTAATTTGGTACAAAAGTTGCTTGGGTAAGGGCAATTCAAAATAGCTATAATTATGGTGGTCTGCCTCTTGGTTTGGTTGCCATGGCAACAGAAAGCTCTCATTGACTTATAATGGGAAATGGTTAAATTGCATTGTTATGCCCCGCCACAAAAAAATGGCAAGTGTATTATGTTATGTGAGTGCCGTCCATCTGTCCAGGTGAACATCCAAGGTTTAGAGGCTATTTTTGGGCTAATGAGGTATTTTGAGGTTTATTCCATTTAAAATGCATTAGCTAGGCCCTAAACCAAAAAATAATAATTTGAAGAAGAGGAATGTGTAAAAAACACATTCTTCTTCAAAACCAAGAACTGCTTAAATGATGATCCTTTCATTAGTTGCAATTACAGAATTGAAAAAAATGTTGCATAACAAATGCATATCTGCCGTGGCAATTTCACTCAGGTGAGCAAGCTGTTGCCCATGGGCCACTTTTATTCCTGTTCCTCTTTCTTCCCTGTCCCTCTCTTTCATTTCTACTGTCTCTTCTATCTCTTTTCCCCCTTTCTCTGGGAGACGACATAAAATGACCCACAATGGTTGACATGTCTTTTAACACCAACACAGTCAATCAATCAATAGAGCTAGTCCACCTAAGTCCATACACATAATTATGTTTGGTTCTTATGAAAACCATAATAATTATTTTACAACATGATAAGTGATGTTCCAAGTGTTACGATTGCTTTTAATACATTTTGCATTTTTAAAGTAACAATGTATAGGGTTGACTCGGTTGAGAAAGTAAAACAAAAGGTTTTTCCTCAAACCTTAGTCTTATGCGCAGAAGGCATAAGCACGCCTGGTAAACTATCACAGGTACCTCCGCAGAGGTACTGATTAAATGGTTGTGACAGATATCCGGAGCTGCCTGTGAAAAACTAGACATAAAAAGGTAGGTGTCCGTCTTTTTTGATAAAATACACAATAACCAGAGAGTTTACTGAAAATCAAAGAGTGCTATTCGACCCTTTACAGGCATAAAATTTTGTCACACATCATATCCCCCAGAACTTTCTATATTTACCAAAGATATGACCTTTGAAGTGGCTTCGAAGTCAGCCCGAAGTACTAGAAACAGAAAAAGATCGATCGTTTTTGGTTCTAATCTTGCATACAAATCTGTTTATCTGGCTTAGAGGACTAAGCCTGCCCAGTAAACGTGTGGTTAGGTAAACTGACCACGCTCGACATGACCCCATTGGGTTGACTGGGCTGTAAAACCTCAACACAAACAAACAATCTCGGTACACTGATGTAAAGTAAACCTGCTTGCCTGAATACAGATATCGATAAACTCCAAATAAGGCTGGATTCTTCAAAAAGCAGCTGGAGGTGCCTGTGACGTCGTGGAGGTGCCTGTGATGTAAAGAAATATAGTGAAAATCTGAAGAGTTATGCAGCTGCAAATAGTGATATAATTCTTCTCTAGATTACTGCCTGGAAAGAAACATTCATTCAGCGTCGCAATAAGCTATCATAATGTGTATGTCATGACCTAAACATTGAAAGTGACTATAAAAATTGGATAAATTTCTTGATTCAAAACAGTAAGTCAAAGTTTTTCTATACTTTCTTAGTTTTTATAAGGCAAATGACTGCTCATATAAGGTAGCAAACTTCAAGTTATTCGTCCATGCAGCAGTGATCTTTTGAAACCTTGTCGATTCTGAGAATATTCAACTATAAATAAAATTTATCCCCTGATACAGTTACACTTATTTAGGAAAATTAACCATGATAATGAACAAGTGTCATAACCTACAGGTCAAGCGACATAAAGTATGTCAATTAATACATTCTGTTAAAATTGACCGGATATGTCATGGTTCTGAAGTACAGACTCTGAATTATTAAAATGATACCTATTACACCCATGACACACAAAGGTACCCTTTACACCTTTTTTGAAAATCGTCAGATAACCTTTACATACTCTCCATGCTCTCTAGAGTTCAGTGATTGCTCTTCCTTCTGTTTCTAGAAATTGTTGCAGTCATATGAATTCTGTTTTGTATGTATATGTATACGACAAGCCAGTGTGACTGCGTTTGAGTTTTATGGCCCAGTCAACACTGTTAAGGTCTTGTGGAGCCAGTCAGTTAACCTTAGATAAATCAGTCTTTTCCTCGGCAGGCTTAGACCTCCAAAGGGTTAACCAGTACCTTGCACATACTTTCGCCAGTAACTGGAAACTGCCCGTCTCGAATGGGTAGAATTATCGTAGAAATGATTTCATGATCAATCTCATGATCAGTTTCCACAAAAGTTATGAGGCTGGGTTGGGATTCGAACACGCACCTCCCATGATCTGCAGTCAGAAGCGCAACCGACTGCGCTATGGAGCCTGGCCCAAGGTGACTGATAAACATTATGTGCCCACTTTGCCGGTGAGTCTCACACTAGTACCATAAGAGGCTACTGATTTGTGATCCAACACTATAAACCATTGGGCCAACGAGCTCCCTGGCCGAGGAAACAACAGGGCAGCAATACCGAATATGATACCACTGTATGAGCAGCAATGTTAGAAAACATACCTTCAGTTATGTGTGCCCAATGAAGATTCAGATCATCCTGTGCATTTGCTCAGTCTGATCAGAATCCTGACTGGGCGCATTTCAGATAGCCAAGGATGCAGATTTTTTTATGCGGACAATGAACACTGAACAGACTAGGCGGATGCGCAGACTGATTTGAGTCTATGCTGGGATCACATGTCAGAAGATATGTTTTCTGACATTGAGCCTCATATGTGCATTTTACCTGCTTTTTAAATTGCTTAAATATCTGTCGCCAAACAGCTTTCTGACACGCATGCGCCAATATCTACCGTTGGTAGGGATGCCATAGCATTCAGGCGCTTAAAAGATAATATAACAGGGATCAGCCAGGGAGCTCGATGACCTAACGGTTTATAGTGTTGGATCACGAATCAGTAGCCTCTGATAGCACTTAAGTGAGACTCATCTGCAATGATAACTCTGCCCAGGAGGCACATAACCTTTATACAATGTCGCATCAGTGTCGACGTAATGTCATGAGGTTGCACCAATGTTGATCCGATTGTCTCAATGCTGCGTACCCACTGGGTGATCATGTTAGAAATATTTGCCAGGTATGTGTTGATGGTCTGTGTGTTTCTTCAGGTACCCTGAAGCCCTGCATCAGTCACCTTGGGCCAGGCTCCATAGCACAGTTGGTAGGGCATCTGACTGCAGATCCAATGGATGCGAGTTCAAATCCCAACTTGGCCTCATAACTTTTGTAGAAATTGATCTTGAAATCATTTCTATGATAATTCTACCCATTCCGTGATTCGAGAAGGGCAGCTTCCAGTTACTAGCGAAAGTATGTACTGGTTAACCATTTGGAGGTCTAAGCCTGCCCAGGAAAAGACTGATTAGGTTAATGTACCAGCTCCACAAGACCTTAACAGTGTGTTGAATGGGCCATAAAACTCAAACTCAGTCACACTGGCTTGTCATATACATATACATACAAAACAGAATTCATATGACTGCAATAATTTCTAGAAACAGAAGGAAGTGCAATCACTTGAAATCTAGAAGAGCTTGGAGAGTATGTAACGGGTACCTGATGATTTTCAAAACAGGTGTAAAGGGTACCTTTATGTGTCAAGTTTCAACATCAAAACCTCCCAGCATTCAACCTTCACGCCTGGGAGTTATCAAGCAATAAGAGATAGAAAATTTTCGCAAACGTTGCAGATTTTTCTCGAAATCAAGACGAACATCAACTCAGAAAGTCTATGACGCGAAATGGACCTTATATACCCGTTGGTGTCATAGAAGGAATCCTGTAACAGTTTATCTTGTCCCCCGCAGTATCTTGTCCCTAGGGACAAGATACCATGTGGTATCTTGTCCGCATCTGGGTTATTTTGTCCTTGGGGATAAGACACCGCAGCTACGATATCTTGTCCCCGGGGACAAGATACTGTAGCTGCGGTATTTTAACTTCGTAATACATTAACCTATAGATAATGTGCTATTCTATTCTGTTATTCACCCCCTCCACAGAAAAAACGACCTTTCAGTCGTTATAAAGTCTTAATTCAGAAGGTCCCTTTAACAGTTACCTGTATGACGTAGTTCCTCCCGCTCAAATGATCACGTGTCAGTTTCTTTTCTGTGGACTTTGAATGTTCAAGGATTATTATTCTGTGTTAGAAAAAATTGATTAAAATTATTCTACACGGTTAAAATTTTTATATCCTTGACTTTCTCTGGTTCTATATTCACTCCTTCTACTATCTATGTACTTATTTTCGAAATATCGATCTTAGATTTCTTGTTTTCTCAATGTTAAATTTCTTCCTTTGTTTCCGCGTCAGTCAATGCATTTCGCCCGCGGCAACTGTGGCCATTTAAAAGCTAAATGGGATACACATTTATCTTGTCTAACTTGTAATTCTTGCACACGTATCTCTCCGTGTTATATTTGTAGTTCCTGGACAGAAAAAGTTTGGAACCTAGCAGAAAGAAGACGCCTTCATGCTACTAGAAAATCAGTTATGACGCAGAAGAGAAAACAGAAGAAATCAAAGAAATCCAAGAAGTCCCAGTCAGACATGTCTGACAACGGGACAGTTGTGGGAGCACCGCCCCTCATAGCTTTACTGCTCGGGGCAGGACCCATCAAGGTGGCAGCCTGGCGGACTTAGAGTCTGACCGGGCACTAAGCCCACCAGTCACCAGTCAACCAGTCACCAGTCAACCAGTCACCAGTCATCCAGTCACTGGGCAACTTATCTCCGTTCATCCAGTCACCGGTCATCCAGTCGCCAGTCAACCAGTCACCAGTCAACCAGTCACCAGTCAACCAGGCACCAGTCAACTAGGCTCCAGTCAACCAGGCATGGGTTTACAGTCATTCGCGTATGACCTACAAACACAAATTCCGCCTGGTTATATTCCTATAAATGTGCCTGTACAAAGCTACGCTCCGTCCATAAGTAGCCATATTTCACAGGGTAGTGTCCACAGACTATCCAATGTCTTTATTCCTGGTTACGAACGTTCTAATAGACTAGAACTTCCTAATCCAGCTTCTTCCTCTAGACAGATTATTCCACTCGAACCTGATTTTTCGCAGGTCTCAGATCCGAGTGTAATGATTGAGCCTCCAAATTCAAATGATTTATCTATCTCCAGACCTTCAAGGAAGGATCAGTCAAAAAGAGAGCATAAATCTAAAAAGAGAAGAAGACATCGATCGTCCTCTTCTTCTATCTCTACTTCCAGATCAGACTCTTTGAGTTCTTCTCAGCGAAAGAAAAATTCAAAGAGATCTAAGCACTCTCATAAAAAGAGAAGAAGACGATCGATGACGCCTTCTTCTTCATCAAATTCCTCCCAATCTCAACTTGACATTGGTAGATATACAAGGGCTCATAAATCTCCCCAGGTTGTTCAAATGCCAACTCCAATACAACCTGAGGAGACTAATTTTAGTCAAATCACTAATCAACCTATTAATTACGATCAGATTCAGCCGAATCTCACTCAACAGAATAAGGAGTCAGATTCGGAAACTGAATCCAAAGTCTGGTCATTTGATCGTGCGATTAACGAGGTCTTCCGGCTTCTTCCTCCTGAGTTATGCCCCAAAACTCAGCAGGATCAAGCTCCATTAAAACCTCTCTCTGGGATCGAACAATTAATGGAGTCTCGTTCCACTCCATTACTTGTCCTCCCACAATCCAAATTAGTACAAAATACAACAAAATATATTCAAAATAGACTAGAATCGGACAAATTTTCAAGAGATTGGATTTGCCCGCAAAGCTTGGTTTCGGCTCTTGCTCCGACTAAATTCTACAAGAGCCAAAACCAATATTTGCCAACTGATAATATCCCTCAATTAGAAGCGGATGCGTCGCTCCTAGACATTTCTAATAAAGGAAGAGCTTCTATTCCGCTCAAGAATCTAGAAGCATGGGAAAGGAAGGCTAGAAAACTAGTCGCTATTAATTCTCATGCTGATCTATTTTCTTCAGCTGCCTTCCTTTCATTACAACAGGAATCGATGTCGGTTGCGGCCCTTTCCAGACTTCTGGAGGCCGTAGCCAAATCGATTAAACATGCTACTGCCATGTCTACACTTTTAACTACTGAATTATTCCAAGCTAGGAGGGACGCAGCCCTAGCTTCGTCTAAACTACTACTCGACAATTCCACATACGAGTTAAGGAACGCTCCTATTAACTCAAAGTCCTTATTTGACGGCAGGATAAAAGAAATAGCTAAATCAAACTTCGAAGCTCAACAGCAAAGGTTTCTAGCTTCTACATCCATTCAGTCACAATCTCATTCTTATAAGCCTCCTTCGCAGAGCAGAGCTTTCAAGATACCTAAATATCCTGCTAAACAAACAACATCCAGACCTAAACCTACGCAGTCGTATAGGTCCAAAAAAATTTCTCAAAGCTCATCTTCTCACATTAAGAAAGATAATATCAAGAGGACTGGTAACATCCGTCAGTTCCCCTCCTCTAAACCTGCCTCTTCCTCCGCAAGATTATGAAGGCCCGCCCTTTCCACTGCCTGCTCTTCCGCTCGCGGACATTTCAGTGGGAGGACGATTGGCCCATTTTGCGGAAAAATGGGAGGAAATAACAGACAACAAATGGGTCCTCTCTATCGTACGAAACGGATTCAGGATACCATTCATCAAAATTCCTCCTTTGTCATCTGTTCCGATCAGAATGAGTCAATCCTCCTCCCCGTTTCTCAGAGAAGAGATCGAAAATCTTCTCAACAAACGGGCAGTGGAAAGGGTACAGAATCCGGAAACTCCCGGCTTTTATTCCCGGATATTCCTTGTGCCAAAAAAGAACGGAAAGTTTCGTTTAATATTAGACCTGTCTTTATTAAACCGTTACATAGAGAAACAAGCATTCAAAATGGAGACAGTCAAATCGGTAAGACAAGCGATGAGACTCAACGATTGGGCTGTCTCCATAGATTTAACAGATGCATATCTACATGTGCCGATACATCGTCAATCCAGGAAGTATCTTCGCTTCGTACACGAAGATCAAGTATATCACTTTTCGGCCCTACCGTTCGGAATGTCCCTAAGTCCGTTAATTTTCTCGAAACTGATGGACGTTATTGCAGCTTTTCTACGCCAACATGCCATATCAGTTTTTCCATACCTAGACGATTGGCTGATAAAAAATCTGATTCACAACCGTCTGATTACTCAGACAAAGATTTGCATTCAAACTATTCAAAGCCTAGGTTTTCTGCCAAATCTCAAGAAGTCAGACCTCTTTCCTGCTCAGAAATTCACCTTCATAGGTATGGAATTTCTGACGCAACAAAATTTAGTCAGGGTTCCAGCGGATCGTGTACAGAACCTAATTCTAACAATCAAGAAAATAATGTCAGCAAAACATGTATCGGCACGAATTTTCCTTTCTCTTTTGGGCAAACTCAGTGCTGCAGCAGACCTTGTTCTCCTGGGCAGACTGCACTTACGTCCTCTTCAGATGTGCCTGCTGTCAGTCTGGAAACCTCATATTTTTCCTCTCGATCACCCGATCTCGATAAACGGCATGATTCGATCTCACTTACAATGGTGGATAAACCCCATTCGATTCGAGACAGGGACTTCAATCCATCCTCCAGACCCCAAATTCTTCCTTTATACGGATGCCAGTCATTACGGATGGGGAGCTCATTTAGAGCCGACAACACTGTCCTTTCATGGTCGCTGGACAGAAAACCAATCCCAGCTCCATATCAATATGTTAGAAATGATGGCCATACGATTAGCACTGAAACAAGCCAAAACATTTATTCACCATTCTTGCATCATGATATCCACAGACAACACAACGGTGGTCTCATATATCAACAAACAGGGTGGCACTCATTCCCCCAATCTTTGCGTAGAAGTTTGCAAAATACTCAATTGGTGCCTGGAACAAGACATAGTTATCAGAGTACGTCACATCCCAGGCAAATTCAACATTCTTGCAGACCGCCTCTCAAGACTAGACAAACCTATCAAGACAGAATGGTCTCTGGATCAAACAGTTGCGAATTCAGTATTCCAGATGCTCAACTTCCCAAATGTGGATCTGTTTGCGACAAGATTCAACCACAGACTCCCATTATATGTCTCTCCAGTACAAGACTACAAAGCACTAGCGATAGATGCCCTGTCCATGGACTGGAATCATCTTCATGCATATGCTTTTCCTCCTTTTATTCTGATACCTGCTGTTCTAGAGAAAATCCGACAACATCAGTGCAGAATAGTTCTCATAGCTCCGTTCTGGCCACAGCAACAGTGGTTCTCAGAACTTCTTCTTCTATTAGTGTCAGCTCCGATTCGTCTGCCACTAATTCCAAGACTACTGACTCAATCCAAAGGAAGATTTGTACATCAAAACCTCCCAATTCTCGACCTTCACGCTTGGGAGTTATCAAACAATCAATCAGAGATAAGAAATTTTCACAAAACGTTGCAGATTTTGTCTCCAGATCAAGAAGAGCATCTACACAAAAAGTCTACGATGCAAAATGGACCATCTTCTCTAATTGGTGTCATACAAAAAAGGTTAATCCGATCTCGGCCCCTATTACAGTTATAGCCGATTTCTTAATCTTTCTTTTTTCGGAAAAGAAATGTCAGATTAGTACTATTAAAGGTTATAGATCTATGATCTCTAACACTTTAAAATTCAAAACTGGTAATAGAATCGGATCTAATCCAGTTTTATCTGAACTTATCAGATCCTTTGAACTTCAACAACCAGTACAAAGATCTCTTACACCTAAATGGGACTTATCATGGGTTTTATTATGTCTACAAAAACCACCTTTTGAACCTCTTGATAAGGCTTCTAAATTTCACGTTACTATTAAGACAGCCTTTCTCTTAGCTCTTGCCACTGCTAAAAGGTGTAGTGAAATACATGCTCTAGCTATGGATTCACAACATTTAAGATTTAATCAATCTGATGGTTCAGTTTCCTTGATTCTTAAATCTGGTTTTTTAGCAAAAAACCAGCTTCCTTCTGTTAAACCAGATCCTATTGTTGTTCCTAGTCTTGCTCGAATATGTAAATGGGAACATACTGACAGACTTCTTTGCCCCGTTAGGGCTCTGAAATTCTATCTCAAAATGACTAGCTCTTATCGCCAAAATAGAACTAGACTTTTTCTTCCTATTAAAGGCAATAAGGATATTTCTAAAAATACTATCTCGAGATGGATATCTTACACTGTTAAACTTGCCTATAGGAAACTCACTAAACGAGATATCTCTTTCCTTAAAATCAAAGCTCATGAAGTTAGAGCTCTTTCCTCTTCTTGGGCTTTCTTCGACAAAGTTCCTCTCAATGATATACTTCAAGCAGCGGTTTGGAATAGTTCATCAACTTTTGCCAAATTCTATCTCAGAGACATGTCTCAACAAGCACAGAATCTCCAAAGTTTGGGCCCCATTGTAGTGGCCCAAAAAGTGGTGGGGGGCCAACAGCAATCAGCTATGGATGTGTAGACAACGTCAACAGCCCCCCTAGACCTGATGCTATACTAGAGAGGTACTAATTATATCTTTATTATATATATATGTTAACCCTGAATAACTTTATCCTTGGTTAAAGGATCTTATTATTGCCTTAAGCACTAATTATGTCCTCATTATATATATATAAAAAATAAATCCTTTTATTAAGCCTTAATTCAGAAGTTGGGACTAACTTATTAGGAGAAATCCTCCCTCCTATTCTACAAATTCTAGCACATTATCTATAGGTTAATGTATTACGAAGTTAGAATGAAGTTTTTTAAAAGTAAAACATATTTTAACGAGTAATACTTAACCTATAGATAAGTATTTATCGTCCCACCTCCCTTCCCTCGCTCCTTTCTCCTAATTGTGTATTGTTTTACACATAAAAGAAACTGACACGTGATCATTTGAGCGGGAGGAACTACGTCATACAGGTAACTGTTAAAGGGACCTTCTGAATTAAGACTTTATAACGACTGAAAGGTCGTTTTTTCTGTGGAGGGGGTGAATAACAGAATAGAATAGCACATTATCTATAGGTTAAGTATTACTCGTTAAAATATGTTTTACTTTTAAAAAACTTCATTTTGTCTCCCCTCTTATTTCCTTTATGTATTTGAGTCTTTGCTGTTTTTTTTTTCAACTTCAGTACTCAATGTCCTTCACCTCCTGACATTGATATACAAATCATACCAGTTCCAGCATAACTTCTCATTTTGACTGTTGTCATCAGATGTTAACATACTTCAGAGACTTGATTGCATGTCTATCTTAAGAAAATAAAGGTACAAGTTTATACTATTCTTTTGCTTGACAGAAAGACCAAAAGGAATATATATGAAAAAATGTCTGAGAAGAGACATGGGCAAGTGTTTACTAGATACTATTACTGCCTCATGTTGTCCCCATTACCACCACACAACATTTGGTTAGGTTGCAACAATTTATAAGTTCAGGTTTAGTGCTGTCCAAGGTTTTCTGCTGATTTGGCCCGGTGACCTAGTTTTTGACCCCAAGTGACCCAGTTTTGAACTTGACCTAGAAATCATCAAGGTAAACATTTTGAGCAAAATTCATGATATTTACTTGTTGTTTTTTTTAGCTCGCCTGAGCAAAAGCTCAGGATCAGCTATTGTGATCACCCTCTGTCCGTCGTCCGTAGTCCATTATCCCTCGTCCCTCGTCAACAATTAGTTTGTTAACACTCTAGAGGTCACAGTCTTGATGAAACTTGCCCAGAATGTTTTCCCCTTTGAAATCTAGGTCAAATTTGATACTGGGTCACTTGAGTTAAAAAATTAGGTCACCAGGTCAAATCAAAGGAAAAACTTGTTAACAGTCTAGAGGTCACATTTTTTAAGCAATCGTCATCAATATTGCTCAAAATGTTTGCCTTGATGATTTCTAGGTCAAGTTCGAAACTGGGTCACTTGGGGTCAAAAACTAGGTCACCTCGCCTAATCAGTAGAAAGCCTTGTAACACTCTTGTGGTCACATTTTTAAAGCATCATGAATCTTGCTCAAAATGTTTGTTATGATGATTTCTAGGTCAAGTTCGAAACTGGGTCATGTGGGATAAAAATCTAGGTCACCTGGCCAAATCAGCAGAAAACCTTGTTAGCACTCTAGCGGTCACATTTTTCAAGCAATCATCAGGAACCTTGCTCAAATTGTTTATCTTGATGATTTCTAGGTCAGGTTTGAAACTGGGTCACTTGGGGTCAAAAACTAGGTCACCAGGCCAAATCAAAGGATAACCTTGTTAATACTAGTGGTCACATTTTTGAAGCAATCATCATGAATCTTGCTCAAAATGTTTGTCTTGATGAGTTCTTGGTCAAGATCGAAACTGGGTCACGTGGGGTCAAAAACTAGGACACCAGGCCAAATCAGCAGAAAACCTTGTTAACACTCTAGCGGTCACATTTTTGAAGCAATCATCCTTAATCTTGCTAAAAATGTTTGTCTTGATGATTTCTAAGTTAAGTTCGAAACTGGGTCATGTGGGGTCAAAAACTAGGTCACCTGGCCACATCAGTGTAAAACCTTGTTGATAATCTAGCGGTCACATTTATGAAGCATATCATCATGAATCTTGCTCAAAATGTTTGTCTTGATGATTTCTAGGTCAAGTTTGAAACTGGGTCACTTTGGGGCAAAAACTAGGTCACCAGGCTAAATCAGCAGAAAACCTTGTTAACACTCTAGCGGTCACATTTTTGAAGCAATCATCATGAATCTTGTGCAGAATGTTTTTCTTGATAAGTTCTAGGTCAAGCTCAAAACTGGATCACTTGGGGTCAAAAACAAGGTCACCAGGCCAAATAAGCAGAAAACCTTGTTAACACTAGCGGTCATATTTTTGGAGCAATCTTCATGAATCTTGCTCAAAATGTTTTTCTTGATAAGTTCTAGGTCAAGTTCAAAACTGGGTCACTTGGGGTCAAAAATTTGGTCACCTCGTCAAATCAGCAGAAAACCTTGTTAACACTCTAGTGGTCACATTTTTGAAGCAATCATTATGAATCTTGCTCAAAATGTTTGCCTTGGTGATTTCTAGGTCCAGTTCGAAACTGGGTCGTGGGGTCAAAAACTAGGTCACCTGGCCAAATCAGCGGAAAACCTCGTTAACACTCTAGCGGTCAAATTTTTTAAAGCATTCATCATGAATCTTGCTCAAAATGTTTGTTTTGATGATTTCTAGGTCAAGTTTAAAACTGGGTCACTTAGGGTCAAAAACTAGGTCACAGGCCAAATCAAAGGAAGACCTTGTTAACACTCTAGAGGTCACATTTTTGAAGCAATCATAAATCTTGCCCAAAATGTTTGTCTTGATGATTTCTAGGTCAAGTTTGAAACTGTATTTCACAGTCCAGTGATTTTATTAATTTTTTCCATTTAGGTCAGTTTCTCAGTAATTATTGGTCCTACAGAGTGATATTTGGCACTTGTGAAGTGTTTATCTCAGTAACTATTGCTCCTGCAGCCAGTGATGCTTAGTACATACGTACATCTTAGCATGGCCTCTTGAGTGCAGTCATCCATATTTGACCTTGACCAGTCCGTTAGACATGCTACATTGTCTTACTTGTTAATATAATCATAATGAATTTTAATCAGAATGTTTGCCTTGATCAGTTCTAGGTCAGGTTCTCGAAGTGCTATGATACTCAGGTGAGCGTTACAGGGCCATCATGGCCCTCTTGTTCTTATTTCTCCATGAAAACACATGTTGTGGGTACTCATTAGAAGGGCCTCACTGAGGCACTTCTAATGAGTACCCACAACATGGAGAAAGAAGATAAAATATTATGTGGATACCTCTTATCTGGAGCTATGATCCTTTAATGACACACCCATATGGTTTTCTCAAAATATTATAGTATCACAATCTTAAATCATGAATTTGCCCCATCTGGTTACCATATATAACATGAGTATTCGGACACCTCAACTCCTTACTATACTTGTTCTAAAATTTGAACAGGTACAATTTACTACACAATGTTGTGTCTAAAAATTGCTTGATGAGTGGATGACTGTGTAGACTTTGATGAGACACTCTGCGGCATCTCATCTGGGTCTAGACTGTTTGCTGAGGCCTGTCTGTCTGAATACATACGTTGAATATGGTAACCCTTGTTTTCTTACAGTTGTTGTTGGGTGTATGGTCCAGTTGTGAATAAAAATAGTCTGGAAAGAATTTTAATGCTTTTTTTTGACAGGCTTTGTGATAGTCATTGTTGGATTATGTTGTATTTCTTTGCTTGCAGAAGCACAATGGCTGGTGTGCCTGGACAGGGTTTCACACCAGGGACAGCAGCAGCCCCATACAGTCAGGTGGAGATCAGCATATCTTGCAGGTTTGTTCATTTATTATTGGACTGTGGCAAAGTAAAGGTACATCTTGTGGCATAGTAAAAAGTACATCTTATGGCATAGTAAAAGGTATGTAGAATGGCATAGTTAAAGGTATACCTTATGGTATAGTAAAAATAGTAAAAACTGGCATAGTAAAAACTAAAAATTACATCTTATGGCATAGTAAAAGGCATGTCTTATGGCATAGTAAAAGGTATGCCTTATGACATAGTAAACGGTATATCTTGCCAACCTCGGTGGCTCTGTTGGATGCGCGGCTGACTGGTGATCAGGAGGTTGCGGGTTCAATCCCCACCGGGTAGGCAACATTCTTTCATGGAGATTTTTGATCATGAAATATTTTCTATGGTCATTTTCTCCCATCTGCTGATTCAAGAAGGGCAGTTGACAGTTTTGGGCAAAAGAATATGCAAAATACTGGTTAACGGCTTAGAGGACTAAGCCTGCCCAGTAAATGTGTGGTTAGGTAAACTGATTGCGCTCGAAGTGACCCCGTTGGGTTGACTGGGCTGTAAAACCTCAACACAAACACAAACGGTATAACTTATGGCATAGTAAAAAGTATTTCTTATGGCATAGTAAAAGGTACGTTTTATGGCATAGTAAAATGTATGTCTTATGACATAGTAAAAGGTTTGCTTTATGGCATAGTAAAGGTATTTCTTATGGCATAATAAAAGATATTTCTTATGGCATAGTAAAAGGTATGTCATATGGCATAGTAAAAGGCAAGTCTTATAAGTTATGGAATAGTAAAAGGTATTTCTTATGGCATAATTAAAGATATTATGGTATAGTGAAAGGTGTGTCTTACAGCACAGTAAAAGGTACATGTACTTCTTATGTCATTGTAAATAAAATGTTTTATGGCATAATAAAAGGTTTGGTATAATATTATAACTCTTGTAATAATAATGAAACTGACCTGTCAGATCAATGAACCATCAAAAGTCAAATACTGATAACCATATTTACTCTAAAGCCCCATTTATATGCATTAAGTTTACCCTTACCCCTAGGGGTAAATATTTGCCCCACCTTGTTAAATACCCCTATGGGTAAACGGTTGCGTTTATATGGGTTTTAGGAAGAAGGGGCAAATAATAGTTTTCTTTTTATTTAAAAGCCTATCTATAATAGCGTCATTATTTCTTGAACCTTTACAACTGTCTGAGAATGTTTAGCAGACGACAAATTGATGATATTTTTCTTATTTTCCCAGATATCTGGATTTGACATTCATGCAAATTGTCTCCATTGGAGGCAATCTGCATAAGATATCAAATTCTGTATCCTGGGAAAAATAACAAAAATATTTCAAAATGTCGTCTGCAGAACATTTTACCCAGGTGCTTAGTGTTAATCTGCATTATCAAAAATAAATTATATGAGAAAGCTTCAGAGGCAGTTTGCTGCAATAAGTATGGAAAGAAAGTTTTGGTGAAAGAAAAAGTATTATTTGGTGGTCAGTAATATAATGTTCACTATTTTACTGCTGTATTCCATAATGTTTTGCTAATATTCCCCAAGAGCAAGACAGTATAGCCCCGCTAAAGTTTGGGCAGGATTTATAATATTCTGCTGTAAACAAAGCACCATTATGCCACCATACTGTACATGTACTGATGGGGGTGGTTGGGTGAGGCAAAGGTGGCCTGTAGCTTTTTTCACCGGGGCACCCAACTAATATTGACTTAAGTTGGGTAAGGCCTGCTGTCCTTGCAGCAGGTAAGGTAGAGGGAGAATGTTGTTATTTCTTCTGTTCCTTCACTTTCTTTCATTCCCCTCTTTCTTCCCTATCCCTCTCTTTCATCTTCTCTACTATCCCTTCCATCTCTTTTCTCCCTTCCTCAGGAAGACGACACAAAATGACCCACAAGGCTTGACGTGTCGTTAAACCCCAACACAATCAATGTACATGTAGTGCACATGTACACAGATATGTTCATCAGCCTTCAGGCTGACCCATAATCATTTGAGATGCTCTAAATAGAAACTGACCTTATGACATACGCAAACAGGGTACACCCATGTCAGCTTGTGCATCTGCAGGTCTATGCAAACAATTTAGACCCTGATTATACTCAGATGTGCATGCCCATCCGCGTGTATGCAGGTCACATATGTAATAAAGTTAGTTTCTATTTGGAGTAACATATTTTCATTTTTCCACTCATCAGCTATGTGCTCCAGACGTGAAACAATCATTAATCAACAGAACTAAATGGTAATAATCCAGAAAAGTGATAACAATAATACATAAAAATTAATTATTTGACATCGCTTTTTATAATTCAGGTCAGCTTGTATGAAAATGTTGAATGTTAATTAGCATAAGACCTGAAACTGGGACTAACAGGGAATTCAATTCTGGTGACAGGCCCATAGATCTGCACAGTCTGGTCAGAGTATTTCCTATTTACAGATGGGATTCTACATATAAAGATAAACTAATTGTTCATCGGTAATGACTGTCCATGATCATTGCAATCCACTTGCGGTGCTAGTATTTTGTGCGTTTGTAGATGGCTGTACTCAAGTGATTGTCACATACTGACCTGTTGAAATACCATGTGTGTGAGTACCTAAGACCATAATCAGACTCGCAGAGGTTGTTGAACAGATATACAATCTGATCTGGTACCATTTTTTTTATATCTGACATTACTGTAGCCTGGTAATTTTTGTTTAGTCATTTAACCTTTACCACTCTGGCTCTCTGGGCTAAATTAACAGATGCCAAATTGGTAGTATTTCCCGTTTTTTTTTTCTGAAAATAAGGGATCACACGATATTTTCATGAAATGTCAAAGCCTATTTTCTGGGAATAAGAAGAAAATATTTAAAGTTGTTGTCTGCTAAAACATTTACCCTCACGATAAGCATTAAGAAATAGGAATTAGTTTTAGTCATTAAATTGGTTAAAAATACCTACTGCGAAAACTTTCCTGATGACATTAACTATTTAATTATAGATCAGCACAAGAGTGTGCTACTTGATCAGCACCATAATATTAAAATATAAATCATGTTTGCCTTGAATCAGTATCCTAACTGCTAGCAGGGCCTGACAAATCCATTGCCCAGCTGCCCGGGACAAGTCCAAACTTTGGCTGGGCAAGTAATTTTTTATTTCACTTGCCCAGAAAAATGTATAGAATATATAGGGAATATTGTAATTCCAAGCCATTTTCAAGATGCTGTGGAATGTCGGGCAAGTGGCTGAAACTTGGATTTGTCAGGCCCTGTGCTAGCATAATAGTATTCTTGTCAAGTAACTCACTTCTGACCACAACTTGTAAATATAAATTGGTACAAGTATATTTGCCGACATCAAGTAAATAAACAAATAAAATTTATGCAAAATAAACATTGTATACATGTATTTTGAGGCATTCCAAACATATTTATAAAATTTACCCCTACTGGTAAATTAAAGGTTGTGTTTACATGACGAAATTTACCCCTAGGGTAAAATACCCCTAGGGGCAAATATATTTGCCCCTACCCTTGAGCAGGGGTATTTTACCCACGCGGGTAAATTTGGCCTCTAGGGGCAAATGCGTTTACATGACGAGTTTACCCCTAGGGGTATATTTGCCCCTAGGGGCAAACTTATGCATATAAACGGGGCATAAGTATTGGGACACCTCAACTCCTTACCATACTTCTCCTAAAATTTAAAAAAAAGGGTCTGTTTCACTACCCAGTGATGTGTTTAACTCATTGTAGACTGAATAGACTCTCCCACACTATATATTAGAAGAGTCCAATTTCAATTTTAGGTACGTCCAGCTATGAGATTTACATATTCCTAGAGAAAAATGGATAAACTATTTGCAAACAGTGGAGACCCTGATCAGACGCCACTTTCTGCGGTCTGATCTGGGTCTGCACTGATTGCCAATTATCCTTTTACAGGTCTCCCGACTACAATGGATTAAAATATTGTTGGACGAGTGGTAAACAGTGTAGACCCTGATCAGATGCCGCATTCTGCGGCATTTGATCTGGGTCTACACTGTTTGCACAGGCCTGTCTGTCCCAATACAGGGTTATTATGGTATGGCCTATTCATGTTCCCCCCCACCCCCCTCCCCCCCCTCCTCACACACACACACACACACTCCCACCTACAGGGAGGGGGGACATATTGTTATACCCCCGGCATACGAAGTATGTCGAGGGGTATATAGTATTTTGTCTTTCCGTCCAATCGTCTGTTTGTCTGCCCGTCCATTCGTCCATGTGCGTCCATACGAATGTTAACATTTTGCGTCAAAGTTTTGTGTGAAGTTTTTAGCTCGCCTGTACGAAGTACAAGGAGAGCTATTGTAGTCACCCCGGTCGTTTGCGTTTGCGTTCCCGTTCCCGTCACACTGCGTTAAAGTTTTTCAAATGCTTAAAACTCAACAGTCACTCCTCACAGAGGCATCAAATTTGGAACTTAGGTACCTTGGAGGGTCTTCTGAGATTCCAAAGGAAAAAACCCCTGGGTTCATGCCCCTGGGTGGGGCTAGGGGTCAGAATCTAGGACACCTTTGTAATACTGTGTTAAAGTTTTTCAAATTCTTATATCTTGACTTTCACTCCTCATAGAGCATTCATATTTAGAATTTGGGTACCTGGAGTAGTCTTCTGAGATTCCAAAAGAACATACCCCTGGGTTCATACCTCAGGGTGGGCCTTGGAGTGGGGCTAGGGGTCAAAATCTAGGACACATTTGTAAAATCTTATATGCCTACAGGTTATAGACACAACTGGTTATACATCAGCTAACTATGTGACATCGGTTTAAGTGTAAGAGAGTGAAGGTCATGGTGACCTACATTTTACGGTCCAGGTCACCTAGATTTCACGGTCCAGTGATTTTGCCTTATATCTTGAATACTATTTGTTGGATAAATGTCACACCTGGGATATTACTTCCATGTGACCCAATGGATGACCACTTACTATATCTAGGTCATTGTGACCTATATTTCATGGTTCAGTGATTTTGCCTTATATCTTGAATACTATTTGTTGGATAAATGTCACACCTGGGATATTAGTTCCTTGTGACCCGATTATTGACGTCAAAATATATCTCTGTTGGTGTGACCTATATTTCATGGTTCAGTGATTTTGCCTTTTATCTTGAATACTATTTGTTGGATAAATGTCACACCTAGGATATTACTTCCATCTGACCCAATGAATGACCACTTACTATATCTAGGTCATTGTGAGCTATATTTCATGGTTCAGTGATTTTGCCTAATATCTTGAATACTATTTGTTGGATAAATTTCACACCTGGGACATTAGTTCCTTGTGACCCGATTATTGACGTCAAAATATATCTCTGTTGGCGTGACCTATATTTCATGGTTCAGTGATTTTGCCTTATATCTTGAATACTATTTGTTGGATAAATGTCACACCTGGGATATTAGTTCCTTGTGACCCGATTATTGACGTCAAAATATATCTCTGTTGGTGTGACCTATATTTCATGGTTCAGTGATTTTGCCTTATATCTTGAATACTATTTGTTGGATAAATGTCACACCTGGGATATTACTTCCATGTGACCCAATGAATGACCACTTACTATATCTAGGTCACTGTGACCTATATTTCATGGTTCAGTGATTTTGCCTTATATCTTGAATACTATTTGTTGGATAAATGTCACACCTGGGATACTAGTTCCTTGTGACCCGATTATTGACGTCAAAATATATCTCTGTTGGTGTGACCTATATTTCATGGTTCAGTGATTTTGCCTTATATCTTGAATACTATTTGTTGGATAAATGTCACACCTGGGATATTAGTTCCTTGTGACCCGATTATTGACGTCAAAATATATCTCTGTTGGTGTGACCTATATTTCATGGTTCAGTGATTTTGCCTTATGTCTTGAATACTATTTGTTGGATAAATGTCACACCTGGGATATTAGTTTCTTGTGACCCGATTATTGACGTCAAAATATATCTCTGTTGGTGTGACCTATATTTCATGGTTCAGTGATTTTGCCTTATATCTTGAATACTATTTGTTGGATGAATGTCACACCTGGGATATTACTTCCATGTGACCCAATGAATGACCACTAACTATATCTAGGTCATTGTGTCCTATATTTCATGGTACAGTGATTTTGCCTTATATCTTGAATACTATTTGTTGGATAAATGTCACACCTGGGATATTAGTTCCTTGTGACCCGATTATTGACGTCAAAATATATCTCTGTTGGTGTGACCTGTATTTCATGGTTCATTGATTTTGCCTTATATCTTGAATACTATTTGTTGGATAAATGTCACACCTGGGATATTAGTTCCATGTGACCCAATGAATGACCACTTACTATATCTAGGTCATTGTGACCTATATTTCATGCTTCAGTGATTTTGCCTTTTATTTTTATTACTATTTCATGGAGAATTGTCATACCTGGATTATTATATCTATGTGACAAAATGATTTACATACAAATACATCTAGGTCAGTGTGACCTATATTATATGGCTTAATGTTGAAAATGTTACAATATAAAATGTACCCAGCAGGCGAGCTCGCTGTCCTACGACAGCTCTTGTTCCTTTTGCCTATATTTTTGAAAGCTTACACTTTAGGATGTTGATGTGTGGTTAGTGTTCTACTAGATGATTACAGAATAGCTGATATCATTCTGCTGATGCTGCTGACCCAAGGACAAGGTCACGGACTTAGAAAATAGTGTGCTGTTTACGTCAAAGTTTTACGTGAAGTTTCTGTCTTTTGCTTGTTATACCACAGGCATACGAAGTATGCCAAAGGGGTATATACTTTTCATCCATTCCGTTAGTCTGTTTGTCTGTCCATCTGTTCTTCCGTCCGTCCGTCCTTCTGTCCGTCTGTCCCATTCTATAACCAAGTTTTACTTTGAAGTTTTTTAATTACTTATAACTCTGCAGCCACTGATGAAAAACTTTTCATATTTGGTATGGGAGTACCTGTCAAAATATATCTCTGCTGGTGTGACCTATATTTCATGGTTCAGTAATTTTGCCTTATATCTTGAATACTATTTGTTGGATAAATGTCACACCTGGGACATTAGTTCCTTGTGACCCGATTATTGACGTCAAAATATATCTCTGTTGGTGTGACCTATATTTCATGGTTCAGTGATTTTGCCTTATATCTTGAATACTATTTGTTGGATAAATGTCACACCTGGGATATTAGTTCCTTGTGACCCGATCAAAAACTTTTCATATTTGGTATGGGAACACCCTCGGTGGCTCAGTTGGATGCGCCGTCCAACTGGAGACCAGGAGGTTGCGGGTTCAACCCCCGAGGTCAGCAACATTCTTTCGTGGAGGTTGATCATTAAATATTTTCTACGGTCATTCTCCCCCTTCCGCTGATTCAAGAAGGGCAGTTGTCAGTTTCTGGCGAAAGAATGTGCACAATACTGGTTAACCGCTTAGAGGACTAAGCCTGCCCAGTAAAAGTATGGCTAGGTAAATTGACCGCATTCAACATGACCCCATTGGGTTGACTGGGCCGTAAAACCTCAACACAAACAAATTGTCAAAAAATTTGGCTGCTAGCGGGTGGGGCTTATTTTCCCTATATATCTAAATAAAAAAATTAAAAATCTTCTTGTCAGAAACTACTGAACCGATTTCAGTAGAACTTGGCAGGAATGTACCTTTAGTGTCCTTCAACCAAGTTTGTTCAAGCTGTCATGATTCATCAAAAAACATGGCCGTTAGGGAGTGGGGCTTATTTTCCTTATATAGCTATATAAAACACTTTCAAAATCTTTTTGTCACAAACCACTGGACCAATTTCAATATAACTTGGCAGAAATGTTCCTTTGGTGACCCTCTTTCAAGATTCAGTTCAAGCCGTCATGATGCTTTAAAAAAACATGGCTGCTGGGGGGGCAGGTCTATAAAATGTATACAAAAATCTTAGAGCAGTGAACTTGACAGAAACTTCAACAGTAAACATGCAAATCTTCAACAGTAAACATGCTCAGGTGAGTGATATAGGACCATGATGGTCCTCTTGTCTTATATCTCCCACTTTTTGATATCTAAATGTCATATTTACATATAATGACACAGTGTGACCCAAACTTTCACCTCAAAGTAAATATAAATCAGTATGACCTAAATTTCATGGTCTAGTGATTTTGCTTAATATCTTTTAGATTATTTAATGGATTAACATCATGGTATAATGCATCAGTGTGACCATCAGATTAATTTCTCAAGTATGTGTAGGTCAGTGACCTATATTTTATGGCCCAGCATATTTGCTTCATGTCTTGAAGACTATTTACTCCGGGAAAGTTGTACTTGGAATGATAGATCAGTGTCACTCAGAGACTGACACTGTAAACTATATCTTGCCTTATATCATTGTCATTAACTTTAAAATATTTTATAATTAAGAAGTGGCACCGGCCGGGATATTCGTGACCCTCTGGGCACATGCTCTAGTTTTTTGTGCAGATCGCATTGGTGTTGGCATCTGCGTTTGCGTGACACTTTCTTTTCTGCACAATATCTTGTGAAACAGTGGTTAGATCCTTACCAAAATTTTGTGGATGTATAATTGGGACATAAGAAAAAAACTGATTAGATTTGGTGACCTTGACCTAATTTTCAAGGTCACAGCAGTAGAGAGACTGAAAATCGTGGTGGAAGAGCAGACTGCAGTGCAAGCTGACTAAGTTTAATACCTATTAGAGGTAGGGTCCATTTTCTACAGCCGGACCATTTGTTATTAATAGTTATTAATAGTAGCGTGATATATAGTTACGCAACTTTAATAAGGTTAAATTGGTGGGAAACGCAGAAAGCGAGAAAATCGCATGTTTGCAAAATCCCGCACATATCGTGCAGTTGATGCGTGGCAAGAGTATAGCCTTACTATATATAAACTCACCGATACAGTCCAATTCGAAGGACAACTAGACAATGCAAAAGATATGTTTAAATTATAATTGGACAGTTCGGTGAGTCATAAATTTATATTAATCTATATTGCTTAATAAATAGATTGTAAGATTAACCGAGATTACGGTACATATTTTCAGCGGGGTTTCAACACTGTTTCGACAGCATATTGCCCTCATTGATAATTTCGATTTGAGATTTATGGAATTTTGTTTGCTTTTTCTGATTTTTTAACTTCAAAACAATACTTTTTTTCAAATTCTCCCAAAGTTGCTGAATATCTTTCTGGAATTTTGCACCTACATAAATTCAGTAACTTAGATAAGCTGCTTTTTAGGGTATTACCCAATTAAAATCTTGGAAAAAAAAAAACAATTAGAATTAAATCTATGGGGTAAATACCCAATTATCAGTAGTTCTTGAACCCCTTAACATAACAGGGTACCCAAAGGAAAAATCCTGATATCCAATTCAATGAGAAATGGATGGGTAAAAATAGCCCAAAATACCCAATTGCTTTAAACCTTATCTAAGTCACTGTATAAACAGATGACGTATAAATAGATCATATGCACTGGCTCCCAGCTTAACTGTGCACTGCTACTGATCTTGAAGTCCTTAAAGTTTGTGGGAAATAAATCAGTTCATCTAAGTACATTACTGCGAAGCAGACGGTGAGCAGCTTATGCCTTCTGATATCTGTAAACAACGAAGCTGTGAACCGAAAGGAAGAACAATGTACATAAAATTCAGCATAATGGTACACCAAATTAAGAGTATTCTTTGTGTGTGTGTGTGTGTCACGTCCCTGTTTTATCTTGAATATATTTTTATATGTACATAGTATAAAAAGAAGTTTGTATCGATTTTTATTAACCAGGTTAGATTATTGCATTTGTAACTGGAGCGCTGATTATGATGACTGTTTTACTTTTTAAGCGAGTAGGTACACTTCAGCTTTTAAGTTACGGTATTACGGTAATCACAAGATATGCATGCTGAGGGTGTATTTGATTATTTACGTTTATATACTTGAGCGGTTACTAAAACATTGTATATTCCGAGTGAACCTAGGTTCAGTGATCAATATCTTCACTGTTCTGGGATTGATTTTTGTCTCAAGGCTATCTTTTGAAAGGGGAGACAATTTTCTGTCGTAATTTTGCAGTTTTGTAGCGTTCCAAGAGAAAAATGTTTTTTACTTCATAGTTTGAGCAGTCGCTGTGTGAAATTTTGCACTGTTCAGACAATCAAACAGATTATTTTAAATCTTGACTATCACGGTATTCTTGTAAATATTATTTTTAGCTCGCCTGTACGAAGTACAAGGAGAGCTATTGTAGTCACCCCGGTCGTCCACGTTTGCGTTTGCATTTGCGTTTGCGTTCCCGTTCCCGTCACACTGTGTTAAAGTTTTTCAAATGCTTATATCTCAACAGTCACTCCTCACAGAGGCATCAAATTTGGAACTTAGGTACCTTGGAGGGTCTTCTGAGATTCCAAGAGAATAAACCCCTGGGTTCATGCCCCTGGGTGGGGCTAGGGGTCAGAATCTAGGACACCTTTGTAATACTGTGTTAAAGTTTTTCAAATTCTTATATCTTGACTTTCACTCCTCATAGAGCATTCATATTTAGAATTTGGGTACCTGGAGTAGACTTCTGAGATTCCAAAAGAACATACCCCTGGGTTCATACCTCAGGGTGGGCCTTGGGGTGGGGCTAGGGGTCAAAATCTAGGACACATTTGTAAAATCTTATATGCCTACAGGTTATAGACACAACTGGTTATACATCAGCTAACTATGTGACATCAGTTTAAGTGTAAGAGAGTGAAGGTCATGGTGACCTACATTTTACGGTCCAGGTCACCTAGATTTCACGGTCCAGTGATTTTGCCTTATATCTTGAATACTATTTGTTGGATAAATGTCACACCTGGGATATTACTTCCATGTGACCCAATGAATGACCACTTACTATATCTAGGTCATTGTGAGCTATATTTCATGGTTCAGTGATTTTGTCTTATATCTTGAATACTTTTTGTTGGTTAAATGTCACACCTGGGATATTACTTCCATGTGACCCAATGAATGACCACTTACTATATCTAGGTCATTGTGACCTATATTTCATGGTTCAGTGATTTTGCCTTGTATCTTGAATACTATTTGTTGGATAAATGTCACACCTGGGATATTAGTTCCATGTGACCCAATGAATGACCACTTACTATATCTAGGTCATTGTGACCTATATTTCATGGTTCAGTGATTTTGCCTTATATCTTGAATACTATTTGTTGGATAAATGTCACACCTGGGATATTAGTTCCATGTGACCGCATGAATGACCACTTACTATATCTAGGTCATTGTGACCTATATTTCATGGTTCAGTGATTTTGCCTTATATCTTGAATACTATTTGTTGGATAAATGTCACACCTGGGATATTAGTTCCATGTGACCCAATGAATGACCACTTACTATATCTAGGTCATTGTGACCTATATTTCATGGTTCAGTGATTTTGCCTTATAGCTTGAATACTATTTGTTGGATAAATGTCACACCTGGGATATTAGTTCCTTGTGACCCGATGATTGACGTCAAAATATATCTCTGTTGGTGTGACCTATATTTCATGGTTCAGTGATTTTGCCTTATATCTTGAATACTATTTGTTGGATAAATGTCACACCTGGGATATTACTTCCATGTGACCCAATGAATGACCACTTACTATATCTAGGTCATTGTGACCTATATTTCATGGTTCAGTGATTTTGCCTTATATCTTGAATACTATTTGTTGGATAAATGTCACACCTGGGATATTAGTTCCTTGTGACCCGATTATTGACGTCAAAATATATCTCTGTTGGTGTGACCTATATTTCATGGTTCAGTGATTTTGCCTTATATCTTGAATACTATTTGTTGGATAAATGTCACACCTGGGATATCAGTTCCTTGTGACCCAATTATTGACGTCAAAATATATCTCTGTTGGTGTGACCTATATTTCATGGTTCAGTGATTTTGCCTTATATCTTGAATACTATTTGTTGGATAAATGTCACACCTGGGATATTACTTCCATGTGACCCAATGAATGACCACTTACGATATCTAGGTCATTGTGACCTATATTTCATGGTTCAGTGATTTTGCCTTATATCTTGAATACTATTTGTTGGATAAATGTCACACCTGGGATATTAGTTCCTTGTGACCCGATTATTGACGTCAAAATATATCTCTGTTGGTGTGACCTATATTTCATGGTTCAGTGATTTTGCCTTATATCTTGAATATTTGTTGGATAAATGTCACACCTGGGATATTAGTTCCATGTGACCCAATGAATGACCACTTACTATATCTAGGTCATTGTGACCTATATTTCATGCTTCAGTGATTTTGCCTTTTATTTTTAATAATATTACATGGAGAATTGTCATACCTGGATTATTATATCTAAGTGACAAAATGATTTACATACAAATACATCTAGGTCAGTGTGACCTATATTATATGGCTTAATGATAAAAATGTTACAATATAAAATGTACCCAGCAGGCGAGCTCGCTGTCCTCCGACAGCTCTTGTTAGATCTTGAATTTCACGGGTTTCTTGTGGACACATGTTTCAAAACGTGCCACATTACTATAAAAGTTCCCTGGTTAAATAGAACGGCACACACTACAATATTTTTTTTCATTGAAGACTGATCCTTGTCTTCCTTTCTATCATATTATGATGTTGTGCTGTATCTCGGGGATCTGACCATGGTAAGTCAATAATTTATTTAATTTTATTCTTGCAATATTCTTGCTCGTCTTTACCGCAGCTGAAATTCGAGTAAGTAAATTCACTACGTTGCGATTCTATGTTGTGATTTTACGTATCATTCGTACTTACAAACCCGGCATGATATGTAGATAAGACCCTAATCAGATGTGTACACTTTGGTTATATGTGTAGACCCTGATCAGACAAATAAGCCGTGTCGGATGTGTAAACTATAACCAGATACTGAAATTAAATTTGGTCGATTCTATAGATCCTGGTCAGTCTGGTGAGTCTGATAGGTTCTGTAGACCCTGATCAATGCAAACATTAATATTTTTACTTGAGTAGAGAGATAAATGGATCGGCGCAATGATAGCACTAGCATATTTTAACATAACATATTCTAATCTGACATGTATATTATTATGATTACCAGACATATACGCTTAAATATATACACAGTTAGGCGTTATGTTGACTGCACACACCAGACATATACGCGTGAATGTACGACACAATTAGGCGTTATGTTAACTGCATACACATTCAGTAATTAACACAAATTGTGAAGACTTACAGTTGTATTCATAGGTAATTGCATCACAATTGACACATATCATATTTACCTTAAACACATATACAGAGGTCCCTTTTTATTTTAATTACACTGTCACTAGAGTATTATATTATGAAATGGCTCAAGCAGCAAGGAGTCATGTTTGAGGCTATGACAATGGCATGTTGATATTGTACCCAATGATTACGTGGGGACGATGTGTGATCGTGTAATCATTGTGGTATAATGGCAGTTATAATTTATTTTAGCCTTTAGCGTTCTAAAGGGATTCTTACAGTGGAAGACGCATGGGTTCTTCCTGTAAGAATGTGTAATCGTCGAGATGCCATTCCTCCGATTAATATAGAATTTATTGTGTTTGTCAGATATATTCTGACTGTGTGTCTGCCTGTGTTGGATATATGCGCAATATTATATGTCATTAACAACGTCCATGTGGTTTTAGGATCTGATTTTGCTATATAATAATCAATTGCAACGGACTTGTTGAATTACAACCTTTGGCGTATACACTCTGTATATCTAGTGGAAATTAATAAGGCAATATCTTGTAATGTTTGATATAGAGAGTTCTAGGACATGATACTTATTTTCAGGTCCCGTATATGTATCTGTTTCGACACTGTGTTTGTATCCTATTGTCATCGTCACTATGATTGACCATCACAAGTTTTTCCGGGAAGTTTTATTCAAAGTTCTGTATAATCAAGTACCAGTGGTACCCGGAAGATATCATGGAGGATACATCCGTGGACTTCGTCAGTGACTTTTAAGATATGTACTTAACCTATTTCAATTTTATAACAGTACTTTCAGATTATGGAATTTTGAACAGCACTTTCAGATTATGGAATTTTGAACAGTACTTTCAGATTATGGAATTTTGAACATTACTTATAGTTTTTTTTCTGAACTTTCTAAATATATGCTTGTTTTATTTACAAAGTGTTGTGTTTATCCTCTGATTGCTTGCGATTGTGTCTAGTCCATTGTCATCGGGGAGGTGGGGGGGGGTGGAGAGGGGGAGGGCACGCATGGAAAGGGGACTGGGAAGGTGATTCACTTATTTCAAACTGCATTGAAAAATCTAGCCAATAAATATTTTCATTTTGGTCAGTTCTTAATACTGTCCTCTGTGGTGTAGTGGCCTCTCCTACAAACGGACTCGGGTTTGAGTCTCATTGGTGACCTTCTGTGTGTTTGTGTGTGTGTGTGTATTTAATTTAATGAATATTTTTAGCTATTGTTTTTCTTTATTTCATCTTTTACTTTATTTTGATATTGTTTAACCTGTTAGCAAAAGCAGTACTTCAGTACGATTCAAATCTTATTACAGAAAATCAAAAACAACATATTCTTATGGGCAATGGCATAAAATACTGCCTTTCTTTCTTCCATTACTTCTAAACTTCATAGTAGGACACAGACAGTGTACATTGTACACCCCGGTTTGCAGTCTACAAGTATCCAATTTCAATTACTGTATGGTTCTTTAACCTGCACATGGTGTGACTTTCCCTGCACAGGGAACCTCCAGTTAATGTCCCGATCTGAAGGACGGCACACTGTTTTCATTTCATGCCTGCAAATGACATAAAGGAAAGCCTGGGGTCTATCCCAGTACCTCTAGCTCTAGAGGCCAGTGCACTCACCACTGAGTTATGGCGCTACCTAAAATATGTGTTTTTATGCCCCCGCCATTTTAACTTCATAATACATTAACCTATAGATAATGTGCTATTCTCTTCTGTTTTCACACCTTCCACAGAAAAACGACCTTTCAGTCGTTAATTAAAGTCTTAAACCAGAAGGTCCCTTAGGCAGTTACCTGTGTGACGTAACTCTTCCCGCTCAATTGACCACGTGTCAGTTTCTTTTCTGTGGACAAAGAAATTCAACAAGGATTATTTACCTGTGATAGAAATTTGGATTATTTCTTTCCTCACGGATAAATTTCTGTATCCTTGTGTTTCTTTTGTTTATTTATCACTCCTTTCACTTTCTGTGTTATTATTTAAAATTTTCAATTTTCGATTTCATGTATTTTTTGACTGGTCTTTTTCCACATGCGTTTTCGCGACTCTAGCTATTCGGCACAACGCTCGTGCGTGATCGGTTCGATAGTCGTGTTTATATATGCAGAATTTTTTTGTTCTTTTCGTTCCAGGTTATTCAGCAATTACGATATGTTTTTCCTGGACTTTTATTTGCAGAGATCTTCAGTTGGCTAAAGATTCTCATGGGTGAGAAGCTGATTGTAAAGAACTTGTCAACCCTTGATGGGTTATAAGACAATTCTTTACTGATGGGAGCCCCACCCCATATGGCTATACTGCTGGGGTAAGACCCATCAAGGTGGCATCTTTGGGTACTTAGTATCCGATAAAGGCTAAGTCCACCAGTCACCAGTCACCAGTCATCCAGTCACCAGTCACCAGTCAACCAGGCACCAGTCAATCAGCTTCACC
Source organism: Anodontia alba (assembly GCA_964016985.1). Taxonomy (NCBI): domain Eukaryota; kingdom Metazoa; phylum Mollusca; class Bivalvia; order Lucinida; family Lucinidae; genus Anodontia; species Anodontia alba. Next base: position 43,506,749 of record OZ024828.1, read on the forward strand.
AGTCACCAGTCAACCAGGTGCCAGTCAACCAGTCACCAGTCACCAGTCATCCAGGTGCCAGTCAACCAGGCACCAGTCACCAGTCAACCAGTCACCAGTCAAACAGTTACCAGTCACCAGTCAACTAGTCTCCAGTCAATAATTTAATTATTTTCTCGAAAGACTTATTTTTTGACATATTTCACCGGACAAAATAGTCATGTATACTAACTTCCGGTCATTATGTCTAATTATTAAAAATTTTTCCCGGGCAAAGTATCAGTAGTATTTCTGATACTTATACCCAGTCATATTATTATATTATTTCTGATTTTTCACCAGGCAAACTTTTACGGAAAGTGTCTGGTCAATTTTTGCCTAATAATTAATTATCATCGGGAAAAAGTTTCGAATACTTGTGCCTGCTCAGTTTTTCATATATAATCTCCCTTTTTCATCGGACTAGAGTTACGAATACTACTCTCCGATCAATTTGTCAAATTACTTGTAACTTTACCGGGCAACAGTTACGAATACTAGTGTCCGGTCATTATGTCGGGTAACTAGTGTCAAAATAGTGATCACTAATTCCCGAACAATCTATTATCGTTTATAGAGCTCCTTTCATGTTTAAGTCAATGGATATAGGTTATTAAGTGAAATACATAGTAACTTTTCATACATAAAATTCTGTACAGTCTTTCCTGAATCAGACTAGAATCTTTAATATTCCATTGACTTATTATAGGAGTGTAATTCCATTAATATTTTAAATTAACTTATGTTTTATCTCTTTTTATCCGCTAGAAAGAGTTAAACTTCCGACTATAACAAAATTTTTACCGGGCAGCAGTTCGTAGACTAGTGCCAGGTCATTCAAATTATGTTTTATCTCTTTCATTCGCTAGAAAGTGGTTAAATTCGGGCTCTAACGAAAATTTCATCGGGAGGCACTTTGTAGAGTAGTGACAGGTCATTCTAACAAAATTCCACCGGGCAGTAATTTCGTAGACTTTGTGTCGGATTACTAGTGTCCGAGTAGTAGTCACTAGTACTCGCTCAACATATATTTATTTATTAACCACTATAGACATGTATAGTCTTGGGTTATAGGTTATTGAATGACAGCGATGGGTTCTAATACCTAGTAGCCACTTATTTTGTTGAATTCTGTCCAGTCACTTTTGAACTTGACTTAAATTCTATATATATATTTATTATTGAAAATGAATTTAGAATTATCGGTTACGATCAAATTCGCAATTCATTCACTAAGTGTAGAAGATACTTCCAGCTATAATTATATCTCTTTTATTCGCTACAAAGAGATTAACTTCTTACATATTCACCTTATTCGGCTCTAGGGCAAAGGTGAACTATAAAACTATCGTTATTTATAAGAAGAAAAATATACACGAAATCTAAAAATTTTTCTTCTTTCCTCCCTTGTTTTCTTCTACATGCTCCGATATGTAATCAGCATGTAATCTAAGGAGTAAATTGACAAGAAAGTAGCAATCGATCTTTTCTACTTTCTATTAATTTTTCATTCTTAAGGTATCGGAAATTTACACCAACCAGATAAATAAATTAACAGTTTTATTTATTTATTCGCTACCTCTCTAGATTACTACGATTTAAAATTCTAGTTGAGGTACATATTTTCCTTTTGCCTTTTCTACATGGAAAATAGTTGATCCAATAAGCTATTATTCTATTTTATACTATCTTTTGATTGATTATATAAGAGTCTAGGTCAGTCGTGCTCTGTCTAAACTCTGCTATAAAATAATAAATAAGAAGAAAATCTTATATTTAGGCATAGATATAATTCGATACGTTCTTTACTTTGCCTGTTTTATTTTTTCTTCTACGATAGCAATATACCAGATATTTTTGCCTCAGTAAGAATCTATTACGCCGAAGATTCTTCATATTGGAATAATAATTTTATTATGATTATAATTTCTAGACCCAATTAATCCTCGTATATTATAGGTCTACTTTATCTTATTGAGGAATAGTTTTGCTTCGACTAGCTCTATACCTCTAATATTTTATTTGTAACTAGAGTCCATGTCAATCAAAATTTTCTTGCACTTTGGTATTGACAATGGATACATATTTAGTAAAGGCATTAATTATTCAGTACGTGACAGATTATTATTGCCTAAATTAGATATTATATACAATACTTTCCTTTTGATATTTTTTTTATTGACTTTGTAACTATTCAGAAACTGCCAAAGTCAATCATTGCCTTCCTCTAAACTTACCGAAGCTCTAGATTATGTTGATATATATTTTTGATATATGCTTAGAGGTTAATTAACGAGAGTTTACCTCATAATAGCAGATATTATTATATTCATATTAATCAATCTATAGTCTAGGCTTAGACAAAAGGGAAAACATCCTTAATTACGAGCCGGTAAAGAATTAAGACACACTTAATTATCTCTTTACCCCTTCTTTATGTTTACATTCGTTAAAGGGATCTTAGTAATTCTCGCTAAGAGTTCAAGTTCAGTTTGCGAATAATACAAAGATTAATATCTTGATTTCCAGTCCGCATCAAAAATGGTCTATATATATATAGATAAATATCTTTTCCGAAACTGGATATTTATTTATTTTTCCACACAATAAGTCATTTCAAGACGTTTCGATGATTTTGAAATGCACTGCTTCAATTTATAATATAGAATATGTTTATATTAACTTCACAACTTAGTAAGTGCTGCACCTACGTACCTGGTCAGATCTTACTTTTGTGATACGTTTTTGAACATACTGAAAGTTTCTCCGATTATACATTCGGTAAATAAACTTTCGAGTAGTATTTATGCTTTTAAACATTCAGATTATTTGATAATAGTTGGAGATAATATATTATACCGATATTTATATATCTATCTTCATTATTTATCTTTCTCATCTTACTTTTAAGTTAGATTGACCTTCTCGCTATGTTCCAGGTTTAAATCTAGCTAACATTGTTGACCAGTCACTTGTTTATTTCCTAAACGATATTTTAACATTTTTCTCAGTATTCAGAGCATAACGACTTCATGAATACTTGGAAATAATTCAATTCTACGCTTGTTAAACTAAGCCTAAAACAAGCCCTAGTTTTTTAGAATGGATGTTATCCTTCGATTCAGTTCATGGAGATACATCCTTTTAGATCCCATTATCTCTATTTCAATCATACAAAATTCTAATGACTAAGTACTCTTTTTCTACGTATGAATACAGAATATCGAGTCACTGTTGCTGCATATTGGTTAAAGATTAAACAAATTTTATCTTAAACCTATATATGACGTTAAATTAGTTATTATCTCTTTCATATACATGTTTTTACCCTTCCGTCAGGGATCGTGGTAATAATATTATTTTATTACTCTCTATGGTTTACGCATAGATCTCGAGAGTATATATATATGTATATATATTTTCTTCCTGAATTCATTTGCGAGTATGTAATTTGATATTTCAGGAATTACCAATTATGAAGACATAGATTTTATTCTATTAATATTCAATTCTAAAAATTTGATTGAATATTTATCTATAAAATTTCTGGGCAGTAATTTTATAGCGAGTTATATGTTTAATAATTCCTTGCTTAATAAATAGTTACGCTTAACCTTTTATTTATAGCAGGAATTTTGTTCCGTAGTTAATTTTAATTTAGTATTCATATATTTCTTACTATTCTTAAATATGCGTATAGAATAGTAATACTATCTCTTAACTTATAAATTAAGTGTTTTTTGAGATTATTAATCAGTATTATTGTATAATCTTTTTTCAGAGATTATCACACTATTACTTTTTCTTTGAGTCCTTCTCTTTTTATGAACATTTTGATTCGTCATTTCAAAGTGGATTTTTTAACATTTCTTGATTTCCATGATTATTTACTCAGGAGTACTTTTCATGGCATTCTTCTGGTATAGAAAGATTTTATCCAGCTTATTTATTTTTGCTTAATCTTATCAATACGGTAAGATTTAGCCAAACTATGATCATCTTACAGTTAGCTGCGATCAACCTTATTCTTATCTCTCTTATTCTCTGTCAAACTCTTAAGTTATGATGTTGACAGTTTCTTCTTTATTTTGTCAGGACATCAAACGCTTTTATATGTCTATGACAAAACTAATTATCAATGGTTTAGGTTGTTTTTTCTTCCCAGCAGTTTTATGCAAACTCTGTATTATTTTATTGCTTGACTAAAAATTCGTAATACAATTAGTCTAGCAATAGTTTTAACCATTATGTTTGTCTATACCTTTTTCTTCTGATGGATAACTTAGTTATAGTTAAGTTAACTCCATCTACTTTTATTATCTCCCTTTCTTTAATTTGATCAAAGGGAAATAATTATACATTATGGTTATTTGAAGTCTGTGTCTGTTCATCGGAAACTGTCCTGTCGCTCCAATTAACAGAATCTAATTAGTTTATAATTCTAATAGCTTAGACTATTACTATTACATAGCTTCACATATCTAGAATTGTATCCAAAATATCTACATATGTCAGTTATCTATAGGAAATTCCACCGAGTAGACTTTTCCTTATTTATTCAAGACCCTACATAGACTACTTACAGTGTATGGTCTTGGCTTTTTGTTTTACAAATTTTGTTTTGAAAATATTTCTATATTCCTAGCTTACTTTGCGATGGAATATTTATGTTATGTCTCAATGACTCCTTTTTCTTTTTGAAGCCAATTGTTGTTTCCCAAAAAGAAAAAAAGGGGGGGGGGGGGGGGGGGGGGGGGGGGCGGGGGGGGGGGGGGGCAATGTTAGGTCTCTGAGACTTAAGAACTGGCTTCCTCTAGAGTCTACTATTATATATAAGGTTGTTAGATCATAACACTTTAAAGATATGCTATTTTGTGAATCTAGATCATTCTTTCTTTTAGAATTAGAATGTATCTGATTCCTTAGAGTTTCCTGAGTCTTAACCAGAAGTGGTGAGATATTATTGGTGTTAGTATTAGGAGAGCACCTCCCTCCTATTCTGCAAATTCTAGCACATTATCTATAGGTTAATGTATTATGAAGTTAAAATGAAGTTTTTTAAAAGTAAAACATATTTTAACGAGTAATACTTAACCTATAGATAATCAATTCTCTCCCTCCGTCCACCCTCGCTTATCTCTCCTAATTGTGTCTATTGTTTAACACATAAAAGAAACTGACACATGGTCAATTGAGCGGGAAGAGTTACGTCACACAGGTAACTGCCTAAGGGACCTTCTGGTTTAAGACTTTAATTAACGACTGAAAGGTCGTTTTTTCTGTGGAAGATGTGAAAACAGAAGAGAATAGCACATTATCTATAGGTTAAGTATTACTCGTTAAAATATGTTTTACTTTTAAAAAACTTCATTTTCAATGGGGGGCATATCGTATCACCATTGTCCATACGTACGTCCTTCCCATCGGTCCACCATCTGTCCGTCCCGTCCTTCCGTCCCGAACGTAACACAAATGGTTTCCGTGTGATATCTTTTGAAAAGATTGGTGTATTGGATTGAAATTTTATACACAGGTTTATAATCATAAAATGTAGGTCAAGTTCGATTTAGGGTAAAATCCACCAATTATTTTGGGAGTTATGGCCCTTTTCAACTTTGAAAAATTTTAAACTTTGAAAAATGGTTTCCTTGTGATATCTTTTGAAAAGATTGGTGTATTGGATTGAAACTTTATACAAAGGTAAATAATCATAAAATGTAGGTCAAGTTCGATTCAGGGTAAAATCCACCAATTATTTTGGGAGTAATGGCCCTTTTTCAACTTTGAAAAATGGTTTCTGTTCCATAACTTTTGAAAAGATTAGTGTATTGGATTCATATTTTAAACACGAGATATAATTATAGAATATAGGTCAAGTTGGATTTATGGTAAAATCCGCCAATTATTTTTGGAGTTACAGCCCTTTTTCAACGCTGAAAAATAGTTGAAAAATGGTTTCCGTTCAATATCTTTTGAAAAGATAAGTGTATTGGATTCAAATTTTATACACAGGTATATAATCATAAAATGTAGGTCAAGTTCGATTTAGGGTAAAATCCACCAATTATTTTGGGAGTTATGGCCCTTTTTCAACTTTGAAAAATGGTTTCCGTTCCATAACTTTTGAAAAGATTAGGGAATTGGATTCATATTTTATACACGAGCATATAATTATAAAATATAGGTCAAGTTTGATTTAGGGTAAAGTCCACCAATTATAATGCCCTTTTCAATTTTGAAAAATAGTTTCTGTTTGATATCTTTTGAAAACATTATTGTATTGGATTCATATTTAATACACAGGTATATAATCATAAAATAGAGGTCAAGTTTGATTTAGGGTAAAATCAACCCATTATTATGGGAGTTATGGCCCTTTTTCACCTTCAAAAAATGTTTTCCTTTTGATATCTTTTTAAAAAAAAGACTGGTATATTGGAATCATATTTTATACACAGGTATATAATCATAAAATATAGGTGAAGTTCGATTTATTGTTAGAGTTGTGGCCCTTTTTTCAACTTCATTTTTTGCAAAATGCCTGTGTGTGGGTGAGGATGGCCCTGGGCGGGGGCATCTGTGTCATATTGACACATTCCTAGTTTATACATCTTTGTTACGGGATAAATGTATGTGTTTTGCTGACAGGGAAACACAAAGCTAAGTGATGTGAATGTTGCTTTTCACGCACAGTCAGATACTTGATTAGTAACACATCAAAACTAGTCACCTTCCATAGTTAAAATTAGTCAAAACCACATTTCAATAAAGGAAACAGTTTTGTTTCAATGGCAATGTAATGTTTTTTTAAGTGATAACTTTTTTTCTTTCTAAATTGTCATCCAGTACTTGACAATCAAAGTGGTGAAAAAATAGAATTGCAGTGTAAACAGAATATATTAAATAAAACTATGTGCTTTTATGGAGTAAATTCAACATATTTGTTCCCATGGCAACATAAATTTCTGTGTCATGTTGATTTTGTTCATAAATTTGTGTTTCAATATTTAACAACTATAAAATTATTATGCTTTTAATTACATTGTTCTCAGATTGCTGCCATGAAATCAATTAAAGACAATCAATTTTACAATACAACATGTAGTGTATTGTTGTTGCCATAGCAACTATTACAATTGGTTTTCAAACTTATTTTCGTTGTTTTTGAAGATGTCCCATGTTGACTTATATTTAGAAGCGTTTCATCAATATATTAAATTGGGCAGAATTTTGTCATTTGATTTGTATCCTGCATCTGCTCAGTCTGATCAGTTTTCACTGTCTACAATTCAATTCTTTATTTTCCAAAGCTATAGAAACCTTAGAAACCCTAGCTACTTAGCAACCCATTGAGTGCACAGCGAAGACTGATCAGACTGTGCGGATACCCATGTTGATCTGATTCTTCCCTTGGAGCCCAATCATTTTGTTGGTTTTGTCATGCTCTGGCTCAGTTATGGTAAAAACCGTTTAAATCAGCAGGCCGATTACCTTTGAACCTACTGGCGCAGAAGAGTGTCCGGCTTGCGTCCAGGAGGTTGTGGGTTCGATCCCCAGCCGAGTCATACCAAAGACTAAAAATGGTATTAGCTGCTCTTTCATTTGCGCTCAGCATTGAGAAAGCGGAACTGGTCGGTACCCATATGGTGTCAGTATAATGTGACTAGGTGGAATTTCACGTCATGTGTCTGAGGTGTGTTATGTCAGTGAGGCAGCACTCTTAAAGTCAGCATTGAGCTCCCTGTCACATCCAGACACCGTGGCGATGTGACTGAAAGATTGTTGAAAGCGACATCACATCTGAATAAAATAAGATAAAAAATAAATTAACCTTGGAACTTCCTTTTTATCGCACCTGCTTGTAGCAGGGTGCGATATAGGCGTCCGATTTTCTGTCCGTCCGTCCGTCCGTCCGTCCGTCCGTCCGTCCGTCAGTCCGTCCGACAGTCCGTCCGTCCGTCTGTCAACATTTATGTCGACGTTCGACATTTATGTCAAAGTTAGTATTCTAATCAACTACAAGACTAAACAACCATCAAACCTTGCATGAAACATCTCCCTGACCTCCTGACTTTGCAACATAGGCGTCCGCTTTTCAGTATGTCTGTCCATTCGTCCGTCCGTCTGTCAACATTTATGTCGAAGTTCGACATTTATGTCAAAGTTAGTATTTTAATCAACTACAAGACTAAACAACCATCAAACCTTGCATGAAACATCTCCCTGACCTCACGACTTTGCGACACAGGTGCCCACTTTTCCATTCGTCTGTCTGTTCATCTGTCCGTCTGTCCGTCTCTTAACAGTTCTGTTATGTCGAAGTTCGACATTTATGTCAAAGTTAGTATTCTAATCAACTACAAGACTAAACAACCATCAAACCTTGTATGAAACATCTCCCTGACCTCCTGACTTTGCGACATAGGTGCCCGCTTTTCCATTCGTCTGTCCGTTCGTCCGTCCGTCTGTCTCTTAACAGTTCTGTTATGTCGAAGTTCGACATTTATGTCAAAGTTAGTATTCTAATCAACTACAAGACTAAACAACCATCAAACCTTGTATGAAACATCTCCCTGACCTCCTGACTTTGCGACATAGGTGCCCGCTTTTCCATTCGTCTGTCTGTTCGTCCGTCCGTCCGTCTGTCTCTTAACAGTTCTGTTATGTCGAAGTTCGACATTTACGTCAAAGTTAGTATTCTAATCAACTACAATTCTACAACAACCATCATTCCTTGCATGACACATCTCCCTGACCTCCTGACTTGGCAGATATGTTGACCCAGTGACCTTGACCTATATTTTGCGCTCCATTGACTTTGACACAATTTACGTTGACATTCCAGATCTTCTCAACTATAAGGCATACAACTACCAAACCTTGCATAGTGCTTCTTCTAGATGTACAGACTTGGCAGGTACCTTGACCCAGTGACCTTGACCTATATTTTGCGCTCCAGTGACTTTGACATTTTTTGCGTCGACGTTCGATATCTCCTCAACTATAAGGCCTACAACCATCAAACCTTGCAAAGTGCTTCTCCTCAATGTACTGACTTAGCAGATACCTTGACCTGGTGACCTTGACCTATATTTTGGCTGCAGTGACTTTGACATAATTTACATCAACGTTCCAGATCTCCTCAAGTGTAAGACCTCTAGCCACCAAACCTTGCATAGTGCTTCTCCTATATGTACTGACTTGGCAGGTATCTTGACCCGGTGACCTTGACCTATATTTTGAGCTCCAGTGCCTTTTACACATTTTACGTCAACGTTCAATATCTCCTCAACTATAAGGCCTACAACCATCAAACCTTGCATAGTGCTTCTCCTCAATGTACGGACTCTGCAGGTACCTTGACTGGGTGACCTTGACCTATATTTCACGCTCCAGTGACTTTTACACCTTTCAGGTCACCCTTCCATATGTCCTCAACTATAAGGCCTTCAACCACCAAACCTTATATAGCACTTCTTCTCGATGTACTGATTGACAGGTACCTTGACCTGGTGACCTTGACCTATATTGTGCACTCCAGTGACTTTGACACATTTTATATTGATGTTCGGTATCTCCTCAAATATAAGACCTACAACCACTAAACCTTGCATAGTGCTTCACCTCATTGCCCTGGCTTGGCAGGTACCTTGACCCAGTGACCTTGACCTATATTTGACACATTTTACGTTGATGTTTGATAACGCCTCAACTATAAGGCCTACAACCACCATACCTTGCATTGTGCTTCTCCTTGATGTACTGAATTAGCAGGTACCTTGACCCGTGACCTTGACCTATATTTCATGCTCCAGTGACTTTTACACATTTTACGTCAACGTTCCATTATCATTGGGCTGTATGATACGAAAAGTCAGTGCTGAAGATATAGCCATTAGAGGGAAGTGGACTGGCCTGGAATATATGTGCCCCACTAGGCACTTTGTCTACATTTTTTTCAACCCAGTTTTCCAAGTAAGCACTGCTAAGAATGAAATAAACTTATTTAATAACCACATTCTGATTGAGGCTCCTGTGACTTTTGCGCCAGCAGGTGCGATGACGCCTTCCGCGGAATTCTTGTTTCAGGTTGTTATCTATCTGATGGATTAAAATTTAATGTCATACCCGCACTTGCGCAGGTCCTTTTCTAGTATTGTTTAATTGTTTGTAGGTTTTTCTGTTCAAATTTCAAAAGCAGGAAAATGTTCGAGTCTGAATAGTAAACCTATAAACTATATATTGCAGTGCACGCTAGTCCAATTCTGCATATGTTACCTGGGTTATTTCAGGAATGCTTAGCAGGCTGTGCTAGGTTGTGGAGTCTGGTCGGAATTTCTCAGGTTGTGAGAATTGTAACTGCTATCGGGACATTGAGCAGGCTGCACTGGCATGTGTGGACTGACCAGTTGTTAGCTTATCTGAGCCAAAGGCTCAGGGTGAGCTATTGTGATCACTCCCCATCCATCGTCCGTCCATCCATCCGTCCCTTCACACATTTGAACGACTTCTTCTCTGAAACCCTTGGGCCATATTTCTTCAAACTTCATGTGAAGCCTTGTGTTAAAGGGGGATTGAAAATATGTACAAATGGTCATGGTCCATAAATCAAGATGGCTGCCATGCCCATGTATAGCTCCCATAGACTTATAATGCGGAAAACTTTAAAAATCTTCTTCTCAGAAACCATGAGACCCAGGGCTTATATATTGACTATGTAGCAATGTTAATTGTCCCCTACATAGATCCTGCCAATCAAGCCCCTGGGGCCCAAACTGGCCACACCCCAGGGGTCATTAGCTTCCATACTTATAATGGGAAAAACTTAAAAAATCTTCTTCTCTGAAACCATGAGGCCCACAGCTTATATATTTAGTAATTTGTAGCAATGTTTAGTGGTCCCCTACATAAATCCTGTCAATGAAGCCTCTGGGCTCCAAACTGGCCATGCCCCAGGGGGTCATATGTTTATGTAGAGGTATAAAGCTAAAGAACCTTCAAAAATCTTCTTCCCAGAAACCATGAGGCCCATGGCTTATAGATTTAGTATGTAGCAATGTTTAGTGGTCCCCTACACAAATCCTGCCAATCAAGCCCCTGGGGTCCAAACTGGCCACGCTCTGGGGGTCATTAGCTCCCATAGACTTATAATGGGAAAAACTTAAAAAATCTTCTTCTCTGAAACCATGAGGCCCACAGCTTATATATTTAGTGTGTAGCAATGTTTAGTGGTCCCCTACATAAATCCTGCGAATCAAGCCCCTGGGGTCCAAATTGGCTATGCCCCAGTGGGTCATATTGTTTATGTAGAGCTATACAGCTAAAGAACCTTCAAAAATCTTCTTCTCTGAAACCATGAGGCTGAGAGCTAATTGATTAAGTATGAAGTGATGTTAAGTGGTCACCTACATAAATGCTGCCAACCATGCCCCTGAGGTCCAAATTGATCACACCCCAGGGGTCATTAACTCCCAGAGACTTAGAATGGGGAAAGCTTAAAAAATCTTCTTCTCGGAAACCATGAAGCCCAGAGCTTATACATTTAGTATGTAGCAATGTTAACTTGTCCCCTACATAAATCCTGCCAATCAAGCCCCTGGGTCCAAACTGGCCACACCCCTAGGGGGTCATATGTTTATATAGAGCTAAGTAACTAAAGTACCTTTAAAAATCTTCTTACCTGTAACCATGAGGTCCAGAGCTAACAGATTTAGTATGAAGCAGTGTTAAGAGGTCTCCTATATAAATCCTGCCAATCAAGCCCCTTGGGCCCAAATTGGCCATGCCCCGGGGGTCATCAGCTCCCACAGACTTATAAGGGGAAAAACTTAAAAAGTCTTCTTCTCTGAAACCATGAGGCTGAGAGCTAATAGATTAAATATGTTGGAATGTTTATTGGTCCCCTACATAAATCCTGGCAGTGAAGCCCCTGGGCTCCAAACTGGCCACACCCCAAGAGGGTCGTATGTTTATATAGAGATATATAGCTAAAAAACTTCAAAAATCTTCTCTGAAACCATGAGACCAAGAGCTAATAGCTTAAGTATGTAGCGATGTTTAGTGGCAGGGCTCTGGAAATTCTGAAATCTGAATCGGTCCAGCCGATGACGATGACGTCATCAATGAGCCCATTCCCCCCTCCCCCCCCCCCCCCCCCCCCCAAAAATATAATATCACCTGTCACGAAAACTCACCTGTCACGAAAACTAATGACAATTGGCAGTCCTGTAACTCCTTTTAAATAATACACCTCAACTCTGTTATATGACGGAAGTCCGGGTATAACGAGCATGATCAAAGCTGGCGTCATCAATAAATACAGTCAGGTATGTAAAAAAGAAAGAAAAAAAAAGACGATTTTGTTGTTATTTCCACCTCCGCAGGTCTTGCTCACCGCGGACATCAATGCCAATCAAAAAGAAATCTTACTCCAAACTATTCAACAAACTGAAAATCATGAACATAAATTTTCAGTCTATCGTCAATAAAGTACCAGATTTTCACTGTATCATTGAAACCGAGAAGCCCGATGTTGTGGTCAGAACTGAATCCTGGCTGTCTCCAGAGATTTCAAATGGTGAAATCTTCCCTCCTGGCTACACCCCATGTCGTGCTGACAGACAGTCCACTACACATGGCGGAGGAGTTTTTATCCTCGTACGGAATGACATTGTCTCCTCGGAACAACCACAGTTCCAAACTGACTGTGAGCTGATTTGGGTGAAGCTGGAAGTTATTGGCACACATCCCCTGTTTATCGGTGCATATTACAGACCGAAAGAGGACGATCAGGCTAGCTTGTTAGAACTGCATAAGTCAGTTGAAAATGTACGGAAGAAGGCAAAGGGTAACATCTGGCTGCTTGGTGATTTCAATTTTCCAAAGTTTACATGGCCTGAAAATCAACCTAATATGAACCCGGACTGCAGTCACAAACAAACATATAACCTTTTTCGTGACTTTCTTGACGACTTTAGCTTTACCCAAATGGTCAAGGAACCAACCAGATATAATAACATCCTAGACCTTTTTCTCACGACCAATCCCACACTAATAAAGAGTGTGGCGTGCCTTCCTGGTCTGAGTGATCATGATATGGTCATAGCTGAGTGTGCCCTAAAGCCAACACCACTTAAGCAGAAACCCCGTAAGGCCCAGCTATTTCGAAAAGCTGACTGGCCCCGCTTAAAATCACTCCTGGAGATAGGACAAGTTCATTACAAATCACCATGGCAAATCTGTTGATGATTTGTGGACAGAATTTACCTCTGCATTAAAAAGATTCTCATCTGAATGCATCCCCACTAAAATGGTCCGAGGGAAATCATCATTCCCCTGGATCACCCAAGAAATAAAGAGATTGATCAGGAAACGTGACCACCTCTATAGGAAGTTCAAGACAACTGGAGACCAGACAAAACGCTCCAAATTTTTGTGTCTGAGGAAAATTATTAACCCTTGTCCTGCTGAACCCGGATATACCCTGCCTTTGCAAACAGTGTAGATCCAGATCAGTTGGCTTCTGAAGAAGCCAACTGATCTGGATCTGCACTGTTTGCCATTAAGTATGTGAATTTATAGCAAAAATATGGATCAAGTAATCTGATTGGCTGAAAATTAGAAGTGGGTGTGGCATCTTAATTTATTCAGCAGGACAAGGGTTAAATGCAAAACTAAATTGGCCTATACAACTTACCTAGAAGGTCTCCTTGGGTTAGACAGTGAAACATCTACAGCCTGTGACAGCAAGAAGCTGTTCTCCTTTTTGAAAAACTCACGGCAAGACCAGGTTGGCTCCCCACCCCTCAAACAAGGCTGCAAACTTATAACTGAACCTGTTCAAAAGGCTAATGTTCAGAACAATCAGTTCCAGTCGGTCTTCACACCGAAGGAACCACTGACTCTATCCAGACTGTGCACCATGAAAGTCCAGGACTAATGGTTGATGAGGGATTACTGAATCCTGAATCTGTACCTGCTGGATCTCTCAACCCCACCCCACCTATGGATGAATTCAATATCTCAGTGGGGGGCATCTTAAAACTCCTAAAGAAACTTAATCCAGGGAAAGCAGCTGGTCCAGATAAGCTAAAACCCCTTTTGCTAAGGAAACTTGCAGAAGAGATAGCACCAATAATACAAATATTATTTGAGCGATCCCTTCAGACAGGCAAGTTCCCGGCAGATTGGTGTCACGCTTTTGTTACACCGATATTTAAAAAGGGGGACAAATCATCGGCTGCTAACTACAGACCGATTTCCCTCACATGCATACTGTGTAAGGTCCTCAAGCATATCATGGCATCACAGGTGGTTGAGCATATGAATTCACATGATCTACTGTATGACCTTCAACATGGCTTCAGAGAAAAACGGTCATGTGAAACCCAGCTCACCATGTTGGTCGAGGAACTTGCCCGGAGTGCAAGTGTGGGTAAACAAACTGATCTTATATTGTTGGACTTTTCGAAGGCTTTTGACAAGGTAAATCACGCCAAACTCCTTTGGAAGCTCCACCAATATGGGATCAGAGGAAAAGCACTTGGCTGGATAAGGGCCTTTCTGGGTAACCGGTCACAGTCAGTTGTCCTAGATGGTGAAGAGTCAGACTCGGTTCCAGTCACATCAGGAGTGCCCCAGGGTTCTGTGCTGGGGCTGATTCTATTCCTCATCTACATAAATGACTTGCCAGACCTTATCACTTCCAAAGTCCGTCTGTTTGCTGACAACACGGCCGTTTACCTGACGGTTGAGAGCCCGAGCGATGGACAAGTGCTTCAGAAGGATCTTGACACTCTGTCTGGGTGGGAGTCCAGATGGGACATGGAGTTCAACCCCTCAAAGTGCCAGGTGGTGAGGGTGACAGCCTCTAGGAGACCCATTAATACCTTGTATTACTTACATGGACAGGTCCTGGAGGTTGTGACCAGCGCTAGATACTTGGGGGTTGACATCTCTTCTGGCCTGTCTTGGAACTCCCACATAGACAGAATAACCGGAAACGCAAACAGTACACTGGGCTTTCTCAAGAGAAACATAAAGACAAAATTCGCCAAAGTGAGAGAGACTGCTTACAACACACTAGTACGTCCCAAACTAGAATATGCCTCTTCTATATGGGACCCTCATACAAAGGATAAGATTTCCCAAATAGAAAAAGTCCAGCGCCGAGCCGCACGATGGACCACCAGTAACTACGACTATAGGTCCAGTGTCACATCCATGACAGAAAATTTAGGATGGTGGACCCTCGAACAAAGAAGGCAAGACGCCCGCTTATGTCTGTTTTACCGGATCGTCTATGGGCTCGTGGCAGTTCCCATCCCAGACTATATCCAACCCAAAATTTGGAATTCTAAAAATTGCCACTCAATGACTTTCCGTCAGATTCACATCCACAGAAACTTCTATAAATACTCATTCTTTCCACTAGCCATAGTTCAGTGGAATGCCCTCCCTGAATCGGTCGTATGTTTGCCAACCCTTGATGCGTTCAAGGAAGAAGTTGGTAAAAATAACTGCACCACTCCCTCCTCTAGGTCCCAAAAGTGATGTTTTTAATTTTTGATTTAAAGCCTTCTACCTCACCAACTGTTTTAACCCTATCACCTTTTATCCTCTCACTATCCCCTCTTTATTCTTTTGTCTATATTTTCCTTCTTCTTTCAGCACGATAGCGCTCACCTGCCTAGAATGCCCGGGAGGGCGTGAGGCAGTATACAGAGAAAGAAAAGAAAGAAAGAAGCAGGGTTTTCCTAGATAACTATTTATAAACAACTGATTCCCGTCTTGTGTAAGCGCGGAGACGGCGGGAAACAGGAGAGACGGAACGAAACGACTTACATGGACCTAATTAGGTCTAAAAAAGGCCTGCACCACGGGCAGTTTTGCAGTTTTCAGTGTTTCAAGATTTGACCAGACTGCTTAAATTTTAAGCACTGACCAATCTTGTCTAGCGCAAGTGGTGCAGTACTTATTTTTACCGTGAAATCTACCTTGAATTATACTCGTGTGTTACGGCCGTCAACAAAAAAAAAAAAAAGAAAAAAAAAAGAAGCAAACAATAATACCCAGATCAGACGCCGTTGTATGCGACATCTGATCAGGACGTACACGGTTTGGGAATTAATTTATCAAATCTGGGACCGACAAACCGTGTTGATCAAATCAAAAAAGAAGAGGAAGAAAACGGGTGCGTTCAAGCGATGCATTCTTATCACTCTCAGTTAAAGCGACCTTTGATCTTTTGGATACGCCGACTGCACCTGATGTTTTGCAGTCTCAGTGTATTCACACGTGTCACATAAACAGATTAATTATCAGACTACCGTTACTAATGATTCATGTTAATCGCTTGTTTACCGCACAAAGGTCAGTGAAGTGTTGAATTTTTGACAATGTTTGGATAATGACGTAATTAATTTGTGCTGTGGTAGGTTGCCGTTATTCATCTGTCAAATGACCGTTTAGAGCCTTTTAACTACCATAATATCGCATTCAAAAGGTGCGCGGAGGTTGTCAGTTTGGGAAGACTTGACCGTTTGTGATTTTTTAGACATCATTGATTCGTGAAAATTGGTTAGTTGGGGAAAAATGGGGTTCAAGGCACAAACCTGTTGGACCGAATTATTAGCATTTTGGGGTGTTTGAAATTGGTCCAGAATTCTTAATTTCAGTCCAGACCGGCTATTTTTCCAGTTTTACGGAGCCCTGTTTAGTGGTCTCCTACATATATCCTGCCAATCAAGCCCCTGGGGTCCAAATTGGCCATGCCATGGGGGTCATTAGCTCCCATAGACTTCTAATGGGAAAAACTTAAAAATCTTCTTCTCTGAAACCATAAGGCCCACAGCTTATATATTTAGTATGTAGCAATGTTTAATGGTTCCCTACATAAATCCTGCCAATCAAGCCCCTGGGTCCAAGCTGGCCACACCCCAAGAGGTCATATGAATATATAGAACCATATAGCTAAAGTACCTTTAAAACTATATAACCTTCTCTATAACCATTAGGCCCAGAGCTAACAGCTTTTGTATGTAGCGATGTTTAGTGGTCTCCTGTATAAATCCTGCCAACCATGTCCTTGGGGTCTAAACTGGCTACACCCTGGGGGTCATTAGCTCCCATAGACTTATAATGGGAAAAACTAAAAAAAATCTTCTTCTCTGAAACTATGAAGCCCACAGCTTATATATTTAGTATGTAGCAATGTTTAGAGGTCCCCTGCATAAATCCTGCCAATCAAGCCCCTGGGCTCCAAGCCGACCATACATCAAGGGGTCATATGCTTATATAGAGCTATATAGCTAAAAAAACTCATAAAAAATCTTCTTCTCTGAAACCATGAGACTGAGAGCTAACAGCTTAAGTATGTAGCGATGTTTAATGGTCTCCTACATAAATCCTGCCAAGCAAGCCCCTGGGGTCCAAACTGGCCATGCACTGGGGGTCATTTGCTCCCATAGACTTATAATTGGAAAAACTTAAAAAATCTTCTCTGAAACCATGAGGCCCACACCTGAGCCAAAGCCTCAAGTGAGCTATTAATATGCCAATTCTCCATCTTCCGTTTTTGTCTGTCCACATTTTCAAATAAGTATGTGTCTTATACCAAATGGCCAATCTTGATCAAATTTCATGTGAAGCATTATCAGGTGGGGAGAAAGGCTTCAGAAGATTTTGGGGCTGATCAGATTGGAATTATGGTTTCCATGGCAACATATAGCTTCCATAGACTGATAACTGGAAAAAATTAAAAAATCTTCTTCTCTGAAACCGTGAGGACCAGAACTTAGATATTTAGTATGTAGCAACGTTAAGTGGTCACCTATATAAATCCTGCCAACCATGCCGCTGGGGTCCAAATTGGCCGTGCCCCGGGGCTCATTATTTCTCATAGACTTATAATGGAAAAAACTTAAAAAATCGTCTTCTCTGAAACCATGAGGCCCAGAGCTTAGATATTTAGTATTTAGCAACGTTAAGTGGTCGCCTTCATAAATCCATAAATCCTGCCAAGCATGCCCCTAGGGTCCAAATTGGCCACACCTCCAGGGCTCATTAGCTCCCATAGACTTATAATGGAAAAAAAAAAAAACTTCAAAAATCTTCTTCATTGAAACCATAAGGCCCAGAGCTTAGATATTTAGTATGAAGCAACGATAAGTGGTCACCTACATAAATCCTGCCAACCATGCCCCTAGTGTCCAAATTTGCCACACCCGGGGGCTCATTAGCTCCCATAGACTTATAATGGGAAATACTTAAAAAATTTTCTTCTCTGAAACCATAAGACCCAGAGCTTTGATATTTAGTATGCAGCAATGTTAAGTGGTCACCTACATAAACCCTGCCAACCATGTCCCTAGGGTTTTAATTGGCCACCCCCTTGGGGATCATTAGCTCCCATAGACTTATAATGGGGAAAAAAAAAACACTTAAAAAATCTTCTTCTCTGAAACCATAAAGCCCAGAACTTAGATATTACGTATGTAGCAATATTAAATGGTCATATACATAAATCCTGCCAACCATGCCCCTAGGGTCCAAATTTGCCAGGCCCCATGGATCATTAGCTCCCATAGACTTATAATGAGGAAAAAAATTAAAAAATCTTCTTCTCTGAAACCATAAAGCTTAGAACTTAGATATTTAGTATGTAGCAACGTTAAGTGGTCACCTACATAAATCCTGCCAACCATCCCCCTGGGGTCCAAATTGGCCATGCCACGGGGCTCATTAGCTCCCATAGACTTATAAAGGGAAATACTTCAAAAATCTTCTTTCTGAAACCATAAGGCCCAGAGCTTAGATATTTAGTATGTAGCAATGTTAAGTGGTCACCTACATAAGTCCTGCCAACCATGCCCCTAGAGTCCAATTTGATCACACCCTGGGCTCATTATCTCCCGTAGACTTAAAATAGGAAAAACTTAAAAAATCTTCTTCTCTGAAATCATAAGGCCCAGAGCTAAGATATTTAGTATGTAGTAATTTAAAAGAAAAACAGACCAAATTATGCCCCTTTGTGGACTTAGGCATTGTTGCATAGGAAAAGCTTGTAAGCAAAATATCTCAGGAACTGATTGGGCTAGGCTCTTGAAATTTTGCAGGCTGTTTGGAACTAATGTGAAGATGATCTGCCCATTTTAGTATAATTTTATGAAAAATTGACCAAATTATGCCCCTTTGTGGACTCAGACATTTTGGCACAGGAAAAGCTTGCAAGCAAAATATCTTTGGTTTTTGGCCCTTTGAAAATTTCAGCATTTTAACCTTGTTAGCAAGATATCTCAAAAACTGTTTAAGCCATTGCCTTGAAACTTGACAGGGAATGATGAGTAAATGACCTGATTAAGTTACAGCAGTTAACTCAGGTGAATATTGTGGCCCATGGGCCTCTTGTTTTGAAGCAGCAGGCGCAAAGTGTGATTTAGTTTATACAAAATAAAATGTGAATAGCCAATGTAAAATGCGCTGTACCATAAGAATCACGTAGGCCAGAAATTTAGGTTTACATACGGATACGCAATACGCAAATATACGCACGAACATATGCAAAGTTTATTTTTTATTTCTAAGTTCAGTAGTTAAATTGAATTAATTATATTAAGAAATCATTAATTTGTATTATTTTGCCTGCATAATCACTGTTTTAATGAAGGAGAAAAATTTAGGAGTAATTGTTGTGTAATATACATGATATTTTAAGTGTTCTGATTTCGTCTGACCAGGGCACTGAGTTTATAATAGTTGGAGTTGATCCAATACTACTCTCCCTCCGATCGTTATCCGGAAGTCGGATGTGTTTGACATTAGTAATGTCAGTGACATTTAGGGTTGCCACATTTGGAACATCATGTCCCTAATTGTCATTCATACATTACAATCATTTGTGTATATATGGCAATGGAGTTTGCATATGAAGTTATGATTTTAACTGCATTTAAAGACACATTTTTTATGCCCCCAACTTCAAAGAAGTTGGAGGGGCATATTGCTTCTGGGTTGTTCCATTTGAAGAAATTTTGAAATATACTTCTTGAGTTATGCCCCTTTGTAATTTTAGGCATTTTTATCTTGTCAGCAAAATATCTCAAAAACTGTTAGAGCTAGAGCCTTGAAACTTAGTAAATGCATTTGTAGTGATGAGTAGATGACCTGATTAATTTTTGAAGAAATTCTGAAAAATACTTCATGAGTTATGGTCCTTTGTAATTTTGGGCAATTTTACCTTGTCAGCAAAATATCTAAAAAACTGTTGGAACTAGAGCCTTGACACTTGATGAATAGACTGGTAGTGATGAGTAGACAACCTGATTAACTTTTGAAGAAATTTTGAAATATACTTCTTGAGTTATGCCCCTTTGTTATTTTGGGCATTTTTATCTTAGCAAAATATCTCAAAAACTATTAGAGCTAGAGACTTGAAACTTGGTGAATTGATTGGTAATGATGAGTAGATGACCTGATTAATTTTTTTGTAAATTCTGAAAAATATTTCATAAGTAATGGCCCTTTGTAAATTTGGGCATGTTTCCCTTGTGAACAAAATATCTCAAAAACTATTGAAGCTGGAGCCTTGAAACGTGATGAATAGATTGGTAGCGATGAGTAGATGACCTGATTATGCCCCCAGTTTTGAATGAAATTATGGGGCATATTATTTTGCCTTCATTTGTCCATCCGACTGTTTGTCCGTTCATCAAGCTTTTTTTGTGCATGCCATATCTTAAGAACCCTGCAGGCTAGAGTTTTGAAATTTTATATTTGGGTTCCCAATGAAAAAATAGCCGACCCATATTTTGTTTCTTGTCTAGCATGTTTATTTAAAGTTATGCCCCTTTGAAAAAAATCAGAATTAAATCTTGTGAGCAAGATATCTTGAAAAGTATTTAAGCTGGGTTCTTGAAATTCGATACAGTGAGTGGGAATGATGTGTACATTACCTGATTATATTTTGAGAGAATTCCATGAAAATATTGATAAAGTTACGGCCCTTTGCAGTTCTGCTCATTTTGACCTTGTCAGCAAGATTTCTCGAAAAGCACTTAAGCTAGGGTCTTGAAATATTATATTGGGGATGATGTGGAGATTACCTGGTTTGTTTTTTAGGGAATTCCATGAAACATTGATGTAGTTATGGCCCTTTGTAGTTCTAGGCATTTTGACTTTTTCAGCAAGATATCTCAAAAAGTATTTAAGCTAGAGCCATGATATTTGGTATACTGATTGGGATTGAGGAGGAGATCACCTGAATAAATTTTGAACCAATTAAATGAAATGTTGGAGTTATGGCCCTTCGCAATTTCGGGCCATTTAATGTCGTTGCTTTATTGTGTATAGCATAAGTTTAGAACCATGTATGCTAATGTTTTGAAATTTCATGTTTTGATTCCTCATGAAAAAATAGGTGATCCGTATTTTTTTCTTATCCCAATTATCTCCTATTTTAGAGTTATTTCCCTTTGATAAAATAACATTGAAATCATATATTTGTACTGTTGTTACCGTCATGGCTAAGCAGTGTTGGAGTCAAACAGTGTTAGAGTCAGGCAGTTGGGGGCATAGTGTTTTACAAACACCAGCTCTAGTTTCCTTCTTTGGCTAGACCCCCCCTTCATGATCACCCCCAATATGCAGTCCTGATAACAGAGCACACATCAAAGGCTTATCTTATCTAAGTGATTATGAAGCCATTATAAGGATGTTAAGTCTCCTTAGGTGGGGCCCTATAAGGGTTAATCCATGTAATTGAGCAGTATTCAATATGTTACATTAGAACTAAATAAATTCATTTGCAAATTTTGCATTTAATTTGTTGATTTGTATTGTAGCACTTTATTTATTTTTTTTTATTTATTTATTTTTTGATAGTTTTTTTCCAAAATACAAAAGTGTTTTTTTTTCTTGCACTGTGAAAAAATACAAATGCACTGAAATAGAAATATAAAATAGAGTTTTATTTATTTGTTATTTATTTATTTATTTATTTTCTAAAGTAAATAAGAACACTGCGCAGTTATTCCATAGCTGCCTAAAAACTAAATATTAAATGAATCTGCAAATATTTTGTCTTGAGACTAATTATGAGAGTTCACTAGGAAAGAAGGACAAAGGAATACTAAATAATATTTATTCATGAAAGTAAAACATAATGGAATTAACAGAAAGTTTTCTTCAAGAGCCTAAAAGATGTTGTTTTTTGTTTTTTTTTTTTTCAAAATATTGATATATTTGTTATTTTCCATGTCAGAAAGTTCTTAGACAATTTAGAATGTATATTTTATACTATAAAGCTTCTCTTTTTAAATAAATAAATAAATAAACTATCTATCTTACTAATTTTCTGTATTTGATCCAAAGAAACAGATAAAGAGGGCATTTGATGATAAATTAGCATATAGACATAAATATCTGTATTTCTCCATAAAACATGTTGTGGGTATTCATTAGAACTGCCTGGGAGAGGCAATTCTAATGAATAACAACCAGCTATATTTTATTAAATAAACAGAAAAAAATCATCAAATTATCACCAAATTACCCACTTTATCTGTTTGTCTTCATCATAAACTAAACATTCACGAAAACACGCCTATTCAAATACACTGAAAATTTTACCACCAAAAAATGGAAATTTTTCAGATAAAAAATTCTGATATTTTTCATATTTCTGCTCAAAACATAGATTGTGGGTACTCGTTAGAACCGCCTCATCGAGGCAGTTCTAACGAGTATCCACAATCTATGTTTTTGAACAGAAATAACAAAAATAATGTATACCCCAGTAAACCCCAGTTTTACTATATAAAAGTGGGGCTTAAGGGGTCAAAATTATATAGGTATGTTTTCGTGATGGATATCAAATCTTATAATTAATTTCCCCTTATCAGGCCCCTACCTGTAAGGGTGGCCAACGTCACCAAGAATTTCTTATCTAAATCTCCTTATGGTCATTATGGTGTTATGCAATCCAAAATGTGTCTTTAACCTATAGATAATGTGCTATATTCTATTCTGTTCATACCTTCTACAGAAAAAATGACAGTAACGTCGTCCCATACAGTCTTAATCCAAAAGTCCCTTAGGCAGTCACCTGTGTGACGTATTCTTCCTGCTCTTTTGATCAAGTGTCAGTTTCTTTCTGTGGACGAGAAAGTAAACAAAGGATTTTTCTCCGGGTGAAAAAAATCTATGTTTTCTTCCTTTTTCTCCAGTTGAAATTATAAACTTTATTCTTTCTTATGTTCCTTTATCATGCCTTTCACTTTTCTTACTATATTTTGTTGTAAATCATTTTTCGAATTCTTGTAATTATCCATCGCTCGTTCACCGTAATGAGTTTTCGTGGTGAATGTGGTCATATTAAAATCACGTTTGGATAATTATGACATGAATTAAATGTTCTTCTTATTCCAGGGAATCAACCTTCTCTACGTGTAGCTTCTGATCAGATATGACCTGGAAACTTGCCAAAGAAAGAAGAAATTACTCTTCTAGAAAGTGGTTCATGGCTAAGAAGAAGAAGAGGTCGCAAGCCATGTCTGATTCATCAGACGAAGAAAAATTTGATGGGAACACTACCCCACATGGCCCTGCTGCCCGGAGGAAGACCCATCAAGGTGGCAACTCCAAGGGTACTTGTACCCAGAGGAGTGTAAGTCCACCGGTCACAGTCAATCAACCACCGGTCAATCAACCACCAGTCAACCAGCCACCAGCCATTAGCCCAATGGACAAGAAGACATTTCAGAACGGCCGGTCACTGGCCACTGGTCAAATGGGCATTACACAATTTTCAAGTCAGTCAATCACCGGTCACAGGCCATCCAGCCACTGGTCATTAGAAAATATCAACACAGGGGAAGTCAATATTCACCCACCACTGGTCACCGGTCATCAGAATTTATATCAACCTACATTTAGTGAAATTTATGCCATGGGCATGGAGTTCACTAATAATAATAATAACTCAAAAAAGAGTTTTATTACCCCTGGATCCCAATGTTGTAATCGAACCGTCTGACAGCAAATGGAGATAGGACAACAGACTTTGCAGACTTCCCTCTCTTGATGTATTTCCAGGAGGGATCAGTCTAGAAGTAAATATAAATCCAAGAAGAAGAGGAGATGTAGATCGTCCTCTACACCCTCCTCTTTTAGGTCTGCATCTTCAGACTCTCGCTGAGAAACAGAAAGTCTAAAGATCCAGACAATTTCACAAGAAAGGAGAAGAAAATATACACATATATATATATCTTCTTCTTCTTTTTAATTATCTGATAATCAGTCCCATGATTATGGCATATACAAAGAAGTAGACATAGTCCAATGGCTGCACAGAATCCGAGTATACTACAGCCTAAGGAAATAACTAATGTCCATACAATACAACCTAAACATAAAGGACTCGGGTTCAGACTCTGAAATTGAAACCTGGTCTTTTGAGAAGGCAATCAATGAATTTCAGGCTTTTGCCTCCGAGAAGCATGATCCGGTGAAGCCTTTATCTGGCATTGTACTCCTAATGGAGTCGCCTGCGACTCCATTATTAGTAGTGCCACAATCTAAGCTAGTTTTAAAGTACTGCCAAATTTCTCCAAAGCAAACTGACATGGAGAAATTGGCAGAGATGATACGAGGGTTGTGCAAAAAGTTCTGTCACAAATAGGCTTCCTTAGTTTTATCCCAGGTATATTTTAAAAGTTTCACTGCACTTGAATGCTGTGTTGAATAGCTAACGATACCCATTTATTTCATCCAAATTGCTTTCCAACTGACCGAGTTATTTCAAATTGAAATAGATGCAGTCATATACACTGGCCAATTTACTTGTTACATTGGAACATGGACCAGAAGACTGAAATTCGTAGCTTTATTAAATGCCGCATTAGGCTTAATATAGATTCAAAGCAGATATTAAATGAATTGTGTGGTATATATGGACCTCAGACCATTTCAATGCGCACAGTTTTTAGGTGGGTTAAAGCTTTTAAAGCTGGGAAATTTTCTGTTGAAGATGATACCCCTCCTGGAAGGCCTAAAACCTCTGTTACCAAGGCTAACATCGCTGCTGTAAAGATTGTGGTCAAACAGGATGCGCTATTGTCTGTCAAAGATATAGCTAGTTGTACTGGCATATCAGAAGGCAGCGTGTGAACAATTCTGATAAAGCGTTTGGACCTGAGAAAGGTTTGCGCTAGGTGGGTACTTCATCTGCTCACTGAGGAACAAAAGACATAACGCCTTAAATGTGCCCGGGAACTTTTGAAAACATACAAAGACTGTAATAGTCGGGTTATTTCTAACTTGCTAACAGGTGATGAAACCTGGGTGCACATGTTTGAGCCACAAAGAAGGGCTGATAATAAGCAATGGAAGCGAAAAGATCAAAAACGCCCATTTATTGCCAAGAGTACCATAAGTTCAAAAAAGATGTTGTACACAATTTTCTTTAATTCAAGTGGGCCATTCAAGTGCCTTGTCCGTCTGGTCATACAGTCACTGGCCGATTCTACAAAAATTCTGTACTGAAGAAAGTGAAAGAGTTTTACAATAAGAAACGACCAAGCAAAGGATGGTCAGGAGTCCACCTTTTACATGACAATGCCTCCTCTCATGAGGTCGTTAAGTCTTTTTTGGCTTCTGAAAAGGTGAAAGTTTTAAACCATCCACCTTATTCACCTGACCTGAGTCCCTGTGACTTCTTTTTATTTCTAAGGCTTAAGAAAATGCTTTCTGGAAATAAGTATATGTCTAGAAGTTCTCTTGGCAGCGCTATTTATCAGTGTCTCCAACAGATACCAAAAGAAGACTATTTAAATGCTTTTCATGACTGGGTAAAAAGGTTACAAAAATGTGTTTCAGTAAAGGGGGGATACTTTGAAGGTTTGTAATAAAAATATGTTTGATAAAACGTAGCACTAAAGTAATCCGAACCCAGTGACAAAACTTTTTGCAGGACCCTCGTATGCTCCCAAAAATTTAGTATCTTCCTTGACACAGACTAAATTTATAAGAACCAGAGTCAATATTTACCGACCGATAATATTCTTCAGTTAGAATCGGAAGCATCCCTGCTGGATTTATCTAGCAGAAAAATGCTCCATTCCAATAAAATATTGAATTATGGTATAGAGCCCACAAATTTATAGCGATAAACTTGTATGAGTATATATTTCTTCTGCTGCTTACTTATGTATGCAACAGCAGACAATATCCGTACCGGCTCTTTCAAGACTGATTTAAACTGTAGCTTAGTCTATAAAGCATGTGACGCCTATGTCTACGATCTTAGCTACGGAGATTTTACAAGCTGAACGTGATGCGGTACTGGCCACGTTTAAGATTTTACTGGACAATTCCATCCATGAGTAGTGAAACACTCCAATTAATTCTCAAGCTTATTTGATAACAAAATTAAGGAAGTACCAAGGGCAAATTTGAGGTCCAGCAACAAAGGTCCTTGGCAAATTCCTCTGTTGCTAATACCATACAACAACAACAAAGTGACTTATCTGGCTCCTCTGGTCTTTAAGAAACCAAAGCAGCCAACTAAACCTCAAAGGCCTCACCAAATGCAGCTGTACAGACCTAGTCAGATACAGTCATATTCATCAAGTAGAGAGGAATTATGCTAAAAGAAGTGGAAATCAGAACAGTTCTCCTCCTCTAAGCAAGCCTCATCCTTAACAAAATCTGAAGTCCATCTCTTCCCACTGCCAGTCCTACCACGTCCAGACATTCCAGTGGGAGGAAGGTTGACCCATTTTGTGGAACAATGGGAAGAATTGACAGACAACAAATGGATCCTAGCTATCTTTTGAAACAGGTTCCAGATCCTATTCAAGTCAGTTCCTCTCCTATTGGCTGTTCCGATAAATCTGTTTCAATTTTCCCCCTGTTATTGCGAGAAGACATCGCAAAACTTCTCAAGAAACGGGCAGTGGAAAGGGTACGGAATCCGGGAACTCCCGGTTTTTACTCCCGGATATTACTAGTGCCGGCTTTCACTAGTGCAAAAAAGAACAGAAAGTTATGCCCAGTAATAGATCTTTCCTACTATATATATAAACAAAGTATTTTAAGATGGAGACAGTCAAGTCAGTAAAGTCAGTCTATTATGGCCAATGGTTGGGCTGTCTCCAGAGATCTGATGGATGCATATTCATGTTCGGCTCGTCTACGAACATCAGGTCTTTCTGTTCATGGCCTTGCCATTCGTCCCTAAGCCCATGGAATTTTCACAAATTAATGAGTGTAATAGCAGCAAAATTACGACTATTACGACTGCAGTATCTCACTTCCCATACCTAGACAGTTGGCTAATAAGAAATCTGATTTGCAGTCAACTTACCTAGCACACAAAATACACTTTTTAAATGGTACAAATCTTGATTTCACACAAGATCTAAAGAAATCAGATTTGATACCAACAAGAATTCATCGTTAGGTATGGAGTTCTAATTAAACACAAAATAGTCAGAATACCAGCGAACCGAGTAAAGCTCTTATTCTGACCATCAAAACAATTCTTTCTTAGACTCAGGTTTCGGCACAAACTTTCTGTTCTTTTTTGGGCACACTCAGTGCAGCAGCAGACTTAAATTTCTAGGTAGACTGCATTTACGACATCTGCAAGTCTGCCTATTATCGATCTGGAAACCTTAAATTCTTCCTTAGATCATCAAGTTACGATTAACAGTATGATCGAATTCCATTTAAAATGATGGATGAAAACCAATCGATTCGTTCAAGGGATGTCCATTCACCCTCCAGACCCCAAAACATTTCCTTATTCGGATGCTAGTCAATATGGATGGGAACTCATCTGGAACGATGAGTCTTTCCTTTCATGGTCGCTGGTCAGAAGACCAATTCAAACTCCATATCAACATGTTGGAATAATGGCCATTCGTTTCGCACTGATAAAACCTTAAAAATATATTCACCATTCTTGTGTCATGTTTTCTACCGACAACACAACAATGGTCTCATATATCAATAAGCAAGGAGGAACACATTCTTCCAACCTATGCGTAGAGGTATGGAAGATCCTCCAACGGTGCCTAAACATCATATTGTCATCAGGATTCGTCATATCCCAGACTAATTTAATGTTTTGACAGATACATTATTGACTATCGATAAATAGTCAAAACAGAGTGGGAATTGGATCAATTGATATCAAATTCAATTTCCAAACGTTCAACCATTCCAATCTGGATCTGTTTGCGACATGTTTCAGTCACAATCTTCCACTTATGTGTTCCCAGTTCTGGACAATCAAGCCTTTACGATAGATGCATTTTCCACAAACTGGAACAATATTCATGCTTATGCATTCCCTACAACAATACTAACTCCTTCTGTCCTGAACAAGATACGCCAATCTCAGTGCAGAATGATTCTTATAGCTCCTCTTTGGCTGTAACAAACATGGTCCTCAGAGGTTCTACAACTACTTGTATCAGCTCCAGTTTGTCTTCCACTCTTGCTAAACTATTGACACAAGCATTAGGAAAGTTTCAACATTGAAATCTCCCAGTACTCAACTGCCACGCCTGGAAGTTATCAAGCAATCAGTTAGAGATAGAAATTTTGCAAACGTTGCAGTTTTTGTCTCCAAATCAAGGCGAACACCAACTCAGAAAACATATGACATGAAATGGATCGTATATACCCGTTGGTATCATAGAAGGAAGCTTAATCTGGTCTCGGCCCTCTTTCTGTTATAGCCGATTTCCTCTTTTACCTTTTTCTCTGAATAAAAGTTTCAGATGAGTACTAGTAAAGGCTATAGATATATGATATCTAGTACTTTAAATTTAAGACTGGTTATAGAATCGGATCTAACCCTGTCTTGTCAGAATTAATGAAATCTTTTGAATTACAACGCGCTGTTCAAAGATCTATTACTTTTTAATGGGATTTATTTTGGGTCTTAGTCTGTCTACAGAAAGCCCCATATGAACCTTTACATAAGACTTCTAACTCCACGTAACGTTAAAAACAGCCTTTCTTTTAGCTCTTGCCTAAAGATGAAACGAGATTCAGATCCTGGCAATGGATTCAAATCATTTAAGATTCAGTTGATCTGATGGATCAGTATCTGATATTTCAAACTGGGTTTATGGCTTCTGTCCATCTTCTGTCCATTTTTCCAGATCATATTTTTATCCCTATTTAGCCCTTATATGCAAAAGGAACATTCGGATAGACTTTTATGCCCGATAGGAGCCTTAAAATTCTATCTTAAAATGACTAGACCTTACTGTCAAAATAGAACTAGACTATTTCTACCAATTAGAGGCAAACAAGATATTTCTGAATCCTGTCTCGAGATGGATTTCTTATGATATTAAACTTGCTTACAGGAAACTCACCTGTAAAGATTTTCCTTTCTTATTGATTTAAACCCATGAAGTTAGGGCTCTATCTTCCTCTTGGGCCTTTTTTTTCGATAAGTTTCGCTCAAGGAGATTCTAACAGTAATATGAAATCAATCTTCATATATTTGCCAAGCTCTGTCTAAGGGATATGTCTCAGCAACTTCAAACCTGCTTAATTTGGGCCCAATTTTTGTGGCCCAAAAAGTGATGGTTGGGGGGAGTTGGGGAGGGGTGGGACTGAGGGGGGGGGGGGGGCAAGTTAACAGTGCCTTGGATGCCTTAAGACGATTAACAGCCTCCAAACCCTATAATACATATATTAAGATTATTAATATCTTATATATATGTTGGAATGAGCTTACTCTTAGGATTTATATCAAGAATGAGTTTATTCTAAGAGTTTCCTGAGCCTTAATCCAGAAGTGGAGGGATCTACTTGTTTTTGTGTTAGAATTGGGAGCTCCTTCCCACCTTATTGGCAAATTCTAGCACATTATCTATAGTTTAATGTATCGGGCAGTTAAAATGAAGTTTTCAAAAGTAAAACATATTTTAACAAGCAATACTTAACCTATAGATAAGATAATCCCACCTCCCAATCCCCGCTTAGCTCTACTCTTTAGAGCTTTACATCAAAGAAACTGACACGTGATCAAAAGAGCGGGAGGAATACGTCACACAGGTGACTGCCTAAAGGACTTTTGGATTAAGACTGTATGGGACGACGTTACTGTCATTTTTTCTGTGGAAGGTATGAACAGAATAGAATATAGCACATTATCTATAGGTTAAGTATTGTTAAAATATGTTTTACTTTTAAAAACTTCATGTTAAGCGGATGACATTGCTGACAGTTAGCAGCACTTGCAGTCGACCGCGTCGATGTTATTAATAGGGATGGAGGTCACGGATGAGTTACGTCGATGTCAGTGATGGTTCTATCATGGCGTCAGATATTCAGCCGCGACGTCAATGACGACACTCTCTCTATACTGTGATGTGCGTCATTGTAGAATAAGGGGTAGAATCTTAGCAGGCTTCATCTTAGGTTATTGTAGAACATGTCCTTAGTCTGTGTTTTGTTTAGTTTTAGTTGTAGCCTTCCATGTCCTTCCAAGGACAGTTTATCTCAATATGAGGTGCAGTACCTACGCTAGATTCCAATCCAGCGAGAGCAGAGGCCACCAAACAAGAATCTAATGCGGGGCAGTAACAGCCAGAAATGTGAACAATCAAGGTTCAAGTGATTCCGACATACAAAAAAATTATTAAGGCTGTGATTAAATAAATATGAGCATTCTCTCCCTTCCGCTGATTCAAGAATGGCAGTTGTCAGTTTCTGGCGAATGTGCACAATACTGGTTAACCGCTTAGAGGACTAAGCCTGCCCAGTAAATGTGTGGTTAGGTAAACTGACTGCGCTCGACATGACCCCATTGGGTTGACTGGGCCGTAAAACCTCAGCACAAACAAATAAATAAATATGAGAAATAAGATAATCAATACTTAAAAAATGAGATTGATAAATATTTAATAAGTATAATAAAACTTAACAAACTGAACTAAAGGAGCCATAGAAATATTATTGGAAAGGGAGGCAATCTCTTCATATTGGCACACAGAGTTATCCTCATTTGGTTGGGTATATACCGAGTGTATTAAATTTATTAACAAAGCCAGGTTAATCAAGTAATATACCAGTATAGTTCCCCAACCGTGCAATCGTGAAGAGATTTGCGTCAGATTGTGTGGGAAGTGTTGTATTACGTTAATGTCAGTATTATTATATGTGTTGTAAATATTACATGTAAAAAAAAAAAATAAATTGTAAATATTCTAACTTCGTTACAGTCTTCTGTGTAGTGGTACAGTTGGGCATCACACAACCTGGAGCGTAATCAAATTGGAAGTCACCCCTCAGTGCCTCTTGGCCGCCTGTGGTGTAACGGGAAGGATCTCTTTTTTTATCTGAAAACACTATTAAAAATACTTTTTTTTAGGTGATGTCTTGTTTTGATAAGTTCTAGAGCTGTATCAGTACCCAGGCTATATTTATTGTTACTATCTGAATAGTTACCTTTGGACAAGGGCAAGGGGTCATTATATCCAGGCCAGGCTCCCTAGCACAGTTGGTAGTATGACTTACTGCAGATCCAGTAGTCGCAAGTTCTAATCCCAGCTTAGCCACATAACTTTCAACAAGAGTGATCATGAAATAATCTCTGTGGTCATTCTCCCTGCTCTATTGATTCAAGAAGGGCAGTTGTCAGTTACTGGTGAAAATATATGCACACAGTACTGATTAATTGCTTGGAGGAGTAAGCCTGTATATCCACACAGTCTGATCAGAGTGTATGTTGGTCACAGACAGAATGTATGTGGCTTAAACTCAGTTTTCAGACTGCATGTCGGGTTTGCTGGGTGAGGCGAAGGTGTCCTGTAGCTTTTTATCAACGGGGTGCCCAACTTATATTGGCTTACAGTTGGGCAAGGCCTGCTGTCCTTGCAGCAAGTAAGGGTAGAGGGGTAATGTTGTTATTTCTTCTATTCCTTCACTTTCTTTCACTTCCTTCTTTCTTCCCTATCCCTCTCTTTCATCTCTACTACCTCTTCTATCTCTTTTCTCCCTTTCTCTGGGAGATGACACAAAATGACTCACAAGGGTTGTGTGGTTAAACCCCAATACAGTCAATCAGACTGCTTGTATGAGCAGGCTGATCTGGATCTGCACAGGTCTGTTGCTGAATCAGGTTGTTTATGTACTATGGATGTCAGGTAGACAGTGATTAGTAATTCCTGTTGCATGCATGATTGCTACATTCCTCATTTGAAAATGCTAATTTTCAGGGTTAGATAAATAGAATCCACTACTTAAATTCAGTGGGGACAGGAAATTCCCAACCCAAGGGTCCAACTTTACAGTGGGAAATGAAGCAGAGTTTCCCACTGGAGTGGTGGACCCGAGGGTTGGCATTTTCCTGTCATCACTGAGAATCAGTAATAGATTCTTTTTCTTACATGCCATCAAGAAAATAATGCCCTTCTCTCTCGTTGCTCCCACAGAAATGCTGGAACAAAATGGCAAAAAATAAAAATTTCAACAAAACCAACTATTTTTGTTACCAAAACGTTCCTTTTATTTCAACTAAGACAGTGGGTATTCATTCTTGATGTTTTTGTTTACTAATAAAGAAGTTACAAGCGTTGAAAATTTGAATCGACATTTTACAACCTAACGCCGCAAACGTAGAAACCCGATGTCATCCGATAATAATTTGGAACGTCGTGACATCAACATCATTGAGCTGTCTTATATTTAGCAATGTCGCATGTGATCTGTCTCGTATATAACAAGACATATCCCGCTGACAAGAAAGCACAGGGATTTCGCAACTCCCATATGCATGGGCATATGTGGTAAACAATACAACATACCTTGAATTATTTTGATAGCAATGAAACTTTTAGATCTCTATTGTTGTAATTTTTTCAGGAATCTAAGAGACAGAGATACTTTTTCTAAATCTGATCCAGTATGTGTGCTTTACTCCTTCGACAAGAAGTCAAACAGTTATCATGAGGTATTACTGCATTTTATTAGCTCACCTGAGCCGAAGGCTCATGTGAGGTATTAGTATAGCAAGGCTCCGTCGTCCGTCGTCCACACTTTCAAACGACATCTCCTCTGAAGCCACTGGGCTGATTGGGCTCAAATTTTATCTGTAGCATCCTTGCAGGGGGAACAAAAGTTTGTGTTTTTTTTATGAAAATCAGCTCTTTAGTTTGGTTGCTATGGCAAATGTATGTTTCAATTGACTTATAATGGGGAAAATGGAAAAATTGCATTAACTGCCAAACAGTTATAGTTAGTTTGACCAAACTTTTATACAAATGTTCCTATTAATATTCTTCTAATAGCCATATGCTTTTATGCCACTGCTTATTTTTATTGGTTGCCATGGTAACCAAAATGCAAAAAATAACTAAAAATACATTCAAAAATCTTCTTCGTCGGAACCACTGGGCCGATTGGGCTCAAATTTTATATGTAGCATCCTTGGGCTTGGGGAATGAAATTTTGTGTTTTTTTAGGAAAATCGGTTTATTAGTTTGGTTGCTATGGCAACTTAAACTTTCTATTGACTTATAATGGAGAAAACTGAAAAATGACATTTACTGCCAAACAGTTGAAGATATTTTGACCAAACTTTTTTAAACATTTTTCTTTGAATATTCTTCTAATAGCCATATGCTTTTATGCCACTGCTTATCATTATTGGTTGCCATGGTAACCAAAATGCAAAACAATAACTGAAAATACTTTCAAAAATCTTCTTCTCTGGAACCACTGGTCCGATTGGGCTCAAATTTTACATGTAGCATCCTTGGGCTTAGGGAATGAAAGTTTGTTTTTAGCTCACCTGAGCCGAAGGCTCATGTGAGGTATTAGTATAGCAAGGCTCCATCGTCCATCCGTCGTCGTCCACATTTTCAAACAACATCTCCTCTTGGGCTCAAATTTTATCTGTAGCATCCTTGGGCAGGGGGAACAAAAGTTTGTGTTTTTTTATGAAAATCGGCTTTTTAGTTTGGTTGCTATGGCAACCGTATGTTTCTATTGACTTATAATGGGGAAAATGGAAAAATTGCATTAACTGCCAAACAGTTGTAGTTAGTTTGACCAAACTTTTATACAAATGTTCCTATTAATATTCTTCTAATAGCCATATGCTTTTATGCCACTGCTTATTTTTATTGGTTGCCATGGTAACCAAAATGCAAAAAAATACATTCAAAAATCTCAAATTTTACATGTAGCATCCTTGGGCTTAGGGAATGAAAGTTTGTTTTTTTATGAAAATCGGCCTATTAGTTTGGTTGCTATGGCAGCTTAAAGTTTCCATTGACTTTTAATGGAGAAAACCAAAAAATGGCATTTACTGCCAAACAGTTGAAGATATTTTGACCAAAACTTTATAGAAATGTTCCTTTTATTTATGAAAACCAGCTTATCAGTTAAATTGCTTTGGCCCATATATGGTAAAACCCTTCAAAAATTGTCTTCTCCAGAAGTGCTGAAGGGATTTGAACCAAATTTGGCATGAAGCATTTGGGAACCATGATGATCATATTTTGTGTTTTTTGTCTAGTTTGGATAACAAATGCCCCCGCTACAGCCTACCTAGTGCATGCTTTCCTTTCTTTTTTCCATCATCAATTTCTAACAATTCTCCATTAGCACAATTGGCAGGTGAGCGAATTGTGGCCCTTGGGCCTCTTGTTATACTTAAATAATATAAAACCCATTTTAGTCTGAATAAACCCTCCCCACATTATATATTGGAAGAGTCCAATTTCAATTTTAGGTATGTCAAGCTATGTGATTGAGATATTCTTAGAGAAAAATGGCTAAACTATTTGCAAACAGTGGATATTCTGTGGCAATTTATCGGGTGGATTGTTTGCCAGTTACCTTTTTGGGGGTCTGGTTAATTATTTTAACATAATTACTGCACATACCCTTATAAGAGCAAAGTCTGAGTTTAACCTTGGTCCTGCTGAATCTGGATATTTCCTGCCTTTGCAAGCAGTGTAGATCCAGATCACTTGGCTTCTGAAGAAGCCAAATGATCTGGATCTGCACTATTTGTCATTGAGTATGTGAGTTTGTATCAACAACCTGGATCTAGTAATCTGATTGGCTGAAAATTAGAAGTGAGCATGGCATCTTAATTTATTCAGCATGACAAGGGCTAATATTACTGCTTTAACTTTTATCTTGTTCTCTGTAAAAATGGGATGAACCATGCCATGTAACAAGGTATTTTTGGGGGATAAGCAAACAGTTAAAGGGGAACGCAATATAAGTTGTAAGTATATCTTGGATTAAAGTCCTTAACAAGCCATTTATTTTGATGCAAGAGATTTCAAAATCGGCTTAGAAATATAGAAGTTATGGTGGTTTGAATATGTTTAAAATAGCTGTCATGGATGCCGCCATATTGTAGGCCTTGTGACGTCACAGAGCCCAAATTAAATATGCAAAACCAAATTATAATGGGTTTTTAAGAATAATTTTGCTACAGATTTTTATAATCTTTTAATTCTAGTGACAAGCAGTCATTCCCCCAAAAATAAACCAACTTTATGAGAATAACTACTTTTATGAAACAAATTTTAATTTTTATGAAACCTCATTAAATATTCAAAATGGCGGCACCCATTTCACCAATGTTAAAATGTTCAGTTGTCTATAACTTACTTAATTTTCCACCGATTTTGATCAAATTTGTATCAAAATTCATTGTTTGTAAAGTTCTTTACTTTAAAGCACAATACCTTTTAAGGTTGCGTTCCCCTTTAAGATACAGATCAGCCATCTGAGATATGCACCATGTTTTTCAATTATATTCTACAACACTCAATAAGTCTGGAAGTGGACAGGGAAGGCCCTGATCAGACTGTGTGGAATGCACATCCACAGTCTAATCATGGCTTTTAAGCTCTCTGCATATGCCCAGAGGGCACAATTTCACAAGGTACAGCTTCTATCTTTTTTCTAGAGCTATGAATTCTTTTCAGTTAAAGGGACTTTATTTGCTATTCTAACTAGGGAGACAACTTTTATGACTTCCTATTTGCTTTTACACACCAAGTCCCTTCTGATTAGGGTCTACTCAGAAAGGAAAGAATTTGCTCCCCGTAGTCCCTTCTGAAAGGGGCCTGTCGGAAAAGGAAAGAATCGGCTTCCAAAGGAAGGGAAAACAATTTTGAAAGTATCTCCGGTAAATGTATATCCATTGTCCTTAATACTCATATACATGTATATGTAAATGTAATTTATTTTATGCTTATTTTGTTTGCAGTATGGTAGAACAGAGATGATTAAAGATTCATTAAACCCAGATTTTGTACAGAAATTTGTGATGAATTACTTTTTTGAAGAAAGTCAGAAACTCAAGTTTGAAGTGTAAGTCATGAGGAAGGTTACATACCTACTGGAAGACATTCTTTATGCCCATAGCTACAGATAAGAGGTGGTAACCATATAATATTTTTCTTATTTCTCAATAAACATTTTTGTTGTGGGTACACATTAGAAGCACCTCACCGAGGCGCTTCTAATGAGTACCACAACATATGTTTTTGTGGAGAAAAAAGAAAAACAACAGTATTTTTCATGTGAAAAATGCACCTTATCAGGAGCTACAGTATATATATATATATATATATACCTTATCAAGAGCTACAGTATATATATATACCTTATCAGGAGCTACAGTATATATATATACCTTATCAGGAGCTACAGTATATATATATACCTTATCAGGAGTTACAGTATATATATATACCTTATCAGGAGCTACAGTATATATATATATACATCAGGAGCTACAGTATATATATATATACCTTATCAGGAGCTACAGTATATATATATATATATATACCTTATCAGGAGCTACAGTATATATATATACCTTATCAGGAGCTACAGTATATATATATATATATACCTTATCAGGAGCTACAGTATATATATATACCTTATCAGGAGCTACAGTTATATATATATATACCTTATCAGGAGCTACAGTATATATATATATATATATATATATATATATATATGTATATATATATATACCTTATCAGGAGCTACAGTATATATATATACCTTATCAGGAGCTACAGTATATATATATATACCTTATCAGGAGCAACAGTATATATATATATACCTTATCAGGAGCTAGAGTATATATATATATATATATATATATATATATATACCTTATCAGGAGCTACAGTATATATATATACCTTATCAGGAGCTAGAGTATATATATATATATATATATACCTTATCAGGAGCTACAGTATATATATATATATATATATATATATATATATATATATATATATATATATATATATATATATATATATATATATATATATATACCTTATCAGGAGCTACAGTATATATATATACCTTATCAGGAGCTAGAGTATATATATATACCTTATCAGGAGCTAGAGTATATATATATATATATATATATATATATATATATATATATATATATATATATATATATATATATATATATATATATATATATATATATATATATATATATATATATATATATATATATATATATATATATATATATATACCTTATCAGGAGCTACAGTATATATATATACCTTATCAGGAGTTACAGTATATATATATACCTTATCAGGAGCTACAGTATACATATATACCTTATCAGGAGCTACAGTATATATATATATATATACCTTATCAGGAGCTACAGTATATATATACCTTATCAGGAGCTACAGTATATATATATACCTTATCAGGAGCTACAGTATATATATATACCTTATCAGGAGCTACAGTATATATATATATATACCTTATCAGGAGCTACATTATATATTTATACCTTATCAGGAGCTACAGTAGATATATATATACCTTATCAGGAGCTACAGTATATATATATATATACCTTATCAGGAGCTAGAGTATATATATATATACCTTATCAGGAGCTACAGTATATATATATATACCTTATCAGGAGCTACAGTATATATATATATACCTTATCAGGAGCTACAGTATATATATATACCTTACCAGGAGCTACAGGTATATATGAGCAGCAGAGGCCCTGACCAGCCTGCACATCAGTTCAATGTTTGATGATTTAGTTACTGTAATTACCCTAAATATTTGGACACCATAAATTACCATGCTTGTCCTAAAATTGGACAAATCTGTTCAACAACCTGTTGATGTATCTAAAAACTGCTGGATGAGTGGCAAACAGTGTAGACTGATAAAATGCCTCATTCTGTGGTATTTGATCTGGGTATTCACTGTTTGCTCAGACCTGAATGTCCAAATACTGGGGTAAATGCAGTATGTTTATGTAAGATTCAAATACCATCTATGTGCTTGGAACAAACTATGCAGATGTGGCAATTTGATGTGTCTTTATCATGAGAGGGTATCATCATGAATATTTTTCTTATTTCTCCACAAAACATATGTTGCTTTGGCAAGATGCTTCTAATGAGTTTTCAAATTTTCTCACTGAGGCACTTCTAATGAATACCTAAAACTGATAACATTTATCAGGATACTCCTTTTATCTGGAGCTATGAAATGAAAATTTTAGTGATTATAATTTTTTTTAGCATGAGAACATGTGGGACTGACTCAGTAAGGCAGTTCTCAAGGTTCTAGTGTGTATCAGTAATGCATGATGCACAGACTGAGAGATGACCTTATGCTGTATAGGGGTAACTTATTCCATAAGGTTTCTTGTTATACTTGTGACATATGAGGGTTATGTAGTTTTTATACCCCTCCACACAATAGTGGCAGGGTATTATGGTTTCATGTTGGACGTCCGTGTGTCTGTCTGTCCATCCATCTGTCGTATGTCTGTCCATTCGTCCGTCCGCCTGTCCGTTTTTCATTTCCAAATGATAACTTAAGTAAACATCGATGGATTTTCACCAAACTTGGTTTGTGCATCGATATTGTGGAGATCTGGTTTGGGATTGCTAATGGGCAAATTTTGTTAAATTTTTATGGAGTTATCTGCCTGAGACACGCCCATATTTTTGTTTCCCGACGATAACTTGAGTAAATAACAAGGGATTTTAACCAAACTTGCTGTATGCATTGACATTGTGTAGATCTGGTTTGGGATTGCTAATGGGCAAATTTCGTCAAATTTTTAAGGAGTTATCTGCCTGAGACACGCCCATATTTTTGCTTCTGGACAATAACTTGAGTAAATAACAAGGGATTTTAACCAAACTTGCTGTATTCATTGACATTAAGGAGATCTGGTTTGGGAGTGCTAATGGGCAAATTTCATCCAAATTTTTACGGAGTTATCTGTCCGAGACATGCCCATATTTTCGTTTCCGGACAATAATTTGAGTAAATAACAAGGGATTTTAACCAAACTTGCTATATATATTGACATTAAGGAGATCTGTTTTGGAATTGCTTTGGAATTGCTAATGGGCAAATTTCATCAAATTTTTACGGAGTTATTTGCCTGAGACACGCCCATATTTTTGTTTTCCAAATGATATCTTGAGTAAATAACAAGGCCTTTTAACCAAACTTGCTATATGCATTGATATTATCAAGATCTGGTTTAGGATTGTTATCTGTCCATTGATATTATCAAGATCTGGTTGAGGATTGTTATCTGTCATTTTCTTTCCACACATTTTTGCAACAATAACTTTAATACATAAACAGATAATTGCTGTGGCGGGGTATTATGCTTGCGGTGCTTTTATTGCTATTCCATTTGTCTGTTTGTTGGTACAAAGTATGTATATTTCTCCTTCCGTCTGTGTCGAAGGCTTGCATTAAAGTTTTTAAGATGTTGTATTATCAAGGCCTTTTGATGGATTGGCACTGGTAGGGTATATGTGACCCACAGGTCACTTTGTCTAGTCAGTAGTGCCATATGCAAGTATGGGCATATGACAGCCTGTATACTTTTGTTGCAGTCTGATCAGGCCCTTCATTACAAGCTTAAAGAAACAGTAGATAATGAAGAATATATTAGACAAAATGGAAAAAGACACTGATGGGACTGTACAGATGCACAGGCTGATCTGGGCTTTCACTGTCTGGATAGCTCATACCACACAAGGACCATTTTTCACATCCTTTATTTTGTTGCAAAAGAAAAAAATATTTTCCTACTAGTATTCAGTTCTTTTTTGAAGCTTTTGAAGCCTTGACTTGCAGGCCACAACACAAGAAAACGGCTTTGATAGAAATAGCCAGTGCCAACAGAGAAAGGCCTGATCAAATAGCACAGTGTAATCAAAGCATTTGCTGCTTGTCTAGATATTCGAAAATATCCTGATATCTGCATACAGACATGGAATACCTAGAATAGACTTCCTTGATATAGACTTTTGCTGTTTTCGTGTATATATTGCCACTTTGGTCTGAGCTGGCATGGTGGATTTGAGTTCAGGCAAAAGCACTGAGAATTGGTACAGTATACTTACTACAATTTCTCCATTGTATGCTGCATTTATATTGTTTTAACCACAACATTCTCTTTGGTATAAAAGTGACAAAAATATTTTCTGAATACTGTATTTACCCTTAGTATTCAGACAGGGGACAGGGAAAAATGTGTATTGAGCAACTAATGTAGACCCTGATCAAACTGATTCACAGGGTATACACTTTGATGCAT
Source organism: Anodontia alba (assembly GCA_964016985.1). Lineage (NCBI taxonomy): Eukaryota > Metazoa > Mollusca > Bivalvia > Lucinida > Lucinidae > Anodontia > Anodontia alba. The sequence continues at coordinate 43,547,439 of OZ024828.1, forward strand.
AAGTGACAAAAATTATTTTCTGAATACATGTACTCTATTTACTCTATATATTCAGACAGACGGGACTGAGCAAACTGTAGTGAGCAAATAGTGCAGACCTTGATCAAACTGCTCCTAAAGAGCAGTTTGATCAAGGTCCACACTATTTGCCGTTGAGTCAATATGTTTTAGACACATTATCAGGTAGTCCAATAGACTTGTTCAAATTTTAAGATGGAAAGGAGTTGTGTTCAAACATTAAGGTGAAATATGGTATCCTTTTATCTAGAGCCTCCCTATAACCTATGCTGAGGGCATTGTTGAAGTTTATGGATTGCCCGAGGGTCAGGTACTAGACCCCTAGGTTGATATGGCCCAAATTGCAAGCCATTTTTAATCAGCCATTGAAAACATTGTGACAGTTACTTATTAAAGCTCCTTATAAAAGCTTCGGATCAGACTTGGGGTTGATTACTTTCAAATGTAATCAATTACAATTACAATTACTTTTCAATTTCATGATTACAATTACAATTACTTTTGAAGTGAATGTAATCAATTACAATTACAACTACTTTACAAAAGTAATCATGATTACTTTATGATTACTTACGATTACTTTCACTGGGTAACTTTATTTCTTGTTGGAGAGTATATAACTATGCATGTATCTTCTCTGCATGACTTACAGAGGAATCAGGGTTCTCACTAGGATTTAAAAGTAGGAGTCCGGGACTCCTTTTTATAAAAAGTAGGAGTCCCAGCCAAAAAGTAGGAGTCCCTCTCCCCAAAAATAGGAGTCCCATTTTTTTTTTCATAACTCTGCTATAATAGTGAGCATGTCCCCGGTAATTTCAATCTACAAATACCTGATGGAGAATCAGTTTGCTTATTTTCACACCCTTTTTTCTGTTTTTTTTTGTTGTTTTTTTTTGTTTTCAAATGATTTTGGTCTCTACTTTATGTATTATTCCGAGCAATGGTGTAATCAACTGGTAATCATTATCACACATCCAGATGTTGTTAATTATGTCCACTCCTACCAAAGGGCAGGGGACATATTGTTTTTAGGATGGATCCTGTTGGCGTGTGGGCGTAAGCGTCGGCGTCGGCATAAAACTTCTTGGCCGCTCTGTAACTTGAATACCCTTTGGAATATTTGATGTTACTTGGTAGAAATGTAGATTAGGATGAGATGACATGTCACATACAAGATTGACATCTCTGGCTTTCTTACTTTTGGAGTTATCACCCTTTGTTTTATTTGAAAAAGGTTTTGTGTCCGCTCTCTAACTCGAATATATCGATCGTACTTGGCAGAAATATAGAACAGGACCAGACGACATGTTGAAAACAAGAATGACAACTCTGCCTTCTTACCTTTGGTGTTATCTCCAATTGTTATATTTGACAGTGATAATCCATTGATTTCATGTCTGCTCTGTAAGTCAAATACCCTTTGGAATATTTTTATGATACTTGGTAGAAATGTAGAACAGGACCAGACAACACGTCACATACAAGACTGACAACTCTGCCTTTACGTTTGGCATTATCTCCCTTTGTTTTGTCTGACAGTGATAATCCATTGATTTCGTGTCTGCTCTAAGTCACCCTTTGGAATATTTTTATGATACTTGGTAGAAATGTAGAACAGGACCAAGAATTACAACTCTGCCTTTCTTACTTTTGGCGTTATCTCCCTTTGTTATATTTGACAGTGATTATCCATTGATATTGTGTCCGCCCTGTAAGTCAAAGACCCTTTGGAATATTTTTATGATACCTGGTAGAACAGGACCAGACGACGTACCGCATACAAGAACGACAACTCTGGCTTTCTTACTTTTGGAGTTAGCTCCCTTTGTTTTGTTTGAAATACATTTCTTGTCTGCTCTGTAACTGGAATACCCTTTGGAATATTTCGATGGTACTTGGCAGAAATGTAGAACAGGACCAGATGATGCGTTGTATACAAGAATGACAACTCTGCCTTTCTTACTTTTGGCGTTATGTCCCTTTGTTATATTTGACAGTGATTAGCCATTGATATTTTGTCCGCTCTGTAAGTCAAAGACCCTTTGGAATATTTTCATGATACTTGGTAGAAATGTAGAACAGGAGCAGACAAGGTGTCACGTACAAGAATGCCTTTCTTACCTTTTGTGTTATCTCCCTTTGTTAAATTGGATAGTGATAATCCATTGATTTCGTGTCTGCTCTATAAGTCAAAGACTCTTTGGAATATTTTTATGATACTTGGTAGAAATGTAGAACAGGACTAAACGACATGTCATGTACAAGAATGACAACTCTGCCTTTCTTACTTTTTGGGTTATCTCCCTTAGTTATGTCTGACCTTGATTAGCCATTGATTTCGTGTCCGCTCTATAAGTCAAAGACCCTTTGGAATATTTTTATGATACTTGGTAGAAATGTAGAACAGGAACAGACGATGTGTTGCGTACAAGAATGACAACTCTGCCTTTCTTACTTTTGGCGTTATCTCCCTTTATTATATTTGACAGTGATTAGCCATTGATATTTTATCTGCTCTGTAAGTCAAAGACCCTTTGGAATATTTTCATGATACTTGGTAGAAATGTAGAACAGGAGCAGACGACATGTCACGTTGAAGAATGACAACTCTGGCTTTCTTACTTTTGGAGTTAGCTCTCTTTGTTTTTTTTAAAATAGATTTCTCGTCCGCTCTGTAACTGGAATACCCTTTGGAATATTTCGATGGTACTTGGCAGAAATGTAGAACAGGACCAGATGACGTGTTGTATACAAGAATGACAACTCTGGCTTTCTTACTTTTGGCGTTATCTCCTTTTGTTATATCTGACAGTGATTTTCAATTGATTTCGTGTCCGCTGAGTAAGTCAAAGATCCTTTTGAAATTTTTTTATGATACTTGGTAGAAATGTAGAACAGGACCAGACGACATGTCACGTGCAAGAATGACAACTCTGGCTTTCTTACTTTTGGGGTTATCTCCCTTTATTTTGTTTGAAATAGATACCCTTCAGAATATTTTGATGGATATTGTAGAACTGTAGAATAGGACAAGACGACGTGTTCCTTACAAGAATGACAACTCTGCCTTCCTTACTTTTGCTGTTATCTCCCTTTGTTATATTTGACACTGATTATGCATTGATTTAGTGTCCACTATTTAAGTCGAACACTCTTTGGAATGTTTTGATGATACTTGGTGAAGAACAGGACCAGATGACATGTCACATACAAGAATGACAACTTCAGCTTTTATTTTACTTTTGGAGTTATCTCCCCTTTTTGTGTTTGAATTTGATTTCTTGTCCCTGCTCTGTAACACAAATACCCTACAGAATATTTTGATGATGCTTGGTACAAATGTAGAACAGACCGTGTGTTGCGTACAAGAATGACAACTCTAGTGGGATTGGTGGGACATTTGTTTTTTCTAAAAAAACCTTTTCTAGTTAATTCAATGGAGCTGTCCCAGAAATTTGAATGACATCATGTCTTTCTTATGGAAAAATAGAGACATCTTTACAGATCAGGGAGACATGACGATCCTAACCTATTTTACTTGCATGGAAAGGTCGTCACACTTAATATTTAATAAAGTAATGCAGTCAATGTTTTTAGCTTTGTTTTTTTTTTTTTTTTTTTCAGAGGTAACAATACTTGATATCTTTCATCATGTGCTGCAAGTAAAGCAGATATTATTTTATGGTTTATGCAGCAAAAGATTTGAGGACATTTCTCAAGAAACTTGAACTAATCCTCCCAATAGCACTCCTCTTTCATTGCTTTTCAGTTAAAGTCAATACCCCATCCCAACCCAAAAAATGTTTGGTTCTTTGCTGTCTGTATTAAGTGATCTTGAGTGTTATAGATATAAAGTGAAACATATTTTAATCAAAACCAATTAAAGCTCGGTAATATGCTATCACAAACTTATATATGAAATATATTCGCACATTCCGAATATTGTCACCTCTGTTGAGCTTCTCACAAAAAGTCATTTCAATGTTTTCATTTGCACCGTGCTGTGATCAAACCACGCTAAGAAAAAATATCCGGGACTTCTTTACTTGCTGAAATTTCAATCTACTGTGATTTGCCGAAAAAGTCTTGACAATTTAGTTCTATTTTTTGAATATGTGTCTGTTTCGTATGCGTTTCTGATAAGAAAATGCTCTACAGTGCAACATGGTAATAGTATGTTTTTCTCCCAAAACGGTTTCCCGCCACGCTATCAAATGATGTTACCCTTATGAGCATGTGCTACCGTTATGAGCATACGCTTTCTTCATGCTGGAGCAATGGAAAATGTAACTTATACTAAAACAGTCTCGGATTGTATACCGTCATCTGGGGTGCATCTGAGCAGTCCCATTTGACTCTTCACAGGGCTTACGGGATAGATTCGATGGGACTTTTTTTGTTTTTTTTTTGTTTTATTTAGTAGCAAGCAGGAATAACCGTTTTGATGCGCAGACTGATATCTCGCAGTTAGGGACGAAAGTTCAGCATCCGAAAATTTTTAAATGGAAAAAAATGATCAATTAATAACAACAACAAAAAAAAAAAAAAAAAAAAAAAAGAAACGCCAATCTCAAGGGATGAAAAGCATGACACCTGCGTATGCATTTTCGATGAATCAGTCGGTCAGTACAGGCAATAGACAATGAGGAAGGGGTCGCATACCGGTGTCAGTCGCATGCTTTAATTGATCAATCGCTGGTGTGAACTGCCAACACCTGTTTAACTACCGCTTGCCTAGCAAATAACGGTACTGTTGCAGGTGTGAAAAGCACACGGCGGATTACTAATGTTCTTTTAAGATCCTACCGACGGTACAAATAACATGTTGCGGACTTAAGACTTCAGTCAAATAATCCGTTCATAATTAGTAGTAGACCCAGGGGAAAAAACATGCATCCGGTGGACTTGGCTTTGGGAATTTTTAGGTGTCCGGACTCTGATCTATGCGTCCCGGGACTCAGGATTCTGCATCCCCGAGAACTCTGGGAATGAATATGAATGAAAAGAAATATGTGATAACAAGTGATTTAATTTTTGCAAAACTGATTTTTCAAGTAACTGTCATACTAACTGTCAAACTAATAAATATTCCTTTTCTGCAAAATGACTGATACTTATCTTTATGTTTATGCTTACATAGTATATTGTAACTTAAAATCAAACTGACAGCAATAACAGATAAAACTTTATGCATAAAGACATGTTCTGTCCTGTGTTTAAAATTTAAAGAAGGGAAGCATTACAGTGAAGTACTATGAGCATAAACCTTATTTAGTCATCACTAAGTGCATCAATAGCACTTTCCTAAATTCAGGCACAAAAAAACAAACTGGCTGTTCATATTCCAGTGGAGGCTTATTCATTTAATTGTTTTCCAAAATTTCTAGTAAGTCAAGCTTTATAGATATGCCTTTTCAGTGAAACAGCAACAGCTATCTAGATGACATTTTAGAAGGAACTTAAGGTTACTTTTTGATGCTTTGTAATGCAGCAGGAATAAAAGAAATAATATGGACCTTTTTGAGTGTAGGACAATAGCCCACTAGGACAAGTGCTCATGGTGAGCTATTGTGGTCAGTCAATGTCCGTGGTGCGTCGTCTGTGGTGCGTCGTGCTTCGTGTGGCTTGCGGTGTCAACAGTTGCTTTAAAAGCCTATTCCTCCTACACCCCTGGGTCAATTGACTCGATATTTGGTAGGAAGCATCGGGGAGACTTGTAGATCAAAAATAGCTAAAATTGTTCCGATCCGAAATCCAAGGTGGCCGCCATGGCCGCAGTCTTGAAAATCTATTTTCGCTTCTTCTCCTGAACAGAAAGGCCAATTGACTCCAAACTTGGTAGGAAGCATCGGGGTGACTTGTAGATTAAAAATAGCTAAAATCATGCCGTGAGGAAATCCAAGATGGCTGCCATGGCGGCCATCTTGAAAATCTCTTTTTTGCTTCTTCTCCTAAACCCAAAAGCCAATTGACTTGAAACTTGGTAGGACACAGGATGACTTGTAAATCAAAAATAGTTAAAATCGTTCCGATCTGAAATCCAAGATGGCCGCCATCTTGAAAATCTATTTTTTGCTTCTTCTCCTGAACTGAAAGGCCAATTGACTCGAAACTTGGTAGGAAGCATTGGGGTGACTTGTAGATCAAAAATAGCTAAAATCGTGGTGACTGGAAATCCAAGATGTCCGCCATGGTGGCCATCTTGAAAATATATTTTTCGCTTCTTCTCCTAAACCCAAAAGCCAATTGACTCAAAACTTGTTAGGGGGCATCGGGGTGACTTGTAGATCATAAATAGCTAAAATCCTTCCGATCAGAAATCCAAGATGGCCGCCATGGCCGCCATCTTGAAAATCTATTTTTCGCTTCTTCTCCTGAACTGAAAGGCCAATTGACTCGAAACTTGGTGGGAAGCATCGGGGTGACTTGTGGATTAAAAATAGCTAAAATTGTGCTGATCGGAAATCCAAGATGGCCTCCATGGTGGCCATCTTGAAAATCTATTTTTCGCTTCTTCTCCTAAACCCAAAAGCCAATTGACTCGAAACTTGTTAGGGAGCATCAGGGTGACTTGCAGATCAAAAATACCTAAAATCGTTCCGATCGGAAATCCAAGATGGCTGCCATCTTGAAAATCTATTTTTCACTTCTTCTCCTAAACGGAAAGGCCAATTGATTCCGAACTTGGTAAGAAGCATCGGGGTGACTTGTAGATCAAAAATAGCTAAAATCATGCTGATCAGAAATCCAAAATGGCTGCTATGGTGACCATCTTGAAAATCTATTTTTCGCTTCTTTTCCCTTACCCAAAAGCCAATTGACTTGAAACTTGGTAGGAAGCATCGGGGTGAATTATAGATAAAAAATGGCTAAAATCATTTAGATTGGAAATCCAAGATGGCCACCATGGCGGCCATCTTGAAAATATATTTTTCGCTTCTTCTCCTGAACCGAAAGGCTTATTGACTTTAAACTAGGTAGGAAGCATCGGGGTGACCTGCAGATCAAAAATAGCTAAAGTCGTTCCTTTCAGATATCCAAGATGGCTGCCATGACAGCCATCTTGAAAATCTATTTTTCGCTTCTTTCCCTGAACTGAAAGGCCAGTTGACTCGAAACTTGGTAGGAAGCATTGACTTGTAGATTTAAAATAGCTTAAATTGTTCAGATCGGAAATCCAAGATGGTCTTGAAACACTTTTTTTCGCTTATTTTCCTGAACCAAAGGGCCATTTGATTTGAAAATTGGTAGGAAGCATCGGGATGACTTGTAGATCAAAAATAGCTAAAATCGTTCTGATCGGAAATCCAAGATGGCGGCCATCTTGAAAATCTATCTTTCGCTTCTTCTTCTGAACTGAAAGGCCAATTGACTTGAAACTTGGTAGGAAGCATCGCGGTGACTTGTAGATCAAAAATAGCTCAAATCGTTCTGATAGGAAATCCCAAATTGCGGCTGTGGTAGCCATCTTGAAAATCTGTTTTGAACTTTTTCTCCAGAACCGAAAGGGCAATTGACTCAAAGTTCATTGGAATTAAAGAGGTGACTTGTAGATCAACAGTAGCTAAAATCATGGCTGCCATCTTGTTTATGTTTATTATATTTCCCTGCCACTGTGCTATTTACATGTATAAACCACTTAGCCAATTGCCACCAAATTTCACATTGATCCTACTGTTGAAATGTGATTGAGAGTTTGTTCAAATGATCACGCTTCATTGACTGTCATGCCATATATATTCTTCTTCAAAATTAAGAACTGCTTAAATGATGATCTTTTCATTAGTTGCGATGGCAGGATTTGAAAAATGTTGCATAACATCTGCATTTCTGCAGTGGCTATGTCACTCAGGTGAGCGACCCGTGGCCCGTGGGCCTCTTGTTTGTTAATTCTGAAATTTCTGTTTAAACAAACAGCAGATCCAGTGTTCTTTTTTACCAGCTCTATATTTTTTACTTTTGTTTTATTTGGTAGACACAGGGTATAAATGAGTAAAAACTCACTTTATAATTGCATATGAAAATCAATGTTTTGATGACAAACAGACAAAGGATTGAATTTGTATTTAAAATCTATAGGTGTAAATATTAAAACAATTAAACATCTTGAAGAAATAGGATTATTTCATTTAGTTATGTATTATCATCAATTTCTACTCTTTAAAGCCAGATGATTGTATGTGCATGGAAATTTCATTTGCACTTACAACATTATGACATAATAAGATTTGTAAATTCTTATCAAAAACAATGAAATTTGACAAATGTCTCATTCTATATTTAATGTGCTTAAGAAAATATTACAGCTAAAACTTTCATTCAACATTAAATATGTATAATAGATATGTACTTTTAGGTAAATCTATCTCATATTTCATCAGATTTGACATTATTTAGATTGTGAAAACATCAGTCATTTTTACATATAAATTAATTTTCATGATGCAAAATGCATAAACAAATACACAGTTATTATATTTTTCATAATAATGTAAAACATATGTATCTAAATTATTTTGAAACACTTCATGTTGGTAGGACAAAAGCCCCTGCTCCAATTCTGTGAGATAGGCAGAAATTTTCATTTTTTTTTTTTTTCATAATAGGACCTAATGATTATAGGCCATTTTGCAATGTAATTGATTACATTACGATTACTTGTAATCATGAAAATTCATGATTACTGATTACTTTATGATTACTTTGAAAAAGTAATTGATTACAAGTAATCATGATTACAGATTACAGTTACCCCAGATCTGCTTGGGATATAGCAGATTTGCAGGTTACTATGCAAGGCAATATGATCATCAAACAATGAGGTTTAGGTATTTTCTGTAAAAAAAACAAACTGTTCCATTCTATAACTGGCACTATCACCTGGTATGGACAGGTTCATATCAGGTGATAGAGCCTGGTCTGTACTGGTCACTATAGCTAAAAAGAGACATGCAAGTGATCTCACCAATGGAAATGAGTGTTATATTTGTGATATACACTAAAAAGTTTAAGACACCTTTTCAACCATAATCAGACATTGCAGCAATGGTTACATAGTCACTTGACTATATTTTGATTTCAGGTATGATGTCGACTCACCTACACAAAGACTTTCAGCTCATGTAAGTATGTAAATATATACAATTTCTACATTATACTAGCCCTTAAAGACATAGCTAAAATGAGACCAAATGTGGTACCACTCACTATTGATTTTATAGCTCCTACATAGGCGCTATGCAAGAGAGATAAAAGGCATCATAAAGAAGTGATTATGGGATCCCAGCAGGGTGTTGTAAAGAGGCCTTCTGAAGGGTAATATATTTTGTAGAACTTTTGCTGTGCCCCAGCTTATATGATGTGGAAGAGGGCAATTTGCAGACAATGCAGAATCTGATCAGCCTGCACATTCCCACAGGCTGATCATGAGCTTGATTGTCAGCTTACAGAATCAGTGGCTACTGTAGTATATGTCTATGAACAGAAAATGTCCAGATCAGACTGCACAGATGTGCACGCTCATCTGGAACTTTGCTGTTTTCATATGGCATAAGGGCCTTTTTTCCCACATTGCATATAATATGATATTACCAATGGAACAGATTGATAAGCCAGTGCTAAATTCCCCTATAGCACACTATTAAAACCCGATTTACCTCTCTTGAATACTCTTTTGTTAAATTAATTGATTTCTAGTTCCGGGAAGTATTCATGCAACAATGGCCGCAAACAAAGGATGTGTTTATGCGACAGATAATGAGATAAAATCAATGACTGTAAAAGAATTAAAGGATTACTTGAGGCAATATGGACAGTTTTTGACGGGACACAAAAGTGAATTGATTAATCAAGCAATGGGTGTAAGGAAAATAATTCTTGTTAATAAAATGGTGGTGGAAATTGAGGACAACACTGGCAAATTAGGATCGCGTACAGAGAAATTGAAACGTTGCTTGGTGAAAAAATTCCTGAGCCAAAAGGACTAATTAACTGGTCAAGGGATGTTTCTTCAATTCCAAATATTTGTGAAAATGATATTTGTGTTGGAAAAAGGAGCCAGATGCCAGCATAAATCAGAAAGGTCAACTTGGTAAGTGGCAGATAACCAGGTTCATACTGTTGATATGAGTACAATCTGATTTCTGAAGACTGCAGACATTGTGTGGTTCGATGTAAAATGATTCCATCAGTCCCAAAGAAAAATGATCCGGATCATGTGGTGTGGGTTTGCTTGTCAAAGGTTCCAGGGAAATGAATTCTGCAGATTGTGGTTGTACAGCCAGGTAAGATATTTCTCCTTGTTTAAGACACGTCAGAGCAGGGGAAAAAGACTAACTGGGACCCAGTCGCCCATGGCCCCTAGCTTTTTGGAGAAAATCACTTTACCCTTAATTTTAAATATTCATTTTTGGTGGTCTGGACACCTAAATCAAAATTGTTAGTCTTTATCCCTGCCTAGCACAGTCTTCACAAAATCTTTTCTACTGATGCAGGACAGCTGTCAGACAGACTGTAATCTTTTGCAGGATAGATAAGTATCTGCAGGACTGAAGGCATATTTGTTGTCAGAATATTATTTTCTTTGCTAAGATTCCCAGGACATTTGTCAGACAGACAGAGTTTTTGCAGGACAAAATGAAAAAATGCCAGTTTTGTCCGGCAGTCCTGCACTTTTCGCAAAAACTGCTAGCAAGTCAAACCATTTAGCAATGGTCAATTGCGTGTAACCTGTCCATTGAGCACCCTGCTTCCCATATATTCACAATACACCAACTAAGTTGCTCTTGCTGTTATTTCACAGACTCTTGACTGTCTGCTACCAAGGCTACCCCGGGCCTATGTAATAGTTCAGTGAGGCAGCACTCTTAAAAGTGAGCATTGAGCTCTGCGCCACATCCGAGTGTAGGACAATAGCCCACTAGGACAAGAGCCCACTAGGACAATAGTCCACTGGACAATAGCCCACTGGGACAATAGCCCACTAGGACAATAGCCCACTTATATGCATAATTATGCATTAAATTAAAAAAATGGAATTTGAATATGTAATGAGTTTAAAATATAATTATTCAGAAGTCAACACTGAAGACTATTTTTTTTTTTTTTTTTTTTTTTGAAATTCTGAAATTTCTGTTTAAACAAACAGCAGATCCAGATCCAATGGATTTTTACCAGCTCTGTACTTTTTACTCGTGCTTTATTTGGTAGACACACGGTATAAATGAGTAAAAACACACTCTATAATTGCATATGAAAATCAATGTTTTGACGATAAACAGACAAAGGATTGAATTTGTATTTAAAATATATAGATGTAAATATTAAAACAATTAAACATCTGGAAGGAGTAGGCAAATTTCATTTTAATTTTGATTTATCGTCTATTTCTACTATTTAAAGCCAGAAGATTGTATGTGCATGGGAATTCATTTGCACTTACAACATTATGGCTTTTAACCTAAATTCGTTATGATGCATGTAGAAATGCCAAGAGAAATAGGCAATTTTCATATCAAATCAGCTTGGTCAGCATGTTAGTTACATCAGATAGGCAGAAATTTTCACTTTTTGTTTCATAATAGGGCCTAATTTTAACCATGTCCTAACTACTAATATCATGTACTGAAAGTCACCTCAGAGATGAAAATAGTAAGATATTGGTTTGATTTTAAATCCCAAGTGGGTACTTTCTCACGAAAATGTTCAAAATATGATTTTTGAACCCTTTTTGATAAGCAGTGGGCTATTGTCCTCCCTGCCAAATTTAGCAGTGGGCTGTTGTCCAGTGGGATATTGTCCAGTGGGCTATTGTCCTAGTGGGCTATTGTCCCAAGTGGGCTATTGTCCGTTCCCCGCCACATCCCGACTCAGTCGTAATATGACTGAAAGATTGTTGAAAGTGAAGTAAAGCCTGAATAAATATTTAAACAAGACCCAGATCAGACACTGCAGAATGTGGTTGCAGTGTCTTATCAGGGTCCACACTGTTGGCCATACATACAGCAATATTTTAGCCACATCAAGAGATAGTAGAATGGATCTGTTCAATTTTTAGGACAAGTATGGTAAGTAGATATTGTGTCCCAATACTTAGGGTAAATACGGAGCATGGGATGTTACATTGTAATAGACTGCTTGTATTTAACTTTAAGCACCAATCATGACAAGCAGGCAAGATTTAAAGGGGTAACAAAATCTTATTTTTCATTGGAAATAAAGCCTGATATTTAATGTCACATTATAAGTCAGGCTTTATTTTTTTTCTGAAAAATAAGGGGAAAAAAAAGCCTTCTGCTCATGGAGTGGCACATAAAGACATAAGTGTATCATCATATGGGCTAATTTAAGAAAGCAACTTAAAATTGATTCAATGATTTATTTTATTATGAATGAGGTGTTTTATTTCAAAGACTAACAATATTCTTATCTATTTATAAAGTTAAGTTCTGTTCAGAAACAACAACTTCAGACTTTTCGACTTGCATGAAAGTGAAGCCTAAGTTTTCAGTCAGACAAATCTGGGTCTGCACTATATATATATATATATATATATATATATATATATATATTTGATAATAATATGTCTGTCTGATAACTTGGGATCATTAAGGTAATATAGGGCTATGGAAATACCATCCCCAACTTGTCCAGCTTGTCTTTTTCTCTGAGGACAAGTAAGAAATTTCAGCTTACTTGTCCTGGGAGGTCGGGTATAAAAGCCAAGTCCGATCCGATCCGCCGATCATTTTTCTGCCATCATAAATTTTATTTTTGTCATTATATCTAAACTATGATTCAAATGTCCAGTATATCAGTTTTATATTATCATACATTGCTTAATTAATATTCGACAAAAGATATTTCTTTTTTCAATGCTTTTGAATTTGATTTTTATATGCCTGTTTGAAAAAACGGGACGTATTATGTTACGGGGTATGACGTCCATCCGTCCGTTCTGAAACTTTTTCGTTTCCGGCTAATTCCTCCTACAGTTTACATCCGATCAAGCTGAAACTTGGTACATAGTTAGACCATGATGTGGAGCAGCGCATATTGTTTCGGGGTCACAGTCCACCAAATGTTTGCAGAGTTATGCCCCGTTGAAAATTTCTGTAAACTTTTCATTTCTGGTTAACTCTTCCTACATTTTACATCCGATCAAGCTGAAACTTCATTTATAGTTAGATCATGATGTGGAGCAGCGCATATTGTTTCAAGGTTACAGACCATCAAATATTAGCAGAGTTATGCCCCTTTGAAAATTTCTGTAAACTTTTCGTTTCTGGCTAACTCCTCCTACAGTTTACATCCAATCATGCTGAAACTTGATTTGTAGTTAGACCATGATGTGGAGCAGCGCATATTGTTTCACGGTTACAGTCCACCAAATATTAGCAGAGTTATACCCCTTTGATAATTTCTTTTACGTTTTCGTTTCTGGCTAAATCCTCCTACAGTTTACATCCGATCAAGCTGAAACTTCATAAATAGTTATACGATGAGTGGGAGCAGCGCATATTATTTCGAGGTTACAGTGCACCAAATATTGGCAGAGTTATGTCCCTTTGAAAATTTCTGTAAATATTTCGTTTCCGGCTAACTCCTCCTACACTTTACATCAGATCAAGCTGAAACTTGATTTGTAGTTAGACCATGATGTTGAGCAGCGCATATTATTTCAAGGTTACAGTCCACCAAATATTAGTTGAGTTAAACGCCTTTGAAAATTTCTATAAATTTTTCGTTTCTGGCTAAATCCTCCTACAGTTTACATCTGATCGAGCTGAAACTTCATAAATAGTTACACGATGATGTGGAGCAGCGCATATTATTTTGAGGTTACAGTGCATCAAATATTGGCATAGTTATGCCTCTTTGAAAGTTTTTGTAAACTTTTCGCAGCATATTGTTTAGAAGTGATATTGTACAAATTTTATTTTATAATAGGTATATTTATTGCAAATAACTCAAGTTGTGGCCATGTGGACAAGTTTTCATTTATTTTTTTTTTTTAACATCTTCTTTTATTAGATTTGCAAGGAAATGTTACCATTATTAAATCTTTATAAATACATTTATTAAATGATACAGAATTAAGAAGCTTGACTTATATCAGAACTTATAAACATAATTCTTTTTGGATATTTTTTTTTTTTTTTTATACTCTTCTGAGTTGGCTCCCTTGAAGAACAAATATAAAACAAGAATTCCGTGGAAGGCGTCATCGCACCTGCTGGGGCAAAAGTCACAGGAGCCACAATCAGAATGTGGTTATTAAATAAGTTTATTTCATTCTTAGCAGTGCTTACTTGGAAAACTGGGTTGAAAAAATGTAGACAAAGTGCCTAGTGGGGCACATATATTCCAGGCCAGTCCCATTCCCTCTAATGGCTATATCTTCAGCACTGACTTTTTGTATCATACAGCCCAATGATAATGGAACGTTGACGTAAAATGTGTAAAAGTCACTGGAGCATGAAATATAGGTCAAGGTCATGGGTCAAGGTACCTGCTAATTCAGTACATCAAGGAGAAGCACAATGCAAGGTATGGTGGTTGTAGGCCTTATAGTTGAGGAGTTATCAAACATCAACGTAAAATGTGTCAAATATAGGTCAAGGTCACTGGATCAAGGTACCTGCCAAGCCAGTGCAATGAGGTAGTGCACTATGCAAGGTTTTGTGGTTGTAGGTCTTATATTTGAGGAGATACCGAATATCAACATAAAATGTGTCAAAGTCACTGGCGTGCACAATATAGGTCAAGGTACCTGCCGAGTCAGTACATCGAGAACAAGTTCTATATAAGGTTTGGTGGTTGAAGGCCTTACAGTTGAGGACATATGGAAGGGTGACGTAAAAGGTGTAAAAGTCAATGGAGGGCGAAATATAGGTCAAGGTCACCCAGTCAAGGTACTTGCAGAGTCCGTACATTGAGGAGAAGCACTATGCAAGGTTTGATGGTTGTAGGCTTTATAGTTGAGGAGATATTGAACGTTGACGTAAAATGTGTAAAAGGCACTGGAGCACAAAATATAGGTCAAGGTCACCGGGTCAAGATACCTGCCGAGTCAGTACATCTAGGAGAAGCACTATGCAAGGTTTGGTAGCTAGAGGTCTTACACTTAAGGAGAACGTTGACGTAAATTATGTCAAAGTCACTGCAGCCAAAATATAGGTCAAGGTCACCAGGTCAAGGTATCTGCCAAGTCAGTACATTGAGAAGAAGCACTCTGCAAGGTTTGATGGTTGTAGGCATTATAGTTGAGGAGATATCGAATGTCGACGCAAAATATGTCAAAGTCACTGGAGCGCAAAATATAGGTCAAGGTCACCGGGTCAAGGTACCTGCCAAGTCTGTACATCTAGGAGAAGCACTATGCAAGGTTTGGTAGTTGTATGCCTTATAGTTGAGAAGATCTGGAATGTCAACGTAAATTGTGTCAAAGTCAATGGAGCGCAAAATATAGGTCAAGGTCACTGGGTCAACATATCTGCCAAGTCAGGAGGTCAGGGAGCTGTGTCATACAAGATATGATGGTTGTTGTAGAATTGTAGTTGATTAGAATATTAACTTTGACATAAATGTCGAACTTCCACATAACAGAACTGTTAAGAGACAGACGAACGGACGAACAGCCAGATGAATGGAAAAGCGGGCACCTATGTCGCAAAGTCAGGAGGTCAGGGAGATATTTCATACAAGGTTTGATGGTTGTTTAGTCTTGTAGTTGATTAGAATACTAACTTTGACATAAATGTCGAACTTCGACATAACAGAACTGTTAAGAGATGGACAGATGGACAGATGAACAGACAGACGAATGGAAAAGTGGGCACCTATGTCGCAAAGTCGGGAGGTCAGGGAGATGTTTCATGCAAGGTTTGATGGTTGTTTAGTCTTGTAGTTGATTAGAATACTAACTTTGACATAAATGTCGAACTTCGACATAAATGTTGACAGACGGACGGACGAATGGACAGACATACGGAAAAGAGGACGCCTATGTTGCAAAGTCAGGAGGTCAGGGAGATGTTTCATGCAAGGTTTGATGGTTGTTTAGTCTTGTAGTTGATTATAATACTAACTAACATAAATGTCGAACGGACGGTCGGAAAATCGGACGCCTATATCGCACCCTGCTACAAGCAGGTGCGATAATCAGTATAAAACAAGTTAAAGGTTTGCAAAAAAAATTCTTGCAGCATTTTTTTTTTTTTTTTTTTGGTTGTTTATTTTTGTTTTGTTACTGTTTGATCCTATAGGAAAAACAAATCAGCGCCAAAGGCTCATATAAGTTAAAGGTTTACAAAAAAAATTCTTGCAGCATTTTTTTTTTTTTTTTTGGGTGTTTATTTTTGTTTTGTTATTGTTTGATCCTATAGGAAAAACAAATCAGCCAAAGGCTCATATGAGCTTATAATATAGCCATGCTTCTGTTGTGTGTCCTCCATCCGAAAGCACTTCTCTCTAGACGCAGCAAACTTCTCCCTATTTTCCCAGGAGGGAGAAGTCACTTCTCCCTTAATTTCTGGGCCAGCTTGGACCCTTAGGTTACAGTTCACAAAAATATCAGCAGAGCTATGCCCCAATGAAAATTTTTAAATTTTTTTTTTTTGTAATTCCACTTACAGTTTATATCCGGAGCACTGAATTATACAGGAGCCAGTTTATGTGCTACATCTTATTACTTGCCACGGGCGTATAATGCCCCGCTTGACGGAGCTCTTGTTAAGCATTTTTCTCTCTTCTAGGGGTCAAGTCCAGTAAATATAAAAAAAAATCATGGTTTTCTCAGTAGTGAAGCTAATATATACAGAGATCAGCTCTGCCTCAGAGAATAAATGGTCACTAGAACATAATTAGTTTCTTGTATATGAAAATTATGTCCTATATAAGCTATTTTAGCCTTTTTTCTGTCCATCTTTGCTTTGCACGCATACTATTCTAAAAATAGAAACACCAATATGAAAGATACAAAATGACCCAACTACTACTGTACAAAAAAAAAAAAAAAAAAGGACAGGGAAGAAGACGAAAAAGGAGAAATAACATTAATACAGATATTAATATCTATTAAATATTCTTAAAACACTATCTTCCGTGGTCAGAAAATTCCCCCATTTCATCTCATTTCAGGACGTTGTTGTAAGTAGCGTCATTGTTTACAGGTCTATTTATAGATGCGTCTAATTTGGTAAACAAATGGAAAAAAAACCTGATTTTATTGAAACATATGCATATGCTTGTTGAATCACAATGCACATGAACTAAAATTTCAGCATTTATAGTTAAGTCTGTTCTATAAAAGGACAAACTAGAGACAAAAAATCAAGAAATCTCTCTCGGCTATTTTTCTTCCGAGCTTGGCTTTTATACCCATGAAACGAGAAAAAATCACTCTCAGTCAAAAACTAGAACAATGATTTTAATAATATCATTCCTGTAAATTACAATTATATAATATGATCATATAGTAAAAGTGTAAAAGTGATCTCTGGCGAGGAAGTGGCTCTGCAACATCAGCTTCTTGTATGTGACATGAGGATTGATGTGCCTCCAAAAGCCAAGCACAAGTTCACCCCTCGCCTCAAAGTTTGGAAGCTTAAAGACCCTCAGACAAGCAGTCATTTCCAGGGGGTCTTCAACTTGCATGTGAGCACATCTGCAGGTGTAGCTGATGTGGCCTCTGAGGATATATGGAACAACATCAAGACTGGACTGCTCAAGACAACTGAGGAGGTATGTGGCACAACTCGGCCACACCGTTGGCGTCGTGAAACCTGGTGGTGGAATGAACACGTGGAAAAGGCCATTGCTGCCAAGTGGACAGCTTTCAAGGCCTGGAAGGCTGGTAAAGGCACTAGAGCATCATACGATGCAGCCAAACGAAATGCCAAACATGCAGTGCACCATGCTCGTGAAGAAGCCGACAAGAAGGTCTACGAGAATATTGACCCCAAGTCTTCAGAAGTCTACCGTCTTGCTAACCAGTTTAGAAGAGAGAACACTGATGTTGTTGGTGACAAACCTGTGAAGAACGATGCAGGAGAGATGTCAGTGAGCGAAGACACAAAGCAGAAGGCCTGGCTAGAGCACTACCAAAGGCTTCTCAACGTTGAATTTGACTGGGACCCAGACCACCTGTCATATCAACCACCAGTGGAAGGCCCGCCCATCCCAATCACCATTGATATGGTTAAGAAGGCTATCTCACAGATGAAGGCTGGCAAAGCACCGGGCCCATCAGGCATAGTGGTGGAGATGATACGAGCCGCCGGTGACATGGGTGCCTCCATGATCCGTGATCTCGCAGTTGCAATCATTCATGATGGCAAGGTACCCTCTGACTGGGAGCAGAGTTTCATTGTCTGCCTCTACAAGGGAAAAGGGGATGCATTGGAAAGAGGCAACTACCGCGGTCTCAAGCTGACAGAGCAGGTTATGAAAATCCTGGAGAGGATTGTGGACAGCCTCATCAGACCGTTGGTGTCAATCGACAATGCCCAGTTTGGCTTCGTCCCAGGCAGAGGCACTACAGATGCAATTTTTGTTGTCAGGCAGCTGCAAGAGAAGTATCTAACTGCCAATAAGAGACTCTACATGGCTTTCGTAGACCTGGAGAAGGCGTTTGATCGAGTACCTTTGAAGGTCATCTGGTGGGCGCTGACAAAACTTGGTGTGCAGGAGTGGACTGTGCGACAGGTGCAGGGGATGTATGCAAATGCGCTGAGCCGTGTCCGTGTTTGTGAGGGGTACAGTGAAGAGTTTGAAGTGAAGGTTGGTGTTCACCAAGGATCAGTACTCAGCCCACTGCTCTTCATCATTGTGCTTGAAGCCTTATCACGAGAGTTCCGCTCTGGGGTCCTCTGGGAGGACCTCTATGCTGATGACCTTGTTATCATCGCTGAATCTCTTGAGAAATGTGTCAGGAGGCTCCTGACTTGGAAAGAAGCAATGGAGAAGAAAGGACTGAAAGTAAAAGCAGGAAAGACAAAGATTATGATCTGCGGTACGGGACTGGACCTCCTGCAGAGTTCAGGCGAGTTTCCATGCGCTGTCTGTCGCACTGGAGTGGGCAGCCACCGCATCTTCTGCAATGGCTGCAAGCACTGGGTGCACAAGAAATGCAGTGGGCTCAAGCGCTTGAAAAAGGACCCTGACTACAGATGTACATGGTGCCAGGGAACCGCTCGCCCCTTGGATGGCAGACCACAGAAGGAAGTCCAGGTCGGACCTGACAAGCTTGAGGTGATAGCTTCCTTTTGCTACCTAGGAGACATGCTCTCAGCAGCAGGTGGCTGTGAACTCTCAACCACAACATGTGTGAAAACCGCCTGGAAGAAGTTCAAGGATCTGCTACCAGTTCTCTCTTCACGCCACCTCTCTTTCAAAACAAGTGGCCGTGTGTACAGCTCTTGTGTGCGGAGCGCAATGCTCCATGCCAGCGAGACTTGGACATTGACTAAGCCGAAACTCCAGCGTCTGCAGCGAAATGACAGGGCAATGATCAGACAGATCTGCAATGTCAGGCGGCAAGACATTGTCACAACTAGGTCCAATGAGCTACTTGTGCGGCTTGGCATTGAGGATCTGGACCTCATTCTGAAGGAGAGAAGACTCTGATGGTATGGACATGTGGAACACTCCAATGGTGCAGTCAAGACAGCCTTTGACATACAGGTTGATGGAAAGCATGGGCCTGAGAGGCCCAAAATGACATGGAAGCAGCTGACAGAGAGGGATTGCAGAGAGTGGAAGCTCTCGGCTATCAACCCTCATGATAGACGTACCTGGAGATCTGGTGTGAGATCTGCCATGTGTGCAGCAAGCCAGCTATCTGGAAGGGGGCCCACTGATGTGGATGTTGCCCCTGTACCTGCACGTTAATCAAAAATCCGATTATGATGATGATATGATGATGATATAAAACTCATATACTGGACATTTGAATCATAGCATAATGACAAAAATAAAATTTATGATCGGCAGAATATGGTCGGCGAATCAGATCGGACTTGGCTTTTATACCCGTCCGTCCTGTGACAAAGACTTCATAGCTCTAGCTAACAAGTAAGGCTGGCTAAGCAGAGCTGAAAAGATAATCGATTATCAGTTGTGTCATTGTGATCGATAATTGGTTAGTATTCACTGAAGATTTGGTCATGCTTTACCTGTCTACCTGAATATGTCTCTTACCATGTTGTACTTTACTTATGTATTTGGTCAGACAGGCCTGAGCAAACAGTGTAGACACAAATGAGATGCCACAAACACAGTGTCTCATCTGGGTCTACACTGTTTGCCACTTGTCCAGCTACTTTTAGACACAACATTTGGTAGTAAAGTGTACTTTTTCAAATTTTAGATAAAGTGTGGTAAGATTTTGAGATGTTTGATTACTAAGGGTAAATATGGTATACTAACATACACAGAAATGAAATGATCCATTATTAGCAAATCTGTGACGATAATCATTTTTGTGGTATTATCGAACAATTAATCGTTATCTGATTAATTGTACCAGCCTTACTAACAAGAGTATCCCGATCATGAGACATATATTTTTCTATGTGCGGTGAGGTGAGGTGCTTCTAATGAGTATCTGCAACATGTTTTCTTTGAGAAATAAGAAAAATGTCAATTTTTGGGCGAGTTAATGATGGTTGGACAAGAGGATTTTGACCATCTGTGGGCGAGTAATCAGGTGAATAGTTTTCTTATTCACCGAAAACATGCTGTGGGTACTCATCAGAAGCACATATGGGAGACGCTTGTAATGAGTACAAAAATATATGTTTTTGTGGAGAAATAAGAAAAATATAGACACTTTTTGGTTGAAAAAAGTACCATATAGTAAATAAGTCCTAAAGTTTCTTACACCAAATTTTCTGACAAAATGGAATGTGCAAACAGTGAAGACCCAGATCAGACAACACCTGAAGGAGGAGGCTGATCAGAGTCTGTACTGTTTCCCATTCAGGTAAGCATTTTAAAGAACATTTAAGCCAAAAAAGTTTGATATAAAGTGTTTTAAAGTTAAGGGCATTTTTTTTTTGGCTTAGAGGTGAATTTATTTAAGGTTGAGAATCTATATACATGTATGGTTCTTCCTGTTGTTTTTTTTCCAGACAAGATGAAGCCTGTAGTCATGTTGCAGCACTGTTAGAAACACTCGTTGACATCACAAACAAAAAGAAAGATGGGACTTTATCATGTACATCAATTAAGTGCAAATGGAACAATCTCCGTAAAAGAAAACTCAGCCCAAAGAAGGCACAGGAAAAAGACAATGAAAACCTTGGCATTCGAAGGACATTCTCTGTAGAATGTTTAAAAAAAAGTTAAATGAAAACAAGTCAAATGCAGCATGGCTGACACTCTTTGAAAGACAGGAAGTGCCAGAACTTACTGTTCCCCAATTAACAACAGTCAACTACATGTACAATGATTCAGTGGACCTTCAAAATGAAACCATGAAACAGAGCTTTCAAAATGTATATGACAACCAATCTGTAACTGAAGAGGATTGTGTAACTATTGAAAGAATGACACATGGGCAAAACAAAAATAAACAATGGTATGAGGCAAGATCTCAAAGGATAACTGCCTCCAACTTCGGATGCATCACCAAAATGAAAGACACTACAAAACCTGAAACAGTGCTTAAAGACGTTATGGATTATAGAAAGTTTGACAACAAATATTGTGCATGGTAAAGATCACATGAGCCTGCGGCCCGTAGAATGTATGCAAACAGTCATAAAGATATTAAAGTTCAACAGTGTGGACTCATTGTTAACCCAAAACATCCCCATCTAGGGGCCAGTCCTGATGCTCTTCTTGAGGACTCCAAAGAAGGACAAGGCTTATTAGAAATTAAGTGTCCCCCAGCTGACAGATAGAAAAATATTCATCCCACTACATGTGCTTTGGATTCTGACTTTTTCTGTAGATTAGATGAAAATGATTAAATGAGACTTAAACGGTCACACCGAGACTATATACAAGTTCAAGGACAGCTGGCTGTAAGTGGTAGGACATGGTATGACTTTATGGTATGGACTCTGAAGGGATGGACAGTGGAAATAATATAGGCTGATAGTGATTTTTGGGGACATGTGTTGCCACAACTGAACAAATTTTATATTGAATATGTGCTACCAGGATTCTTCTCAGAACAAAGTCTCTGTATTGAAAAAGAAATGAACGTAGCTGTAGATAAAATATTTTTTCCAATGCAAAAGTGTTTATATTTTTCTTATTTCTCCACGAAAACATATGTTGTAGGTACTTATCAGAAGCGTCTTGATGAGTGCGGCACTTCTTATGAGTACCTTCAACATACCATATTTACTTGATTAAAAAAAATATTGTTTGTTTGCATTTGCCTACCCACCAAAATCTTCCCTACCCAAAATATTTTTTGACTACTTGGGACAGCATTTCTTTTTTTTTTCTAAATGGCAAATTTACTATGATCACCCAAAATAGTAGGACAGTCAGGCCTGAACAAAAAGTGCAGACCCAGATCAGACTCTTCCAAGGAGCAGTCTTATCTGGGTCTACAGTTTGCCTTTCCACCTGCACATTTTGGGTACACCATTTGTGGGAAAAATAGACTTGTTCAAATTGTACAATGTTGTTATTTGTTGTATGGGTATTTACTGTAACAGTGAGTGTGTAAAATTTTATGTAGAATATTGTAGTATTTGGGCTATTTTTACATTTTGCAAACCTACCTACCCTAAGAAAAATTAATGGGTCAGCAATTGCAAACAAAATATTTTTTTTTTTATGCCTGGCCTTAGCAGGGTTTTCAATAAGAGGTGACTGAAGGACATTATGACTGTCTCAAAGATATTTCTGGCTGCCAAAAATTGATTTTTGTAGCATTATAGTACTGTATTTATCCTAAGTAGTTGGACACATCAGATTTGTTCTAAAATTTAAACAAGTGCCATTTACTACCCATGGTTGTGTCTAAAAATTGCTGGAAGAGTGGCAGTGTATATGCTGATGAGATGCAGTATTCTGTGGCATCTCATCTGGGTCTACACTGTTTGTTCTGTCCTGTCTGTCTGTCTGAATACATATGGTCAATAAGGTAATGTAGGCAGTAGCCGTTTTGGCCGCCTTAAAGACACATATTCTCTGCTTCTTGGCTGGGGGTGGTCTATCATGAATGCTCACAATATACAGCCGTGATAGTGGTGGCTCACATCAAAGGCTGGTCTTATCTAAGTGATTATGCAGTGATTATCACTGTCTGAAGTCTGTTTAGGTGGGGCCAGAAAGGGTGCGGGGGTGGGGGGGGTGGGGGTGGGGGTGGGGGTGGTGAATACAGTAGCATAAAGTGTTCATTGTTTTACCTGAACTATATGAATATTTTGATTTAATTATGAATTTTATTGATTAATTCTTTATAAAAAATATCTAAATTATGTATTATTCTTCTTGAATTATAAAGTGAATAAATGAATTCTTAGTTTT
Organism: Anodontia alba; assembly: GCA_964016985.1. Classification (NCBI taxonomy): domain Eukaryota; kingdom Metazoa; phylum Mollusca; class Bivalvia; order Lucinida; family Lucinidae; genus Anodontia; species Anodontia alba. Next base: position 43,570,950 of record OZ024828.1, read on the forward strand.
CAGAGTTGTCAAAAAAGACAAAAAAAAAAAGACAGATTTTTTTTTTACCTATTTCTTTATTTCCTTTTATTTCTGTATTAGGTAAAAGATGAACACTTCAAAAGATCAAATGGTTATCAAAGTTGTCATAAAACAAAACACTTTGAAATTAGATTGACGCTATAGAATGTTTTGTTTTCTAATCTATGTTCTCCATGTTTTGTTTTCTAATCTATGTTCTCCATAAACGATTGAACAGCGAAGAAATGCCAGACATTGTTTTATTTACTCAATCTCTGATCACAAGTTCTAAATTAAGAACAAAATAATAAAATAGATATCTAATAAATTTTATCACATATTCAGTGAAATTTCATGTTTCAAAATGGTTTTTATCGCACCTGCTTGTAGCAGGGTGCGATATAGGCTTCCGATTTTCTGTCCGTCAGTCCGTCCGTCTGTCAACATTTATGTCGACGTTCGACATTTATGTCAAAGTTAGTATTCTAATCAACTACAAGACTAAACAACCATCAAACCTTGCATGAAACATCTCCCTGACCTCCTGACTTTGCAACATAGGCGTCTGCTTTTCCGTATGTCTGTCCATTCGTCCGTCTGTCTGTCAACATTTATGTCGAAGTTCGACATTTATGTCAAAGTTAGTATTCTAATCAACATCAAGACTAAACAACCATCAAACCTTGCATGAAACATCTCCCTGACCTCCGGACTTTGCAACATAGGCGTCTGCTTTTCCGTATGTCTGTCCATTCGTCCGTCTGTCTGTCAACATTTATGTCGAAGTTCGACATTTATGTCAAAGTTAGTATTCTAATCAACATCAAGACTAAACAACCATCAAACCTTGCATGAAACATCTCCCTGACCTCCGGACTTTGCGATTCCATTCGTCTGTCTGTTCGTCTGTCAGTCTGTCCGTCTCTTAACCGTTCTGTTATGTCGAAGTTCGACATTTATGTCAAAGTTAGTATTCTAATCAACATCAAGACTAAACAGCCATCAAACCTTGTATGAAATATCTCCCTGACCTCCTGACTTTGCGACATAGGTGCCCGCTTTTCCATTTGTCTGTCCGTTCGTCCGTCCGTCTGTCTCTTAACAGTTCTGTTATGTGGAAGTTCGACATTTATGTCAAAGTTAGTATTCTAATCAACTACAATTCTACAACAACCATCATTCCTTGCATGACACATCTCCCTGACCTCCTGACTTGGCAGATATGTTGACCCAGTGACCTTGACCTATATTTTGCGCTCCATTGACTTTGACACAATTTACGTTGACATTCCAGATCTTCTCAACTATAAGGCATACAACTACCAAACCTTGCATAGTGCTTCTTCTAGATGTACAGACTTGGCAGGTACCTTGACCTGGTGACCTTGACCTATATTTTGCGCTCCAGTGACTTTGACATATTTTGCATCGACGTTCGATATCTCCTCAACTATAAGGCCTACAACCATCAAACCTTGCAAAGTGCTTCTCCTCAATGTACTGACTTAGCAGACTTAGCAGATACCTTGACCTGGTGACCTTGACCTATATTTTGGCTGCAGTGACTTTGACATAATTTACATCAACGTTCCAGATCTCCTCAAGTGTAAGACCTCTAGCCACCAAACCTTGCATAGTGCTTCTCCTATATGTACTGACTTGGCAGGTATCTTGACCCAGTGACCTTGACCTATATTTTGAGTTCCAGTGCCTTTTACACATTTTACGTCTTGACCTATATTTTGAGCTCCAGTGCCTTTTACACATTTTACGTCAACGTTCAATATCTCATCAACTATAAGGCCTACAACCATCAAACCTTGCATAGTGCTTTTCCTCAATGTACGGACTCTGCAGCTACCTTGACTGGGTGACCTTGACCTATATTTCACGCTCCACTGACTTTTACACCTTTTAGGTCACCCTTCCATATGTCCTCAACTGTAAGGCCTTCAACCACCAAACCTTATATAGCACTTCTTCTCGATGTACTGACTCGACAGGTACCTTGACCTGGTGACCTTGACCTATATTGTGCACTCCAGTGACTTTGACACATTTTATATTGATGTTCGGTATCTCCTTAAATATAAGACCTACAACCACTAAACCTTGCATAGTGCTTCACCTCATTGCCCTGGCTTGGCAGGTACCTTGACCCAGTGACCTTGACCTATATTTGACACATTTTACGTTGATGTTTGATAACTCCTCAACTATAAGGCCTACAACCACCATACCTTGCATTGTGCTTCTCCTTGATGTACTGAATTAGCAGGTACCTTGACCTGTGACCTATATTTCATGCTCCAGTGACTTTTACACAATTTACATCAACGTTCCATTATCATTGGGCTGTATGATACGAAAAGTCAGTGCTGAAGATATTGCCATTAGAGGGAATGGGACTGGCCTGGAATATATGTGCCCCACTAGGCACTTTGTCTACATTTTTTTCAACCCAGTTTTCCAAGTAAGCACTGCTAAGAATGAAATAAACTTATTTAATAACCACATTCTGATTGAGGCTCCTGTGACTTTTGCGCCAGCAGGTGCGATGACGCCTTCCGTGGAATTCTTGTAAATAAGTTACGTTTCACTGGATAATGAAAGCAAGTTTAAATAAGTTAAGTTTCACTGGATAATGAAAGCAAGTTTATTCCTAAAAGTTCTTGCACAGTTATGGTGGATTGTGAGTAATAGTGGATTAAATCTTGGACCCAATATACACTGGACCAGTAACTATGGTACAGGTATTGTGTTTATTGGAAATATGTTGTCGTGGCTGAGTTTTCATAATTTTGTATGGTGAAGTTTAAATGCTCATATTTCATTTATTTCTCCAAATATCTGAGATTTGTTTTCAAAAAGCAATAGTTTAATATATTACCTTTAAGACACCAGCATTATATTTAAGGAAAATCAAACATTTTTTGTAAACATCAACAAGAAACCTAGGTACCCATTTTAGCGGAAAATCATCAGAAATTCACCCAAAATGATGGTATAACTTCACTTTTATTAATTTTGACTGAATATTTTTCAACCAAACCTATTAAAAGCAATTTATTACACCTTCAATTATTATCCAAAATCATTTTTAATGACCATAGTGCTGTAGAATAGCGCTAAAGTCAAGCCAAGACAGCATATTTTGGCAGTTCCATTAGTGACAAGTCCAGTTATTATTAGGTCCGAGATTAAATGTTTAATTCTTGGTTAAAAAAATAATAATAAAAAAAAAATAAATAAAAAACACCTATCTAAGTGATTTTAAAGAAATAAAGTTCATTTGTTTATGAAACTTTTTAATCTTCAAATTCTACACTTTATCAATATGGTTTTAAATGGATAAATGAATAAAAACATATTGTATACTTCTAGCCATTTATGTTCTGCTCAAAACTGATTTCCCCATATCTGGCCCATACCTGTTTGAGAGCCATAGGTCACCATAGATGTATAATCTATTATCTGCATATTTCACTAATAGGGTCATTAGGATGTTACGCAATGGAATATGTGTCTTTAAATTCTGTTCTAGCCTCCTCTAAAAATTTTTACTGAAAACCCTGCATAAGTATGCACAAAATGATAAATCATGGTGAATGCACACAATGATAAATAGTGATGATAATATCATCACTATTTATCATTGTGTGTATTAAATAACTGTGGAGAAGTGCAGAGAATACATGTAGTTAACTAAAAGTTCAAAGGTTGCATTTAATGATTAACTATCAAATATTGAATAAAATGTACATAAATTCACTGTGGTTGTTAATTTGGACTCTTTTTCTGGTACATTACCATAGCAACAGATAATGTGGGTATTTGGTTATACATTTGTAATTTAGAGGCAAGTTTCTGTCTATCTCAAAATTATGAGTATTTCACTAGAACTGCCTCTCTGGATACACAGAACATATGTTTTTATGGAGAAATAAGCAAAAATTACCAAATATTCATCTTAACTGCTGCTATGATTTTGATTACAACTGTGTTATGAACAGCGTAAATAAACCTGTTTTAAACCCATTTATGCCTAGGGTCCCATAAATGCGGCAAAGAACAATGCATGCAGCATCAAATCTGCTTTGGGTCTGCATAGTATGAATAATTGACCAATTTCTAAAAATGAGGATAAAAAATGACAACTGCATTGGCCACTGTATTTAAGGATAGAAGAGTCCACTAGGCATTTATCTGTTAAAACTAAAACAGTGATTACCATTAAAAAATTTTAAGACCTGTCTGTCTGAAAACCGAGGACTATTAGACTTACTACAGAAATATGCTTCCAGTAGCCTTGTTTAAACTATGGGAAAATATAGAGCTACCTTCATAGGTCTAGATAAATCAGAGTTCAAGGTAAAGAACATATGCTGTAGGAACTCATTAGAAGCACCTCACCAAGGTGCTTCTAATGACTAGTCACAACATATATTTTCATGGCGAAATAATGAACATGTTTCTTGATCAATCTCCACAAACTTATTTTGCTGAACTGATGGGGTTTAACCCGCAACTTCCTATCAGATGCGCATTCATGTGAGCCACCGAGGCTGACAAAAAATACTATCTCACAAGTAAATGTTCTGAAAACTGACAAATATTAATAATGTGCAAAAGCCTATGAAAAGAGTAATGCTTATCAAAAATATTATAGAAACTGTCTCAGTTTTTAGGTTAAATTTGTCAGTAATGACACTCCTTGAATGTGCAGTCTGATCTAGGTATTTAGTCTGTGTATACAGTAAAAACCCTAAGTGTTGGAACAGTGTAGACCCAGATCAGACAACACAGAACAGGCATCTGATCTGGGTCTACACTGTCATACATTCAGCAATATTTAGACAGATCAAGCGGTAGTAGAATGGACTACTCAAAATGTTTGGATATGTTTGGATATGTACGGTAAGAAGTGTCCGCATAATTAGGGTTATTACATTATGCCTTTCTATGGCAGTTTTTTTTTTGTGGTAATTTATACATGTACATGTACATGTACATTAATATACATTAGCTTTTCTCAATACTAGTGGGGGCAACAAATTTGTCAGTGTGACGCAAAGTTTCCAGATTTTGGAAGACTGGGGATGCCTTGAAGAATATGAAAGTTCTTTATCCTCTCCATTTCCCTTTCAACATGAATATGAAGGTTGGCTGTGTCTCTTGTTTCTTGAACTTCGCGCTTTGAAAGTTGCTTTTTCTTGCGTTTAAATGATGGAATAATTAAAGAAACACCCTTTGGAATAGTTAAATCAGAAATAAGAAATCCTTTATCAGCCATTACTGCGTCACCTTCTTCACAAAGATTAACCAATCCACTTAACTTAGTAATCTGTTTATCACTAACTCTACCATTGTATAAGTCTGACACACTATACAAAAGAGAGCGAAGCTGAAGGGAACTGGGTGTTTCAGTTCTTATTTCAGTGCAGTCAATTATTGCTCTACAATTCGGATACTTCTTTTTAAATGAGGCTGGCATTGTAGCTTGCACAGATTCTCTATCTGGCCACTGTACCAGGAAAGACAGTTGTACATCAAGGTAGTCTATCCACTTATTAAATATTCTGCTACAGCTGGAAGAAGAAATTCTTAATTTTATAGCAAGGTCTTCCAGAAGGAGTCCTAAACGTAGGCGCATTAATACAAGAAAGAATTCATCTTTCAGTCGAAGTCTGGAAGGTCGCCCGCCTTTTTCTATATTTGATTTCTACTGTTTGTCATCCTTCATTTCATTGAACAAGGCCTCAAATTATGTATTGCAATCTGGAATCCCTGTATAAAAAGAGTATCTCTCCATTGGAGTCCTTGACATATGTCAACACAGGCCTGTCAGCTTGCACACACACACACAAATGAATTTGGTTGCTGCTTCTTTCTCGGTCTGTGATGAAGTTTCTTAGGTTTTAACTGCTGTACCACTACAGGTAGTACATATGGAAGCTTCTTGTGTCCCTACACTAACAATGTCTGGGTATGTCTGTACCTCTTGGTTACGTATATATGTAACTTCAGAACCAATGATGGTACCAGAATAATCATTGAACTTTAATGAACAGTCCAATCTCGAAGGGTTATCAAACTGGACAGCTGGACTCTCTCTCCATTAAAAATTGTATCTGAATGATCAATGAGGTCTGGACAAGTGGAATTTTCAACTTCTTCATATTGATTATTCAGGGATATTCTCATCCAGTCTCTGAAATTATAGAAGTAACCAATTTAGGATATTTCCTTATTTCTTTATAGACTGTCTGTAAATGTGTAGACTTCTGACCGACAGTCAAAACTTCTTAATGACAGTCTATAAAATAACAGTTTCCTCATAAAGGTCAGTGTATGTGTTTCTAAATCTTCATCATTAAGAGTCTTGAGGGAGCGGAAGTAACTGTAAGAGTCTTACTGATGAAGAATTAACACTTAGCAATCTGGGTAAAATTTTCAGATGACTACGAAATATTTTTCTGATTTTTCCCAGAAAACAGGTTTTGACATTCCATGCAAGCCCTCCAATGGAGACAGCTTGCATGAAATGTCAAATCCTGTTTTCTGGGGAAGATAAGAAAAAATGTCTTTAAATGGTTTTAAATTTCAACTCAGTTATTTTAACCTTAAAACTTTTCACATTTCCCCTCTTGCTGTCTGACACCAGGGATGTTGTTGGCTTACAGATGAGAGGACCTTTCTGATCCAGAATCATACTCCCTATACCCTTATCCCAGGCTTAGGCAAGGGAATTTTTTTTGTTTGAATACGCCTTCATTGGTGTCATTCCCAGACATGACAACAGTGAGGCATCCTTCGGATTGGGGCGTTACCTTGAGGTTCCTCTAGAAATGAAAATTACTACCTTCACCTCCCTACCGGCAAATGGCCAATATCAACTGGAAAACAATTTATGTAACAACATCGTTTCTAGAGGCCCCCGGTGCAGGTAATGTCATGCCCTATTAAAGAATCCTACAGTAAATGGTTACATCCTGCAACTCAGAAATTTCGAAATAGTTACTACTTGTAGTGCAACTCAAAGTGCACAATGTACACTTGCCTAGAATGTCCAAGAGGGTGTATGACAGTACACAGAGAAAGAAAAAAAGAAAGTGGGTATCAGGTAAATATTTTTCTTATTTCTTCACAAAAACATGATGCACTTCTAATATCCACAATATATATTTTCATGAAGAGATAAGAAAAATATCGGTTTTTTGGATTGAAAAAAAACAACAACAGAAAAAACAAACATCAAGAGCTGTGCATATGGAGATAGACAACTAGATATCGAGATGGGTGGGGTAAATACAGTTTGCTTACCGAAGTTTTGAAAACTTTGGTCTGAAATATCTACGGTAGAGGTTCTAGAGGCGTTGGTCCCATCTTTCCTATGAAATGATCTGAGCAAATCTTTGTACTATTGTAGCTGGTAAATTTAAAGTCTTTCCGAATGAGACGGCACCTACTAATCCACGCTCGACTCTTTCTCGAGTCAGAAGGAAAACGAGGAAGAGTTATTTTCTTGTCGCCATCCCATTTCTGAGTATGGTTGCTGCAAATGCAGCAATTATTTATGCTGCTTTGTCGGCATCACAGATGAATTCTATTCTTTGGGAAGTCTTATCTTAAAATCGTGAAACAAATGACTTGAGTTCCTCGTAAGTTAATCATTTGTTGTTGTA